>CM077151.1:162757277-163215553 GCA_039583875.1 Platanthera guangdongensis | reverse complement strand
AAATTTCAAATTTCAAATTTTCAAGAATTTCAATATATTTCTAATTTTCAAATTTCCAAGTTGCTTAAATTTTAAATTTCTTTGAGTTTCAAAAATTTCAATATTTCCATACTTTCCATATTTCATAAAATTTCAAATATTTCAAATTTTCAATTTATAAATTCAATTTCAAATTTTTCTTCAAATTTCTCAATGGAAAATTTTCAAAATTTCAATAATTTCAAATTTCAAAATTCAAAATTCAAAATTCAAAATTTAAATTTCAAATTCAAATTTCAAATTTCAAAATTTTAAATCTTCCAATTTAAAGAAATCCAAAAAAAAATAGAATTTTATTTTTCATTAAATCATTATTTTTATTAAGTTATTTTAAAGTTTAATTGTTGGTCTGCAAATAGCGGCCTATATTTTTATATTTTCAGCAAAATTCAAAAATAAAATTTTTTTAATAATCCTCATATTTTTTCCAGCAAAAAAATCTATTTTATATAATTATTTAACCTTAGTGGCTAAGCGGGAAAAATTCAATCTTTTAAAATGAAGTAGGGTCAAGTTTTTTAGTCATTGCATGTGCACCAGTTCTGGGTGAGTTTTCTCTCCGGTTCTCACCTAAATGACATATGACATATATGCTACCCAGTTAGACTATTCTTATGCTAAGGAATATGACTAAACAAACCCCTATGACACACCACATTTTCCTACTTTTGACGGTTTAGAGTATCCCCAAAGTTTTCGAGACTGGCTTAAGGGATTAGAACATTATTTTAATTGTCACTTATCGGGATGACTACGAAAAGGTTAGTTTTGCCCGAGAGCGTTAGTAGGTCGAGCCGATTATTTTGGGTTAAACGAAGAGCGCCGTGTGGTAGCTATCATTTACTTGGCCGCACATGCGTAGCCTCCTCTCGGATCAATTTGATCCCGCCTACCTGCGCACTAATAGCACCACAACCCGTTAGTAAGAATGTTATGGCACCCAGACTCGTATCTGCTTATAGGAGTGACCGTACGCCTCAGGTATAATCCTATCCCAGAGAGGTAGTAATACCCAAAGTGTGTTTAGTCCCACCTATAGGAACATAAGCCATTTAGACCCCAAAATCTGAACTCGAAAGAGGTTACTATTAGGGTGCTAGCTTCTTTAGCCTCGACATTTAAGCCCTCTGGTATAGTGACTGATACCTCTAAGGATTTTTATGTGGATATAGAATCTCTGGATGATGAAGTTAATCAGCCAGGTGAGAGTCTTCCTTCACTTACGATAGTGCCTGACTCTCCTATTGAACCCGAGGATGTGAATAGGACTAAGCCCGTCACTGAGGACGAGGCAATTCTCGCTGACGCTTTTTGTGACGTTGAGGAGATTGGTTACCTAGTGACCTGGACGAGGATTTCTCCCCTGAGGAATCATCTCCACCCCCCTTCGACGATATTTTAGTCAGGGAGTCGTCTGATGACCCTGAGTACGAAGACGTTCCAGCTGAGTCGGTAGAGTCATCCAATGTTGAAAGCTTACCTGTTACTAAATTAGGTGATGACTTGCTAGGACCCGGTATTATTATGGTTGACCCAGATTAATGGATGTTTCAACGGTATTGAAAGAGTCGCCTTGGGATGGTTGTTCAATTTGGGATAATCTTATTGTGATACATCCGGGAGTTAGTTCATTTACGGTTCAACGCCGCTTAAAAGTCAAGTTAATTTTGATACTCCCCGGGATTCGATTTGCCCATCCCTTTATTTTGATTGTGACGACGCCACCCACTTCATGGGAAGAGTTGGTTAATGAAGGATCTGTCGTTTTGGAAAATTTACACTAAGGGAAAAAAATTATCTTTGGATGACGGTAGCCCGGAGGGCCAGAAAGACATTTCATTGATGATAGCTCCTTTACCTGGCGCCCAAAACTGTTTAGAAATTTTGTCGGATACGATTTTTCCTACTTATGATACAATCACTAATTCTGAATTAAATGAAGTATCGAATGAGTTGGAAGACTTGTCGGCTGAGTTTTCAGTAAGGACAAATCCACTGTTTAATTTTTCCTATGATTTTAACGGCCTGCAACCGGAGGCTTGTTCTTGGACGAGTAATCCGTGTTTTGACGTTGAGTGTGACTTAACTTCCCCTACGGAATCACCCATGTCGACTCTCCCTCCGGTTCATTTAACTCGAGTAGATGATTTGTTAGGACACGAGCTAGTCATTCCTAGCCCTTTATATTTGGAGAAGTTTATTATTACCGCCTCCCCATTAGGCTTACTTAGATGGATGTGGGTAAACGTAGTTGGTGACGAGCGTTTTCTGCTGGCTATTCATTACGAAATTTTAAAATCAAAATTTAATTCCAAATTTAAAATGAAAACGTTAGGTTCCACTGAAATAATTTTTGAAGTTAAAGAACTCGTGCCACCTGACATAATTCCGTTATTTTCTACTATAATTCTAGTCATGTTGCATATGGGTTCACCCCACATGGTTTAAAGTTAATTAGGCGCATTCTTATCCTTTTAATCCATCAAAATGCGTCCTTTAATTTACTTGAGAGTTTGTGTCAGAAAGTCTCCTACTGTTATGTGATGATTTGGGTTTGGTTTGTCTCACCCCTGAACGGATGCCCACGAGCACCTTAAAATATTAACGGATCGGCAAGTCCATCTTTTGCGAACCTTAAGGGAGTTTGGTAACATCACTTTTCTATTAGAATTTTCCATTGATTGGGGCATAGCTTCTATTTTCATCGTTTCATATTTTACGCTTCATGCTTCTATGCCACTTGAAATGTCTACCTCTCCGTATATATATTCCACTTTGAATTCTATCGGGTTGGGTGGTGCAAGTTTCCCAGGATCGTTCTCTTTCTCGGTCTCCATCGGAGGTATGTTGGTTGATGTTGTGGAAACTGTTTTTCCTTCGTTGGCTAATGCATTTTTGAGGTCCCCCCAAGACCACTTTTTGCCTTGCAGGTTCTGCTTCCCCGTCGACGATCTTCCATGCGAGTACTCACATGCCTACTCATCAGTGATGAGTATTTTTGAGAGGGGGAGGATTGATGGCGCCATGGATCCCCGTCTGAAAGCGTTCGTGGATTGGGACGGTCGTTGCCGCAAGCTCACGGATGGTATTTCTACCTCGACGCCAACGCCGCCGCCAAAGCATTCGTGGATTGGGACGATTGTGGCCGCAAGCTCACGGATGGGATTTCTACCTCGACGCCAACGCCGCCGCCACTATTAAATAAAATATATAATTATGAATAAAATAATTATAACTATATATTTTATTAAATTGTTATTTTATCGATTGTTATTTTAAGAAATCTTACTTCAAGCATTTTAATTTTGTATTGCATGATGGGTGCTTATAACCATCTTACATTTTTTATTCTTCATGCAAACTCTATGCTTTATTTAATTCATGATGGTGCATATAACCATCATGAGGGTGTTAATTTTCTAAGGTGGAGATTGAGTGGTGTAGCCTATATATAGGCATGGATTGTTTTCATATGGTTAAGTTGAATGAGAAATTGAAATCCTACCTCCAAAAGGATCTCCCCCCTCTCCCTCCTATTCTAATTTCGGTTCCCTCTCAATCCTAGCCTTCTTTCCCCTCTTGGCCCCCAACCTCCTCTCCCTCCCAAGCCGCCCAACTTCTCCCCCTTCCCCTTCAAGGAAGAATCCGGCCACCCCTCTCTCTGGTGGTTAGAGCAAGGTGCTTGTGGTAATCTCTCGTGGATCTCGGCCAAGGCGTGACGCGACGAAGGAGGAAGAGTTTCCTCTCCATCCGGCGTAACTCCGGCGGAACCGTGGAAGAGCGATTCAAGCAAGATAACCGGAATCATCTATTCCGGTTTGGGTAACGAAAACTCTACCGTTGTGTGTTTTCTCCTCTTGATAGATCTTGTGGCATATGCGTGTTGCGTGGCTTGTGAAGCGTTTGAAATTTCGTGGTTAAATTTTCATTGATATCGTTGGTGTTTTCCTTTTTCCGTTTAAGTTCGTGAGGCATGGCGGCCCTCGTTTTATTTTGTTGGGAGAGAACCATCCTTGTCCGAATCTTTTGTTTTCGGTGGATTCTCTTTTGGTACAACAACGCTCGACCGAACCGTGCGGGTTCCTTTCGCTTGAGAGGACCTTGGCCTATCACCTTGGTACTATCTTGAAGGGCTTTGCGAACCCTCCGTCGTCTATGTTTAATGAATATACGAATTGGGTAGTTGCTGCGTTTTTGTTGCTTGAGCGTGACGTGAGAGTTAGCGGAGAGCGTTGCGTTTAGTTATGTCCGTCTCCATAACGTCAAAAAAGGGGCAAGCCTACATCATTACAACCCGGGGGTGAGAAATCACCCCAACTTTTCTTGGAATCCTAACACATCTGGCCAAAGATGGCAACCGGGGCAGCATCAAAACGATGCGTATGCTTCCAGTAGCCAACCGCGGCGGCCTCAACCGAATTATTCCCAAGGGCCCCCCATCGTTAAGAAAAATTCTTTGGAAGAGATGTTCGAGAAGTTTGTTGAGATTTCCCAGACCAACATGATAAATCAGGTCGCCTCGATGCGCAAACTGGAGGCACAATTGGGCCAATTGGCTCAAGTGGTTTACGAGCGCACCCAAGGCACCTTACCGAGCAACACTGAAAAGAACCCCCATGAACAGGGAAAGCGCCTTGGGGAGGACACTTCGGGAAACCGCAACGAACTTGTCATTAATTGTAAAATCAATAACATCGACACTCCAGCATTATGCGATTCTGGGCCGTCCAGCAACATACTCACTTTGCAAGATGCTGCAAAGATGTAGTTACAAGTTGACATTGAAAATCGGAAATCGCTTATCTTATCTAATGGCAATCTGGTTGACACGGAGGGCGGTGTGCGGGACGTTGAAATCGAGATTAATGGCACCAGTATCACCACTGACTTTCAGGTTTTGGGACCACAGGACAATAACTCCATTCCTATATTAGGAGTCCCATTCCTAACAGCCAGTGGCGCATCCCTCGACTTTTCCAAAGTCCGTGTCACTTGGTCAAACGAAGAGTCCACCCTCGATAAAACATCCATACATTTTTCTTCCATCCCAAATAACATTTCTCTGAGTGTCACAGATGTCAAGCTGGATTCAGGTCTCCCTGCATTGGAAGCACATCTGGAGGAGACGCCAATGAACGAACTTCCTCCGAAAGTCGATGAGAAGCAGGAGCTACTAGTCCACGAAGGGACCAATTGCACCAAAGCCACGACTGCCTTTCTACTGCCAGCCAACTCTGTTGTTGAGCATGGCGAACTAAGTTTTATTCGGGAGAAATCCCTGGACAATAATTTGTATAATTCTGTTAAATGATCTGTAACTTGGGCAGATCTGGTTGCTGTCACGGTGCCAGATAGGCCACCACCAACCACGACACAAGGAAACCCCACAGCCTACCTTCATTGGAAGTCTCCCACGGTGGAGAAACTGAAAGAGGCCAAGCATTTACGCGAAGAGCGCTACGCTGCCTTCCGGCGCGCGAAAGAGTGCACTCGCATTAATAGGACAATGCCTACCCTGAATGCAAAAAGGCACTCTGTTGTTCTCTCGCATCCCACCGGAGAGACTTACCATAAATCTGCGTATAGCTGATTGTGACATCCTCTTTCCTCTTTCCATCCTCTTTCCATCCTCTTTCTCGCTACTTGTTGAATGCTGGTTGCTCTATTTTTAATTTTGTTTCCTTTTTCTACTGCCAAGAAATCTCTATTTGAACTGCTAATACATGTATTTGGTCCACCTTAAGGACGGTAAACAAAAGGGCTTTCGGGAGACAACCCAAGTTGGACCGTTCGGTCCTATGCTGTGTTTTGAGTTCGGTTTATTTCTTCATATATATATATGTGTCCAGATTTTGTTTGGCTTGCATCCTTTAATCGCAGGTGCAGGGATTTTTGAGGCGTGGCAACTTGGCCGCACTTGGACATCTCATTGCCCGACTAGTATGCTCAATTTTGAGCATAAGTACTTCATACCCTAGATATTTATCCTTTTTGGAATGCTTATTTTTTTTACTTGTTGTCAACTTTAAGTCTGGGGGGGGGAGTATGCATGTGGTCACTACAGCGCACTTTCTGTTGCATTCCAGTTTCTTATTTACTTATTTCTTGCTTTTTGGTTGCACACACTGAATTACCCACACGAGTGTGCTCTTACCCACACGCACAACCCGAGTTAAATTTATTGCTTTTGTGTAAACTTTAAAATAGTGGTACTGGCTTAGGATTTCAGGATTGAGTAGTTCGAAACTCATGCAGTGCTCCTAATCGAATACTCATGGTTTGTGTAGAGTTAGGATAGAACTAATTCTTCTTTATGCTCGTAGATTTATTATTTTCTGCACACGTAAATATTATTTGTATTGCTCAAAATCTGAATCTGGGGTAATCAAACGATAGTGTAGGAATGTGTGTAGCCCCCACTAGACTCGTATTGCTCGAGTCGGGGGGAAGGATCATCTTTCTCGGTGGCTAAGAACTTGCCCTAAGCTACTCTCGAAGCATTGGTGCACGGTTAGTTAAGCGTGAGCATGACGTAGGCCTTCTTTTTAGCTAGTTTGAGCCTTGTTTAGCCAATCCTACCTGTTAACCATTGCATGCCAAATTTGTGCCTACCCTTCCTTTGATCCAGCTCCACTCACTTTCACCAAGGCCTGAAGCTAAACCCACCTTCGCAATCAAATGCTTGAGCTGATTTGTATTTACTGTTTTGCCAAGGTTGTGATTAGTGGACATTGATTTTGGGGGTGCTGATTTTATTCCCGTTTTGATTGCTTCGTTTGGGGATTGCTAGCGCAGAAAAGAAAAGAACAGTTTACGAAAATAAAAAGTTGATTCGCGCAATAGAAAAACAAATATATATATGAAAGAATTGCTTTGAGATCTCGATCCCCATCCTCTTTATTGAATTTGGTCGGGTTCAGCCGTGTTCACACCCGGATTTCAAGCTAAGTTTGGGGGCGTGTGCCCCATTCTTTTCTAAGTGGATGTTTTGGTTTGGGTTATTTTCGCTCGCTTTGGTTGCATAGAGCCTTCATGTTTATCTTTGACCACCAAGCCGTCGCCTAAGCCCCATTTCCTCCTACAAGTCCTACTGATTCACGCTTGAGTCTAACCCGCGCCACGGAGAGAGTGTGAACGTGCAAGCGTATGGTCCCCGACATTGGTGGATTCCTTTGGAGGTGATCCTGAGTCCCGAACTTTGGCAATGCTCACCTTAGTGGCCTGCCTACTTTCTTCCTGCACATGATCGCACGATTCTCCAGAATTCTAATTTTGAGCAATTACAATATTTATTTACGTCTGTCGAATAGTTTAAACTACGTTGTATAATTAAAAAGTTTTTCTATTATATCTTCTATACTCATGATATATTTGATTTCTCGTCTTACTTCTTTTTGAAATTTCTGAGCCAGTTAGCTATCTTCGAGTCCATGGAGTAATGATTTGCTCGGGACGTGAACATGGTTAAGTCTGGGGGTGTGATGAGTCCACATTTTACACTGATTTTTGGACTTATATGGGCTAGTTTTATCGTCTTAGCATTACACTTGAGAGCCTTTATTGCTTATTTGTGCTTATGTACCTATTTCACGATTAAGTGCACTGTAGGCCCGCTTCTGTGTGCTTTCTATGTTTCCATTTTGTTGTTATTATTTAGCCCTATCTCGGGGATGTGGTGTGCACATTCTGGTGGCCTTTCTGGCCCTTCTGCTGGTACAGTGGTAGTGTGCGTGCTCCGGAACTGCTTGGGAGACTCCGACGATACAGGAATACTGTGCACGACTACTGGACTTACTGCGCATGACCACTGGTCGTGCGCCACTGTTCGTGCGCATTACACCCCCTTTTTCATAACCCTGTCTCGGTAATCGCACGAGCACTGGCCATAGTGCGCACGACCACTGGTCGTGTGCCACTGCTCGTGCGCTTATATGCTGATGCTTCTTGTCCAGGTTGCAGGTTTATTTGGAAAAGCGGTACGATCATCGACCTACAGTGCGCACGACCACTGGTCGTGCGCCACTGATCGTGCGCACTGCTTCTGCTGCCTCCGTATATAAGGCCCTGCTCCGCATTTTAGGTCAACGCCTGTCATTTACAGCTATCGGAGAGTGCGAGGGAATCGCCTTTTCACTTCTCCAGCTGCTCCATCACTTCCACCTTCGTCGGGAAGCCATTTCCAACTACTCTGAAGCTTTTCAACACCCCGGTGAAGCCCTCGTCCATTGATGACTTCAACTCCAAGCTTTCCTGCAGAGTTGGTGAAGTAGATAACCGAGAGAACGGACTTAAAGGCCTTCGAGGTGATAGATCGTTGGTACCGGAAGCCTCCTTGGATGAGCCCGGAAGCGGATTGACAACTCGCTACTCTGGCCACGACCCGCGGTGGATCTTCATTCTCTTTTGGTTTACTCCTCTTCCCCTTCCTCTGTGTTATGAATGTTTTGAGCAGTATAATGAACATTTCCATCCCTGAACATCAAGTTTACTTTATAGATAATGGAATGTTAGTCTCTTCTTATGATTGTGAGTTCTGTCTGTGAATGCGCCTCGCTCACCCCACATCCACTTCATTCCTGTACCTTGTCCGATTGCAATCCACACAAGAACACTGCAATCCATTAGCTTCCCTTCCACTCGACCAACTGAAGTTCGGCATAGCGGCCGACAAACCCACTTCACCTTACGAAGCGGTGCCTTTGACCCGTATAACTTTTACTAGTTTAGTCGATCAAACATCCACAATCTCCCTAGTCCACTATTCCCTTTTTGTTCTATTTTTAACTCTCATAATGATATTCTTGGTACTGTTGCCGTTCTATGCTAATTGCATTCCTCAAGAGACCGACACTTGGGGATTTATTCCCAAAACTTTATTACTTGTGCGACCGGTGCGCTTGCCGAATTACACGCATCAGCAAGTCACCTGATCAAAAGACTTGGGATTGATTTTTGAGCACCTGATCAAAAGCTCATTGGTGGCAGCCATCTGATCAAAAACCTGAGTGGATTCTTACCAGGGTGGTAGAAGAGTGGATGTACCCAGGTTGGGGAACCACTATAAAATTTCTTGTGTTGTCTAGTTGCCATCTTTTTCTTTTGTTCTTACTGTGCCTGTGCTAGTTAGGTTTGCTGTGCATGTGTTAGTTAATTTAGTCTTGGTGTGCCTGTGGTAGATTAGGTTATCTTAGTTTGCACTTTTACTTACAGTAAATATTTTTATCAAATAGCTGCTATACTCTGAAGTTTTAATTAACAGCAAAAAAGCTTTAAAGTTTTAAATATACTATATTCACCACCCCCCCCCCCAACCTCTAGAGTATATCAGATCTAACCCTCACTTTCAGTGTTACACACCCGCAGATGAACGGTCAAGTCGAAGTGACGAATTGTTCCATCCACAAGGGCTTGCAGAATCGACTATAGGAAGCAGGCAGTAGTAGTTTGATGCACTCCTGAATGTATTATGGGCTTATCGAACAATGAAGAGAACTCCTAGTAGATAAAACCCATAAAATCTCTATTATGGAACCAAAGTCGTCACCTCTATCGATATCGGTGTCCCAAGTGCCCGTATTCTAAAACTCGACCTAGAGAAGAACGACGAGTTACTCATGGAAAACCTTGAATTAGTCCCTAAAGTCAAGGATATTGTGGCCCTTCGCATCACCACATATCAAGGACGTGTAGCACAACTCTACAACCAAAGAGTAAAACCTAGACCTATCAACATTGGAGACCTTGTCTTGCGAAGCATGAAAGTAGTTGGCAAAGGACCGTAGGGAGACAAGCTCTCTCCTTCATGGGAGGGACCGTTCGTCATCTCTGCGGGCATCAAGACATGAACCTTCAAGAGTACAACTACAGAAGGAAAGGCCCTTACCCATACGTGGAATGCACAAAACCTATGTCAATTTTACCAATGATTTCATGTTATTTTAATTCCTGTTTATTTCTTCTTGTTTGAATACAATGTTTTGGTGTTGTAAAATCGTAGTCCATGACTCACATAAACTATTTCTAAGTAATGAATGATGCATTGTGTTTCCTCTCAATATTGTCCCAAGTTAATTCAACTGGGTAAGATTGCCAATGCAGATTAAATGAGACAGCTCCTCACCGAACCTGCCCTTCTACATCTAGTCATTGCCCGGGCCTACACCCCTGAAATGGGAGAGCATTTGATATTTACCTCAGTGTTTTCTTTATGGGGTGAATAGAGATTAAAATTTTCTTTTTAATACATAGTTTAATTCACAGAATTTGTACATACATCAACAACCAACCAGAAATAAATGTAGATATATAAAATCATATCACAGAATTAAAAATAAACAAGAAACACAAAAGACACAAAGATTATAGTGGTTCTCCCTCAATCTAGGTACATCTACTCTTCTACCCCCTTGGCAGGAATTCACTATCATAATGTCTGAGTCTTTTGATCAGGATACTCTAGAACCAACACCAAATCTTTTAATACGAAGATCTTAAACCAATACAATCTGAGTCTTTTCTCAAGGAGACAATCAGAATCTCTCACTGAATTTTTTGAAGAGGGATTCTAAAAGCTCTTTTCACAAAGTATAGGAAGAGAATGAGAAAAGATTTGTGATAGAATTAATCTTCCCTCTTTATCCTCTTTGCAAATTCTTGAGGACTAGCAACGTTGATATTTGGAACTTCTGATGAATCTTTGAATATCAAATTCACAAAGATTATTAGAACTGTTTTCAAATTATCCTTGAATCTTCTTTGAATTTGATGCAATTTGCTCTTGAGAAGAATAACCAATTCTATTTAGTAGATTCAACAATAATCTAGCAATCGACTGATTAATGGAAGAAATTCAATTGTTGATGCTGATCTTCCAAAATTTCTCAGTCAAAATCAAACTATCACGTTAGGATATGAATTTCTTGATCATCTGTAGTTGATGATTGATGTGTGGATTCAATAATAACTCATCATTGTTGCTTCTCTATTGTATCTCATTATATATATATATATATATATATATATATATATATATATATATATATATATATATACACACATATATATGTATATATATATATATGTATATATATATGTGTGTATATATATATATGTATGTATATATATGTATATATATATGTATGTATATATATATATATATGTATGTATATATATATATATGTATGTATATATATATATATGTATGTATATATATATATATGTATGTATATATATATATATATGTATGTATATATATATATATATGTATATATCTTTATGTATATATATACATATATATATGTATGTATATATATACATATATATATGTATATATATATATATATATATGTATGTATATATATACATATATATATATATATATATATATGTATATATATACATACATATATATATGTATATATATACATACATATATATATGTATATCTATACATACATATATATATGTATATATATATACATATATATATACGAGTGACAGGCACGGTAATTCGGCCCGAGGGGCATTTTTTGCGGGTGCGACATTTGTCGCGGGTGCGACATTTGTCTGTCGCGGGGGCGACATATGTCGTGGGGGCGACATATGTCGTGGGTCCGACATATGTCGTGGGTGCGACATTTGTCGTGGGTGCGACATTTGTCGTGGGTGCGACATTTGTCGTGGGTGCGACATTTGTCGTGGGTGCGACATTTATCGTGGGCGCGACATATGTCGTGGGCGCGACATATGTCGTGGGGGTGACATATGTAGTGGGGGAGAAATTTGTCGTGGATGATGACACTTGTCGTGGGGGCGATATTTATCGTGGGGGAAGTCATTTGTTGTGGGGGGGATATTTGTCGTAGGGGTGACATTTCTCGTGGGGATACATTGATCGATGGGGCGACATTGGTCGTGGGTGCGTCATTTGTTGTATCAGCGACATTTGTCGTGGGCTGCGACATTTAACGTAGGGGGTGTTATTTGTCGTGGATATGACATTTATCGTGGGTGCGACATTTGTTGTGAGTGTGATATTTGTGGTGATAGTTCCATTTGTGGTGGGTGCGGCATCGATCGTGGGTGCAACATTTTTGGTGGGGTAACATTGGTCCTAGGAGCGGCAATTGTACTGTGAGCGGCATTTTTTGTGTGCGGTGACAAATTTGTGTCAGCGAGATTTTTGGTGGGAGGCGACATTTTGACAGGAACGGGCCTCCGGCCCGATGGCCATGCGTCATAGTACCCAGCCGGTGACAGCGAGCTCCGCCTGCCCCGCAGTAGGCTCCGCCCGCCCGCCGGGTAATGTGGCGCAAAAATACTCTTTTGAAGTAAATTTTCAAGAGGAGTTTTTGTGTATGGATGTTACGAAATGTAAACGTATATGGGAGGTAAATGACATGCACGGGACTCCAGCCCAAAGGCATTCAGCGGGGAGCGACATTTGTCATGGGCGCGACATTTGTCGTGGAGGCGACATTTGTCGTAGGCGACGACATTTGTCGTGGGGAGACAAATGTCGTGAGGGCGACATTTGTCGTGGGGCGACATTAGTCGTAGGGGAGATATATGTCGTGCAGGTGATATTAGTCGTGGGGGAGACATTTGTTGTGAGTCTAACATTTGTCGTAGGGGCGACATTTGTCGTGGACGGCAGCATTCGTCGTGGGCGACGACATTCGTCATGTGCGGTGACATTCGTCGTGAGTCATGTGGGCGACATTTGTCGTGGGGGAAAAAATTTTCATGAGCATGACATTTGTCGGGGCGACATTTGTTGTGAAGGGCGATATTTGTGCAAGGGCAAACTATGATATAAAAATCAGATGAAATTGGAATCATTTTTATGTGTGTAAACTATGCTGCAAACTGTGATATACATTGTAGTGTGATTATAAAAATAAGATGCTAAACATTGGTTTCCTATGTACGTGCTAAGGAACACATCTATTCCTAAAAATGTTCATGCGGGTTTCTTTATATTGTTGTCTAGATAAAAAGAACAATGGAAACATAATAAAATGTATCAACTTTACCCTCACATCAATCCTTGTTGTGCTTGTCTAGAATATGAATTGGAATCTTCAAATACCTTGCACATGTTGCAGCCATACCTACAACATCTTTTATATTTAGTACTGAATCTGATTGAAGAATTAACATGTAAATATCATATAAATATATATAGAACATCTGTAAATTAAAATTAAATGAGATGAGAACAGTTGAATAAAATGCATGTGTGCCATAATATGCAGATACATCAGAGGCAAAATTAGTAAATTAGTTTAAATCACCATGCAGTTCTGTTATCAATCCTTACAGCGCAGAAATAACAATTGAACTGATATCTGCTAGTGGATTAAAATAGAGTCTCCTCCTTAAAATCTATTTATGAAGAAATCAAAGGTCGATGAATTGCAATGTTGCTCCTATGTGGTTTAAAAATAAGCATTTGTGTTGATTCATGAGTTTGATGGAGAGGAGGTGAATACCTGATAGGTTTGTCCTGAAGTTGGAGTCAGCGATAGGAGTCAGTTGCAGTCGGCGTCAATGGCTTCGAGTGCAGGCAGTGGAGGCAGAGGCATACGTTGAATTCAGACGGCAGAATTTCCCATTTTGTTTCTATTCACTACGAATTACTTATTCAACTTACATTATCTTGATAAATTAAATTCATCAGAAATATTTGTAAAAACCTACAGGATGTTTGCATTCATGTCAGTGAGGGATGACCTCCATGCTATACAATATTTACAATTTGAAGTTAAAAAATATAGTTGCTAGAAGGTTTATTCTAGTATATTTTTCCCGAATCAGTAAAAAGCAGATATTCGAATGTGCAGTTTTCAGTATTTGGGTGAAAAGATTTCTATAATCATCAAAGAAAATGAAGATCGGCAAGGGTTGCTTTGATGTTGTGCCCTACCACCAATCCGCTGAAGTAGGAAACCAACAAAAGAACAAAGTGAAAAAATCGAAGGTGGTAGTGGGCAACAAAATCAGCGAAGGGAAAAAACAAAGTGAAAAACGTGAGAAGGTTGGAGTTGGTTTGGAGTAGTACCCCAGTCCGTTGATGGAGAATATGTAACCACCCTTTGTGCTGGAGGCGGCGGGTGTGGTGTTTTTCTTTGCTTGCGAAGTGGAGATCTGATAGTACATTTTGCAGTTAATTTATTAGTGTATTTTTGGGTTTTTAAAGCACAAATCATGTCTTGCAAGTGCTTATATTGACCCCCTTTTTTAAATATTATTGTCAGTAATGTGTTATCTGCTTTTTGCGGGTTTGTACGGCTTTCAGCAAAATTTTGCTGTGACACTCCCCAAGGTCATGCACTACCAGGGCGTGTACCTAGGGCATGTAGCCCAGAGGAATGAAGCAACAGGTCCGAAAATGCATTTCTTGGAAACTCAGTGAACACGCCCTATGTCACGCCCGTGTCACGCCCGATACGGGCATGTTCAAGAGGCGTGTCCCCAAGATCCGAGGAATCGCCACAGCAAGCTATTTTTCCCGCTCCAACTTTGCACCGAAATAGTTACGCCCCCAGACACGCCCTGGGCGGGCGTGACATATGGGCGTGTACACTAATTTCAATGCTCTTCATCTCCAGCAGTAAATTGCAGCCTAAAAAGTCGCACCGAAATGGTCACGCCCCCGGTACATGCCCTGGTCGGGCGTAACATATGGGCGTGTAACCCAACTACTATGCCCCTCACCTACAGCATTAAATTTCAGCCCAAAAAGTCGCACTGAACGTGTCACGCCCCAGGTACACGCCCGACCCGGGCATTTTACGGGGGCGTTACCCAACCCGAAAAAATTCTATAAATTGAGCCCTTCTCCTAGGGTTCAGGCCATCTTTGGCAGAGAGGGGGAGGTGCTGCCCCTTTGTTTCTTGTTCTTTTTCATGCTTTTTCTCTCTCTTTCTCATGTAGTTTTTATTTAGTTCAATTCTAATTTAGTTTTAACTTTTGTAATAGCCTCTGTAAATGCTGTAGTTGCTAATGAAATGGCCAGAATAGGATTTCCAATTCCATGCACTAGTAATCTTTTTATTTCCATGTTGTAAGCTTTCTTTATTATTAATATAAAAGTGTTTTTTTCTCTTCCTTTAGCACTTTATGTTCTTTATGCTTTACTACTCATCCCCCCTCTTCCACCTCACCATGATTAACTAATCCTCCTTGTACTCGAACTTAATGATCTGAGGTTCGAGTGATTAAGTTATGATGCTTTGAATCTTACCTTTTCTTTTTAGGGTTTAGCCTTGAATTACTCTTGATTTATCCCGGGTTCGAGGTATATCATTCGATATATACTCTCCACCTTTGCTTTCATTCCTGGCTAGCCGAGAGGCCGATGGTTTGAAGTGAGCACTCAAGAGTAAAGGGAGTTATACGCACCCCTCGAGAGAGGCAGACGTCCAAATCTCCCGGATTGGTGTAAAATCCAATGGTGGGGTTCACCGCGCAAAGCGAGTTTTAGGCCTCTGAATTAGGCCAAAGTCGGTCGGACCTTCCTAAACTCAGGTGGGCACGTCTTTGAGAGAAGTGTGTTCATGTTTATGGAACCTCCACGGTCAAGGACCTTACCCTATTAAGCTTAGGTTTATTTATCGTGTTTTAATCGACTCTTGCCGAGGTGATTCTCGATCCAGTGCTTCTCTTTTTCATCGTCTTAACCCCTTGTTTTAATCGGCTTTACTAGCTCTCTTTTTAACCGCAAGCATTTCTTTTTCTAGTGTAATATTTCTTTTCCTAATTGCGCTTAGCTTTCTTTTAAACCCTAAGATTTCCGTCGATAGAATAATAGTCTTCGTGTGAGTAGATTTACTCAACAGTTCCCGAATTTAAATACGACACTTGTGTCCCCTTACTACAGTCCGATATGTATACTTGCCTCGTTGGATTGCTAGTTCGGCTGCTCGCTTTTCGTAAGCGTTGGCCGGGCCATAAAGTTTTTGGCGCCGTTGCTGGGGAGCAACGCTCGTTGATAAATTGAAAACACGAATCTATTGGTTTTATCATTTCTCTTTCTCGCCCTCCTTCTTTAAAAATTTTTAAATAACAAAAAAAAAATATTTAGCGCTCATAATAGAAACCCACTCCACAATTTTTCTACGCCACCTAAATCTCTTGAAAAGGGCAAAGCGGTTTTAAGTGTCGCTATCTTGTCTAGTAACTTGCGAACCCTTCACCGGGTATCCCTTGGGAAGTTCAGGAGTTAAACTTTTAAAATTTTTTTTTTAAAAAAAAAATTAGTAACTCTTTTTTTTCTAGTTTATTTTATTTCTCTTTTTCCTCTTCACTTTTTTAGTGCATGACCCGCGGGAGTCTGTCGGTTTTTTTGGACCTGGACCACGAAATTGAGCGTACTCTTCGGAGAAGATCGCGATTTCAAGGTCCTACTATCCAAGTGCCGATTGAGGATTCCGAGTCATTTTCCACTTTAAGAATGGAAGAACCCAACGTGGAGGAAGCCGTGCAAAGGCCTATGTCTTATTATGCACGACCGAATCTCGAGGGTACTGAATCTAGCATAGTTCGCTGTGCGATAGAAAATAATAACTTTGAACTGAAGCCTAGTATAATTCAAATGGTGCAACAATATGTGCAATTTGACGGACTTCAAGATGAAGATCCGAACGCACATATTGCAAGCTTTCTTGAGATTTGTGACACATTTAAGATTAATGGTGTCACAAAAGATGCTAATAGGATACAATTATTTCCCTTCTCTCTTAGAACTAAGGCTAAGCAGTGGCTGAACACTCTCCTAAAAATAGCATCACAACTTGGACGCAATTAACTGAAAAAGTTTTGGCGAAGTATTTTCCGTTTGCTAAAACTGCAAAACATAGAAATGATATTTCTGCTTTTGGACAAATCGACTCTGAAACCTTATATGAAACCTAGGAAAGATTTAAAGAATTATTAAGACGATGCCCATATCATGCTCTGCCTGTATGGTTGCAGGTGCAGACGTTTTATAACGGGCTAAATCAAAGCACGAAGCAAATGATAGACGCATCTTCTGGCGGTACTTTAAACCATAAGACCTCGGAAGCAGCTCTTGAGCTTTTTGAGGACATGGCCATGAACACTTACCAGTGGAATGTGCCTAGGTCCCGCTCCAACAAACCTACAGGTATCTTTGAACTGGACAACATCTCCCGGCTCGCTTTGCAAGTTGAAATATTAAGCAAAAAAATTACGGAGATGACTGCTGCCTCCGCCCCTCAGGTATGGGAATCTGCAACTCCTGCTCCAGAACATTTGGATTATGTCAATAATTTGCCTAAAAATACTTTTAATAATTTTTCTGCTGCGAATTTTCATCCGCTTGGTTTTAATTTTGCGAATAGTTATAATCCTACTTTAAGAAATCACCCTAATTTTTCATGGAGTAATCCATCGAACGCAGTGTGCCCGCCACCACAAGTTGATTATTCTGCAGCACCACCACCTCCTCAAAGTTTTCCAAAACCTCCAAGTTTGGAGGAAATGTTTTCAAAATACATGAATATTAATGACGCTATGATAAGAACGTTAACTGGATGCGTTAAAAATTTAGAAAATCAAGTAGGACGTCTCGATAAAATAATTTATGAGCGACCCGTATGGTCTCTTCCTTCCAATACCGAGCCCAAACCGAGAGAGCAAGCCAAAGCTATAACTCTTCGGAGTGGGAAGCAAGTTCCTGGTATGGTAAGTGAAGAGCCCGAGGAAAGCTCCGCTCCCGCTTTAAAATATCAAAGCTCCGCTCCTGCTTTAAAAAAACAAAGCTCCGCTCCCGTTTTAAAAATTCCACCCTCTGCTGAAGAAGTTATCAACCCTATTTTAGAAAAAGAACTCACTCCACCACCCACCTTTTAAAATAATTCATCCCCGCCATACCCTTCCGAACTTAATAAACAATGTCAGGACGATCAGTACACCCGTTTCTTAGAAATGTTTAAAAAAACCACATAAATTTGCCTTTCCACGAAGCCATATCCCAGATGCTGAAGTATGCTAAGTACCTTAAGGACCTCCTGAACAACAAGAAGAAGTTAGAGAAACTTTCGCATGTCACGTTAAATGTCGAGTGCTCGGCAGTCTTGACAAACGGTTTACCAAAGAAAATCAGTGACCCGGGTAGTTTTTCTATCCCGTGTGTATTTAGTGATCTTTTTGTCAAGCATGCATTAGCCGACTTAGGTGCGAGTATTAATCTGATGCCCCTCTCATTGTTTAAAAAGTTAGGAATTGGTAGTATCAACCCCACACGCATGAGTATCAAGCTTGCCAACAGATTAGTCAAATACCCGTTAGGTATAGTGGAGGACGTCCTAGTCAAAGTCGACAAGTTCATCTTCCCGGTGGACTTTGTAAAATTGGACATCGAAGAAGACGTCGAGGTTCCCCTGATCCTTGGCTGACCCTTCCTTGCCACCTCCCAATCTATCATTGATGTAAGCAATGGTAAGCTCTTACTTCGAGTAGGCGACGACAAAGTAACTTTCTGTATCACCCCCTCAATGAAGAACACCCTAGCCAATGATGACTCTTGTTTTTTCATAGATGCCGTAAGTGAAGAATCCTCCTCTCACCTCTCTGATTTTGAAAAAGAATTTTCAGATTTCTGTTCCTCTCCTACTCCTCCAACTAAATCTCTACACCTAAGTGAAGAATCCTCCTATCGTCTTTCTGATTTTGAAAAAGAATTTTCTGATTTTTGTTCCTCTTCTACTCTTCCAACTAAATCGCTACAAGAAGCCGCCTTGGCCACTAGCCCCGCCCCTTTTAATTTTACACATAAAAAAGTCTACGAGGACATAGTTTTTGAAAAAGAATGGATTTCTAAAACCATATATGATGACCCCCCCTACCCTGGAACTGAAAGAACTACCAGATCATCTTAGATATGCTTTCTTAGAAAATGACTCCAAGCTGCCCGTCATAGTCTCGGCCTACCTCACGGATGCACAAAATGATAAACTTCTTTCAATTTTACGTAAATATCACTGAGCTATTGCTTGGTAGATATCTGATATCAAGGGCATAAGCCCATCTTTCTACACTCACAAGATCTTAATGGAAGATAATTCACGTAACTCTATACAACCTCAGCGCTGTATAAACCCTAACATGAAAAAAGTAGTTAAGGGCGAGGTTATGAAATTGTTAGATGCAGGAATTATCTATCCTATATCAGAGAGTAAGTGGGTTACCCAGTCCAGGTAGTACCAAAGAAGGTAGGGATAATGGTAGTAAGTAATGAAAAAATGAATTAATCCCGACACGGATGGTGATCGGATGGCGAATGTGCATAGATTACCGTAAGTTAAATGACGCCACCAACAAGGATCATTTTCCCTTGTCGTTCATCGACCAGATTTTAGAACGACTTTCCGGCCATAGCTTTTATTGTTTTCTCGATGGCCTCTCGGGGTATTTTCAAATCCCCATCTCTCCCGAGGACGAGGAGAAAACTATGTTTACTTATCCCTTCGACACTTTCGTCTACCGAAGAATGCCGTTTGAATTGTGCAATGCGCTAGCTACATTCCAGCGATGTATGCTCGCTATCTTTGACAAGTACGTAGAAGGCATTATGGAAGTTTTCATGGATGATTTCTCCATGTTCGGTGACGCATTCGATAGTTGTTTAGCGAACCTCGAAAAAGTCTTAGAACGATGCGAAGAAACTAACCTTGCCCTAAATTGGGAAAAATGCCATTTTATGGTGAGGGAAGGGTTAGTTTGGGCCATAAAAGTTCTGCAAGAGGTATTGAAGTAGACGTTGCTAAGATAGAAGTTATCGAGAAGCTGCCTCCACCTACAAACATAAAAGCTATAAGAAGTTTCCTTGGTCACGTGGGTTTCTACCGCCGCTTCATAAAGGATTTTTCCAAGATCACCAAGCCCCTTACCCATCTCTTAGAAAAAGACGCCCCATTCATCTTTGATGACCTTTGCCTAGCTGCCTTTAATTTAATAAAAGAAAAATTAATTAATGCCCCAATCATGATAGCTCCGGTGTGGGACTCTCCATTTAAGATAATGTGCGATGCGAGTAGCTATGCGGTAGGAGCCGTATTAGGTCAACGTATATCTAAAAACTTCCACCCCATCTATTATGCTAGCAAAACACTCACATCTGCATAGGAAAATTACACCATAACCGAGAAGGAGCACCTAGCTGTAGTATTCACTTTTGATAAATTCCGCCCTTATATTATGCTTTCCAAAATTATTGTTTTTATGGACCACTCGGCCCTCAAGTATCTCCTTTCTAAAACGAATGCCAAGCCGCGCTTGATTCGCTGGGTCTTACTCCTCCATGAGTTTGACTTATATATCCGGGATAAGCGAGGAGCCGAGAACTTGGCCGCCGACCACCTCTCATGCCTAGATAATCCCTTTATAGAAAAATTAGATGAAAAATCGTTTAACAATTATTTTCCCAATGAGAAGCTGTTTTCGATCAACACATCTACTTCTCCTTGGTTTCCATGCATCACCAACTACCTAGTGGCCCGGGTTCTCCCAAAAGAGTTCTCATCTCAGCAAAAGAAGAAATTCTTTTCTGAGTTGAAGAACTACTTTTGGGAGGACCCACATCTCTTTCGAGTCTGTGCAGACCAAGTGATGAGGAGGTGTGTTTCTTATGAAGAAGGTTTTGACATTATCAAGCATTTGCATGAAGGACCGACAGCTGGGCACTATTAAGCTGCTCGCACCGCTCACAAAGTGCTAAGCGCGGGTTTTTACTGGCCTAGCCTGTTTAAAGACACGCAGGACTTTGTGAGTAGGTGTGATAGTTCCCAACGGTCGGGTAATATTTCTAATAAAAATGAAATGCCGCAAAATTACTTCCTAGAGTGCGAAGTTTTCGACCTCTAGGGAATTGATTTTGTTGGCCCTTTTCCTTCTAGCTTCGGGAATAAGTATATTTTAGTTGTCGTTGATTATGTTTCGCGATGGGCCGAGGCCAAAGCTCTTCCTACGAACGACGCCCGAGTCATCGTTACTTTCTTAAAAAAATTATTTTCTCAATTAGGTACGCCGCGCGCCATCGTTAGTGATAGGGGTTCCCATTTCTGTAACGCACAGTTTTCTAAAATCCTTACTAAATATGGCGTTACTCATAAGCTTTCCACTGCCTACCAGCCCCAAAACTAACGGACAAGTCGAAGTAGTGAATAGAGAATTAAAACGAATTTTAGAAAAGACTGTTTCCACATCTAGAAAAGACTGGTCAGCCAAGTTAGACGATGCTCTATGGGCCTACTGAACAGCATACAAAACCGCCCTCGGATGTATGCCATATCGGTTGGTTTATGGAAAATCGTGCCATTTACCCGTAGAATTAGAACACCGTGCTTTTTGGGCCTTAAGATTTTTAAACCTCGATCCCCACTCTGTCAGCAATTTTAGAAAATTTCAACTTAACGAACTCGACGAGTGACGCTCTTACGTGTATGATAATAACAAGCTTTATAAAGAGCGGACAAAGCGTTTCCACGATAAAAACCTTAGGCACCCAAAAACCTTTATGTCGGGCGACCAAGTACTTTTATATAACTCCCGTTTACGATTATTTCAGTGCAAGTTAAAATCGCGATGGTCTGGACCGTTTACCATTAAAGAAGTTTATCCGTATGGCACAGTTTTAATTTCACACCCTGATTAGGGTGAATTCAAAGTAAATGGGCAGCGTCTTAAACTTTATTTCTATGGTGATGTACGTCCAAACTATATTAATTATCTTCTGCACGAACTTTAAACTAACTGGACAACATTTATTTACATGCTATTTTGGATAAATAAACTTTTGGACAATATTCTTTTGGTCGAGCTCAAACGACCTTTATAAACAAAGGGCGCTCTTGGGAGGCACCCCAGGTTATCTTTTTCTGTTTTCTTTATTTTACAATTTTTGCCCCGGACGGCTCCGAAAAGCTGAAACTTCTGCGATCGCCTGCTCCAACGGTGCTGATTCCATGACGAAGTCTAAAGAAGACGTTTCATGAAGATCCAAAACGCTAGCATGGGGGAGCGTCATCACTCAGCTTTCATAGCAAATAAATCCGGGGAAGTACCTTTTTTTCAATTTTGTGTTTCAATTCTGTACTTTAATTTTCTCTCTCTCTCTAACCTCCTTCTCCATTGAGGACAATGTCCATTTTAAGCTTGGGGGTGGACATCCTCCTTTTTGATATTTGTGAATATCTTTTACTTTTTGTGAATATTTTTTAGACATCCAAAGAAAAAAACAAAAAAAGGAAAATACCTCAAAAATCCAAAAAAAGAGAATATTTCAAAATAGAAAAAATATATATATTATAATAAATTATGCATTTTGGTATTTCAATAGTACCCCAAGTTTGTGTTTTGTTTTTCTCAAAATTTCTTATAAACAACTTAGTTAATCATAATTTTTCTAATCTTTTTTTTAATTACGTTTCACAAGTAAAATGTTGGTCATGCTGTGTTTCTAATTCACGGTAGCATGTTAAGGTGAAATATTTTTTCTAAAACACGCATTTCTATTATGCTTTTTTGTTATTTATTTTCTTTACTTTCTCAAAAAATTCATCATCCACTATTTTTCTTTTCGTTTTAAAATAATTTTTGCAAAGTCAACTTTTGAATAGCGTAGTAGATATGAACGATCCAAGTCACCTATTATTTCTATTTTCAAGATAATTTCATCAATCTTCTTTTTATCTAGGACTTGTTTTTTGAAATTTTACAAATCTTTGTTTTAAATAAATTTAAAAGCGTGAAAATGATTTAGAACGCTTTTGTTTTCGTATGAGCTTTTCTGCCAACCTAAAAATTTTCACCAATAGTTAGCCGCTTTTGAGCCTTTTTTCCAATTTCATTTGATAACTCCACATATCATATCATCTTCATAAAAGCCAAATTTCCAAACTATCTAATCACGCTAACCTTTTTGAGTTTCATAAATATATTTTCTTGATTATGATAGAATATTTTGTGTTATTTTTGAAAATTTTTCTAAAAATTTGAAAACAGTGTGCTCAAAAGAGATGTTTATTTTTATTTGGCCAATTCAAAATGAAAAATAAAAATATCTATGGCCTTTGTTTTGAAAAAAAAATGGAAAAGAAAAGAAGAAAAAGAAGGAAAAAAAATATTTTGTTTAAAATGAAAATTTGTGAAACTATTTGTTTTGGTTTAGTGTGATTTTAAAAGCCTCCATGTTTATCTTTGAATTCCACTCCTATACATAATCCTAAACCAAACATTTCGGTTCTATTAAGTCCTTTTGATTCACGCCTTTTAAATTTTATTTAACAACTAAGAAAAGAAGAAAAGTAAATCAGTTTTAGCTTTGGATTTAAACTTAGATTTTTGTTATTTAATTGATATAATTATAATACGTTACTTGGATCTAGTAATAACTCAATGCATTTTTTTTATTTTCGTTGCTTTACTTAAATCTATTTAAAGAATTCCGTCAAAATTTTGGATGATTTATTTTCGATTAAGTAAAGTTTATAAAGGCTAAACCATACCTAAATAATTATTTTAGATTCACGTTTCACCTTTTCCCTACTTAGTATTTCGCATAGTACTTGTGTAGGCATAATTAGAAATTTTTGATTAGTCTTGTTTTATGTTTATCTAGTTTTTTATATCTTTGCTTAGGGACCAGCAAAGCTTAAGCTTGGGGGAATTTGATAGTACTTTTTGTAGTTAAATTTATTAGTGTATTTTCGGGTTTTTAAAGCACAAATCATGTCTTGCAAGTTCTTATATTGACCCCCTTTTGAAATATTATTGTCACTAATGTGTTTTCTGCTTTTTGCAGGTTTGCACGGCTTTCAACTAAATTTTGCTGTGACATGCCCCAAGGTCACGCCTTACCAGGGCGTTTACCTAGGGCGTGTAGCCCAGAGGAATGAAGTAACATGTCCGAAAATGTATTTCTTGGAAATTCAGTGAATACGCCATATGTCACGCCCGTGTCACGCCCGACACGGGCGTGTTCAAGAGGTGTGTCCCCAGGATCCTAGTGTTGGATCCCTAGTTGATTTGGGCTAGGTTCACTAACTTAGGATGTGACCCAACATGTATAGCCAGGGTCATAGTTGTGTCCTAGAGTCTAGGCCATGTCCTTAGAGTCAATATCAGATGGTCCAGCTATCAACAAGAATATCAGAGACTCATGACTTAGAAGATTTCAAGACTAAGTAAAATTACTTCGACGTTCGTCGAACTCAGGTTTACGTAAGACATTCTCAGCTCGACGAACTCCAGATATTTCTCTAAGCTGAGCTTGACGATCTTCATTCTCTGGTCGACGAAAATTGGGATACTTCAAAAAAATAAAATCTGGATAACTCCAGATTATTCTAAGTCCAACTTCAGACTTTGGTCGACGAATAAGATTCTGAGCTCGACGAACTTGGATCTCAAGTTCATAAATTCTCATGTCGACGAAGTCAACTTTTCAGGTCGACGAACTCAGTACACTACTCGACGAATTCTGGAATCAGAAGATTTGTGTCGACATTTAGGGCATGTGTCAACACCAACTTATGTCGACAACAGAAAGCATGTGTCGACACCAACTTATGTCGACACCAGAAGACTTGTGTCAACACCAAGACTAATCAGTCGACACCCACCTGTGTCGACACCAGAAGATTCATGTCGACACACAGAAAATCAGTCAACACAAAATATTCGACTAAATCCAGAATGGTTGCTGAACTCCAGTCGACAAAGTTACAAACTCAGCTCGAAAAATTTCAGACAGAAAAGGCAAAGGCTCGGAAGCATGCAACTCTATTATCAGCTCGACGTTCTTGGAACTCAGCTCGATGAACAAGAAGCCATCTGGTCGACGAATTCAATATCTCAGCTCGACGAATTGGTAATTCAGTTCGACGAATTCTGCCAACTGTTTGACGACTTCAGACCTAGACATTTCCGTCCTTCTGTCCCCATTCTAATGCGGATATTCCTGAGTAATTAATGCTCTACATTCTATGAATGTATCCGTTAGAATGAGCATTGATTACGGTCCTCTTCAGGAATATTACTTGCTGATTTTCCACGTGACAGTTGAGGAAATGATTCAATGCTGATTATTCTCAAGGCATCAGCATTAATTACAGATGATTCAAATTTTTGAAAAGACAGAGAAAAATACAAGATCGATAATTAGTAGGGAGAATAAGAACATACTCAGTGAAAAAAACAGAGACACATAGACTGACTGCAAGATTTCATACAACAGCAGAAAATCTTTACACAGAAATCATACTGAAGCTTACAGTGACAGGCAGTGATCTTCATTCAGAAGAAGAAGAACAATCATACAATATCAAGAGTCTTCCTCTTCCATATACTCTCCAGGACTTCCAATGACAACAGATATCAAATCAGTCAAGAAGCTCCTGCATCACTGCTTGTCAAGAACTCTGATTGAAGACCTATCACCCTACATCAAAGCTTCCAAATCTTCCTGAACCATTCAATAATTCAAGGGGAGCTTTTGCCAAACATCAATCCACATAAGTCTTCTCAGTTTATTGAGAAAGAGAAGACATAATCACTCTCTCACCCCCTCCTGTATAAAGGGTTATCATCTCCCTTCAAAAGTGATTCCTGGTTGCAAGTCTCCTAACCAAAAGACTTGAGTTGGTTTTTGGGGACCTGATCAAAACCCATTGGTGTCAGGCACCTGATCAAAAACCTGAGTGGATTCCTACCAAGGGTGGTAGAAGAGTGGACTACCCAGATTTGGGGAACCACTATAAATTTCTTGTGTCGTCTGGTTGCCTATTTTTTTTTATTCTTGCTGTGTGGCTGTGATTTGGATTATTACTTCTTGTTTTCAAGTTTCTTAATTACTGCACATTTTCAGTTTACAGCAAAAGCTGTAACAACACCTTTATTGGGACCTAAAAAATTTTAAATATACTCTATTCACCCCCCCCCCTCTAGAGTATTGTAGACCTAACCATCACTTTCAATTGGTATCAGAGCAGTTTCCTTTGTTTGCACAAGTTAAATCTTGAACCAAAAGATCCCTTGTTAGATCTACACATCACCTTCATTCACATTTAACTGTTAAAGTAGAAACACATCCATGGCACAGAATAAAGATTATGCAAGCACCAGACCTCCAGTTTGGAACTTGAAAAAGTTTGGAATCTGGAAGACAAGAATCAAGCTATATATGAATTATATTGATGAAGATATCTTTGCTTCCATCTTAACAAGAGTACCTTCACCACCTGCTGCTCCTCCAACCACTTCTACAGATATGACTCTAGTCCCTCCTCTAGACTATAATGATACGTACAAGAAAGCCAAGATGGAAGATGCAAAAGCCAAGAACATATTGGCACAAACAATGTCTGATGACATTTTCCAGAAGGTTGATGAGTGCACATCAGCAAAAGCCATTTGGGATTCCCTAAACCAAATGGTTGATGGATCAGCTGATGAAAGGAAGGATAGGAGATTAAATCTCATATCCCAATATGAGAATTTCAAGAAACAGGAAGCTGAGACAGTTTTAGAGATGTATAACAGACTAAGCTCAATTATTAATGAGCTAAAAACTCTGGACAAGGTCATCACTCTCACTGAAGTGAATGACAAAATTCTGATGTGCTTCCCAAGCTAATGGGACACAAGAATTTGGCCCACCAAGGAGGCTAGATGCCTAAATGAGATTTCAACTGAATCTCTATTGGGTAAACTAAAGTCTTATGAGAAGTTAGTAAAGACAAGGGAGGCTGCTGAACAAAGAACACCTCCAGCAGCTAGAAGATAACAGAGCATAGCCTTCAAAGCCTCAGAAGAATCAGAATCTTCAACATCAAATGAAGAACTTATAAGTCTCTTGGCTAAGAGATTTTTCAAGATGGCTAGAAAGGACTTCAGAAGAAAGTCATCAAGAAAAGAAGACAGGCTAAAGTATGATAAGACACCAACAAAGGAAGTGGTGTGCTATGGATGCAGGAAGCATGGGAACTTTCTCTCTGAGTGTCCAGAGAACCAGAAGAAAGAGAAGAGAAGAGAAAAGGAAAAGGATTCCAGGAGACAGTACACCAGCAAACCCTCTTCCAGCAAACACAAGAGAAAGGAAAAGGGGTTTGTGGCTGAGACCTGGAGCGAGACTGAAGAAGAGTCAACATCTTCGAGCTCCAGTGAAGATGAAGAAGAAGAAAGAGCAAAAGAGGTTTGCCTCATGGCAATTGATGCCTCAAGAAGCAACTCAGAAGAAGGAGATTCAGAAAATGAGGAAGCTTTTGAATCAGAAGCTGATCAAGTATTATCATGGTTTGATTATAATTCAGGATCTTTTAAATCAGATTTTAAAATCATGTGTTTAGATTTAATCAACTCTGATTAGGAAATCAAACTTCTCAGAGATAAGCAAGTTAACTATGATAGCTTAGTATTAGAAAACACTAAATTGAAAAATGAAATAGATACGTTTAGTGAACAAATCACCCTTCTGAAAGATGAATTAAATAAGGAAAAACAGCTAGAAGAATCACTAAATGGAAGAAGCAAACAACTAGCAGAAATCACTAACACATCTAATGCTAGATTTAATGGAAGTAAGTTAGGATTAGGTGCATCATCTAGTGAACCACCTATTATTCAGAAAAACCACCTGTCATAACACATAAATTTTATTTCTGAGAAAGGAAAGAAGAATACTGATCAAGTATATAAAGTAAATAAAATCCTTAAACAAATTAAAACTAAGGACAACATTGAAAAACTGAAAACACCCATTAAAAACAAAGTTCAGCAATTTTCGTCGACCTCATATCGACGAAAAGGGGCCTGTTCGTCGAACCCCGATCAACAAACTCTAAACTCCAACTATAGTTATTATTATTCGTGATGTAGGCTTCTACCGCGGACACAATATAGGTTACGTGAAATAAAGCAGACGCCACTCAAATTCCACAATCACTCACGCACTAGCATAAACTGCGGCGCACTCGCAAACGATTTATCACAGTTCACCAACGTACGGTAGCTACTCCGCGGAGGGTCAAACGAACGGCTATCGGCCGACGTTCTCCCAGCTAAAAGGACCAATATTGGGTCCGACCGAGCGACTGCTGTACCAAAAGAGATCTACCCAAAGTGCGATCGAAAAATGGTAGATCTCTCCCAACAAAAATGCGGGGCTCGCCAAACCCTTTCGGAAATATCGCGATTAAGATTGATGCAAATCTAATAGGAAAACCATGAAGAATCAAACGATTCAAATCCAACGCAAAAATTATTTCCGACCACTAGAATATCAAGAGGGAATCACACGTGAGTGGAGAGGATCGTTACCCAAGTCGGAATAGATGATTCCGACTACCTTTGAAGGGTCGCTCTTCAACGGTTCCGCCGGAGTCGCGCCGGTTGGAGAGATAGATCGTCCGCCTTGGCCGCTTCACACCAAGGTCCCGTTTCCTCGCCGTAGTAGGAGCCCCTTCTCGGATAAAACTTCACGAGAGGAGGAGCAGCCGGGTTCTCTTCAAAGGGGGGGTGCTCGGGTGGAGAGAAAGGTGGTTGGGTTCTCTTCCAAGTGGGTTGCTCGAGTGGAGGAGATAGGTGGCCGGTCGGGTTTTGGATGGTGGAGGTCGGATTGAGGATGGTGAGAGGAGGTGGAGGCTTGGAAGAGGGGTTGATGGAGCTGGTTGGCTGAAAGTTTTAGAGAGAGAGAGAGATAGTGGAGGGGGCGGCCAAGAGAGGTAGAGAGAGAGAGGAGGATTAACAAGAATAGGAAATTTAGGGTTTCTTCTCATTCAACTTGAGTTAAACAAAGCATACATGCCTATATATAGGCTTAACAATAAGTCTTGGCAATATGTAGCCCAAAATAAAAATAAAAATAACACACTAAATGGCTACATGCAGCCCTCAATAAAATATCCCAAATAAAATAACATACTAATAATAAGATAAATTCAGCTAGATATTTGTCTTGCGCCGCGGGCGGAAATTGTAGCGCCGCGCCATACAAACACCACGGCGACGTGAGTCCTTTGTTGGAGGCGAAGGAGGATCTTCCGTTAGCGTGCTGTCATCAATAATTTGGTGGTCGTCGTCAACTTGGGGGTCGTCGTCAACTTGGGGGCCGTCGTCGCCACCAACCCTCCCCCACTTGAAAGGACTCATCACCGAGGAGTTGTCTTGAAGATACCGTCGGAGAAGAACACCATCCAAGAGAGCCACTTCCGCTTCCGGGAGCCAAGAGTCATCAGAGGTGGGGCGATCACGCCAGCGAATCAAGTAGCGGCGCACATCGCCATCTGCAGTGGGAAACACGTCATCCTGCAGAATCCTGTCTGGCAAAAATGTTGTCCTGGCAAACCTGGGAAAAATATTAGGCAGCAAAAGGGGAAAATCTATATCATCAACATGTAGCATACCTCCGTTGGAGAACGACGGGGAGAGCGAGCCCTTACCCCCCTAACCCCATACCCATGAGAATCTGTAGTGGAACGAAACAGACAGGAAGATAATTCTAGTGGCGGAGCAATATATGGCGTTAAATCCGAAACATTAAAAACAGTGGAAATACCTCAATCAGTTGGCAATTCCAAAAGAAAAGCATTGTCTCCTAACCGTTTTAAAATCTGAAAAGGTCCAGCTCGCCGATTCGCTAACGTTTTTAGGGTTCCCGTAGACAACCGTCCAGGGATGAGACGTACCATGACTAAATCGCCCACTTTCAAGGGAGACACTCTCTTATGTGCGTTGGCACGAACTTGATAAGACGTGTATTGAGTGGTAAGCGTTTCATTTATGCGTTTGTGAAGATCATGGATGTGAGAGGCAAAGTCCTATGCAAATTGACTTGACTTAAACGATGGCGGTAACGGAAGCAAGTCAAGGGGCACGAGAGCTTTATAATCGTGCACGATCTCATTTGGGGACAAACCCGTGGACCTATTTTTGGAATTATTATATACTAACTGAGCATGAGGGAGGGTAAGGTCCCATGTACCCTTGTGGTCTCCCACAAGGAATCGAAGCAAACTACCCAAACTTCTGCTCACAACTTCGGTTTGCCCATCCGTCTGCGGATGGTACGCGGAAGAGAATAGAAGTTTGGTGCCCATAATCCAACACAGGGTCTTCCAAAAATAACTAGTAAACTTCACATCCCTATCAGTAACTATAGACTTTGGAACTCCACGATGGCCTACCACCTCTTTAAAATATAATTGTGCAACGTGTGACGCATCGTTGGTTTTATTGCAAGCGATAAAATAAGCCATTTTAGAGAAACGATCTACAACAAATAAGATAGAGTCGTGACGTCGAAATGTGATTGGGAAGCCGAGAATGAAGTCCATGCTAACGTCTTCCCAAGGAATAGATGGAATCGGAAGAGGGGTATAAAGCCCCGCATTAGTTTTGTTCCCCTTAGCCAGTTTGCACGCGCGACAACTACCCACGATCTTACTAACCATGGCCTTAAGACCGGGCCAATAAAACTTGTCTTCAACTAACGTGATCGTCTTGTCACGGCCAAAGTGTCCACCTAATCCTCCACCATGCAATTCCCACACTATGAAGTGTCGAAGGGAGGAACGGGGGATGCAAAGCTTCGAATTGTTAAATAAGTGGCCATCCCGAATGTAAAAAGAAGTAATGGTTGTCGGCGAATCATCTTGAGTGGCGAAATAGATATCCTTAAAATCTGGGCAGTGGACGTACTCGTCCTTAATTCTATCGAAGCCAATCACCTTAACTTCTAGCGTGGAGAGCAATAACGAAACACGACCAAGGGAGTCGGCTACGCGGTTGAGAGTCCCCTTGAGGTGTTTGATAATGAAAGTGTACTCCTGAAGATAGGAGACCCATTTGGCATGTCTAGTACTAACCTTAGTTTGAGAGTTAAGAAACCTTAGCGCTTCATGATCGGATAGAATGACAAACTCCTTAGGAAGTAAATAATGCCGCCAATGTTGGAGGCATCGAATGACCGCGTAAAACTCCCGATCATAATTGGAATAATTTAATTTTGGACCTGCTAGTTTCTCACTGAAATACCCCACAGGGTGGCCTTCCTGACTCAACACTCCACCAATGACCACTCCAGACGCGTCACATGACAACTCGAAAACCTTGGTAAAATCCGGTAGTCGCAAAAGGGGGGCTTCCGACATGCGCAATTTAATTAATTGGAACGCCGTAGCGGCCGAGTTTGTCCATGTAAATTCACCCTTTTTCATGCACTCGGTAATAGGGGCCATAATACTACAAAAATCCTTAATAAATCGTCGATAAAATGTAGCGAGCCCGTGAAAACTCCTAACATCCCGAATGTTGGCGGGCTCGGGCCAATCTCTAATGGCTTGTACCTTCTTGGGGTCTACTTGGATCCCCTTCGAACTCACAATATAACCGAGGAACTCAACCGATGTCACATGGAAGGTACACTTCTTAATGTTCACGAATAATTTTTCCGATCTCAGCGTGTTAAGGATGGTTCTTAAATGTGACTCGTGATCAATCGTGGAGGTGCTAAATACCAAAATATCATCAAAATATACCACGATGAATTTTCCCATATAGGGTTGGAAGACGTGGGTCATCATCCTCGAAAACGTGCTCGGCGCATTGGAAAGCCCAAACGGCATAACTAACCACTCGTAGAGTCCTTCCTTAGACTTAAAGATGGTTTTCCACTCGTCAGCTTCCCTAATTCGGATCTGATGGTAGCCACTCCTACGATCCAATTTCGAAAAAATCATGGCACCGGCTAACATGTCCAATAAATCATCCAAGCGAGGGATGGGAAAGCGATACTTAATAGAGATTTTATTAATGGCTCTACTATCCACGCATATCCTCCAAGAGCCGTCCTTCTTGGGGGCAAGTAAGGCGGGTACGGCACACGGGCTCTTGCTGTGGCGGATAAAACCGCTTTGCAATAAATCCGAGATTTGGGTTTGCAACTCTAAGTGCGCGGAGGGGTTTAGCCGATAATGTGGGAGGTTGGGAAATGAAGAGCCCGGAATGAAATCAATGGCATGTTGGATTTCACGCAACGGGGGTAACTCAACCGGTAGCTCGTCCGGGTACACGTCCACAAACTCTTCTAATTGTTTCCTCAACACCGACGGCAAGTTCTCAAATGTTGCCGCATCTTCCTTGACTTGTAGACATACTAAAGCATAGAGGACACCATCTAAAAAGGTAGTACGCTTTAATTCTTTCCTTCCTATCAGACTCAACGTCTTCTTCTCGACCGGGATGACCGTATCCTGGAGGGGGCCGAAGGATCCTTTGGCGGGGCAGGTTTTAAGAGTATGGTTCTGCCATTAAATTTAAACTCGTACGTATTGGCCCGACAAAAGTGGGTGACGTCATGATCATACAACCAAGGGCGACCCAACAAGACGTGACAAGCATCCATAGGGATGACGTCGCATCAAATCTGCTCAGAATAAGCTTTGATGGTAAGGGGTACCAACCATCGCTTCGACACAGGGAGGGACGACTTATCTACCCATGCCACCTTATAAGGGTGAGGGTGCGGCTCGGCATCAAGAGACATTCGCCTCACCGCGGTTTCAGAAATAACGTTCATGCAACTACCGCTGTCAATGATAAACCTACACTATTTTTCACCACTCTTAAAATTCAACGTGAAAATGCTCGTCCTATTCCAATCGTCTAACACTCGAGGGGTCGCTAGAATACACCTCATAACCATCACATGGGAGTCATCCTCCATATCACTAGGCACTCCGTCCGACTCGCTCTCTTCGCCCGCCTCGTAAGTAATGTCGTCTGTCCCACCGGTGGAATCTAACAGGGCTAATGGTCTGGGAGTAGTAGGATAATCACTAGCATAGTGCCCTTGGATCCCGCAAGCGTAGAAGGTGACATTCGTTCTGTGGACCCGAACCACCGGGACTTTCTCACCAGTGGGATTTCTATCATTCCTAGCCGTTACGACTATGGAGGTCGAATCGGGGGACTGATACTTTCCTTTAGCCTTATAGGTGGCAGTGGGAGGCGGTCCTAAAGTGGACTTGCTCTTTTGGAACGAGCGAGACTTGCCCTTAAGTGCATTGTGCTGCTCAATATCTAATGCAGCGTTGAAAGTGGTGTGGAAGTCAGTGTGACCATAACGCAAAAGCTTTCCTTGGATGTCGGGGTTTAGTTCCTTATGGAACCTGGAGAGGGTGACCTCAGGCATCTCTTTCACGTCACACCTAACCATCATGTCCTTCAGCAAACTCATATACTCAGACACCGACCTAGTCCCTTGCTTAAGGGTAGCTAAATCATCGAACATTTGTGTCCGATGGTAAGTAGGGACGTACTGTTCCGTTAGCCTAGCCTTCATTGCCTCCCAGCCTATGGGCAATGCTCCGTTCTCGACTCTCAAATGCCGCTCCTCATTCAGCCAAAATATTTTAGCACGTCCTAGCAACTTCATTCTCGATACTCGCACTTTATTCGCGTCGTTCAGGGTATACCACTCGAAATAACATTCGATCTCCATGATCCAGTCCTGGAAGACTTGGGGATCTCCTAAACCATCGTAGGATGGTAGCTTGACTCGGACGGCCCGAGTAAGGTCAAACTCATACGGTGCTCGTGGGGCGTTCTCGTTAGGAGGGTGGGGGTAAGGGTTGTGATGTTCTCCCACCCGTGGGTGAGCGGGTTGTTTACGGGGTGCCCCGTGTTGTAACCCCAGTCTGTGAAGTGCCTCCCTAATAGCCGTCAACTACTCCGTGAAATCCTGACGGAGCTCCTCAATCTCCATGAGGGGACGACCCTCACCCCGGTCATCATCCATATTAGACGACGATGGAGGATATTCCGTACCGAGCCTAGTACGCATGCAAATAGGAAGACAACAGATTAAGACAGACCCAAGAAGGAATTAATCCCGCTTAAAGACTATTGGAAAATAAATTTTTTTTTTATTTTCTTACAGGAAATAAAAAGAGGATTATTAAAAATTTTAGTTTGATTTTTTTGGCTGAAAAATAAAAAAACTAAGCCGCTATTGGAAGACCAAAAATAATTTTTTTGTGAGATTTTTTTGTGACAACTAACGCGCAAACACAAGTGCAGGTTAACGTGCTAAAAAGAAGGGAGGGTGCCAATTAAAAATTGACAAGAACCTCGCTTTGATACCAAAATTGATGTAGGCTTCTACCGCGGACACAATATGGGTTACGGGAAATAAAGCGGACGCCACTCAAATTCTAAAATGACTCTCGCACTAGCATAAACCGCGGCGCACTCGCAAACGATTTATCACAGTTCACCAACGTACGGTTGCTACTCCGCGGAGGGTCAAACGAACGGCTTTAGGCCGACGTTCTCCCAGCTAAAAGGACCAATATTGGGTCCGATCGAGCGACTGCTGTACCAAAAGAGATCTACCTTAAGTGCGATCGAAAAATGGTAGATCTCTCCCAACAAAAATGCGGGGCTCGCCAAACCCTTTCGGAAATATCGCGATTAAGATTGATGCAAATCCAAAAGGAAAACCACGAAGAATCTAACGATTTAAATCCAATGCAAAAATTATTTCCGACCACTAAAATATCAAGAGGGAATCACACGTGAGTGGAGAGGATCGTTACCCAAGTCGGAATAGATGATTCCGACTACCTTTGAAGGGTCGCTCTTCCACGGTTCCGCCGGAGTCGCGCCGGTTGGAGAGATAGATTGTCCGCCTTGGCCGCTTCACACCAAGGTCCCGTTTACTCACCGTAGTAGGAGCCCCTTCTCGGATAAAACTTCACGAGAGGAGGAGCAGCCGGGTTCTCTTCAACGGGGGGGGGGGGGGGGGGTGCTCGGGTGGAGAGAAAGGTGGCCGGGTTCTCTTCCAAGTGGGTTGCTCGAGTGGAGGAGATAGGTGGCCGGTCGGGTTTGGGATGGTGGAGGTCGGATTGAGGATGGTGAGAGGAGGTGGAGGCTTGGAAGAGGGGTTGATGGAGTGGGTTGGCCGAAAGTTTTAGAGAGAGAGAGAGAGTGGAGGGGGCGGCCAAGAGAGGTAGAAAGAGAGAGGAGGATTAGAAAGAATAGGAAATTTAGGGTTTCTTCTCATTCAACTTGAGTTAAACAAAGCATAAATGCCTATATATAGGCTTAACAATAAGTCTTTGCTATATGTAGCCCAAAATAAAAATAAAAATAACACACTAAATGGCTACATGCAGCCCTCAATAAAATATCCCAAATAAAATAGCATACTAATAATAAGATAAATTCAGCTAGATATTTGTCTTGCGCCGCGGGCGGAAATTGTAGCGCTGCTCCATACGAACACCACGATGACGCGAGTCCTTTGTTGGAGACGAAGGAGGGTCTTCCGTTAGCATGCCGTCATCAATAATTTGGGGGCTGTCATCAATTTGGGGGCCGTCGTCAACTTGCGGGGCCGTCGTCGCCACCAATTCATCTAACTGTGATCGACGAACTTTGTATGGTTCGTCGAGCAGAGATCGACGAACGTGAGGAGCAGAGAATGAACATGTTTATTCTCTGGGCAGAGATCGACGATCTCAACCCAATTCGTCGAACTCTAGTCAACGAACTTACATGAATTCGTCGAACCCAGGAATACTTAACGAAAACTATAACTTTAACAGAAACTTAAATACTTCTAGGAAATCATTTAATCCCCGAGCTGACTGGACCATTCCACCTAGGGATACCACCCCCTAGGATATAAATCCCAGACAGAATTTTCTGTTATTTCTAGTTTCTCTTATCAGCCATACAAAGGGCCCAAGGTAACCTGGGTCAAAAATCATTAACTGTTTGTATTGCAGGTGAGAAATTGTCCAAGGGAAAATCAAACTTGGTACCTGGACAGTGGCTGCTCCAAGCATATGACTGGCAGCAAGGACATCCTACTCAACTATAAGTCCAAGCTGGGGCCACAAGTTATTTTTGGTGACTCAAAATGTGGACAGTCAGAAGGAGTGGGAGAAGTAAAAATAGGAGCTGTCACATTCAGAAAGGTGACATATGTAAGTGGACTGAGGCATAACCTCATCTACATAAGTCAATTTTGTGATGATGGTAATCAGAAGTTTCTACCAGTAGCAATTTTCAGGTACCCCACTTGTGTGAGACATTGGATGGACTAAACCTCACCCAAGAGGTTCCCACTCATCCCTCTCCACAAGTCATTGAAGATAATGAAGAAGATGAAGCTGAAGAACATGAGACTCAACCAACAGCAAATATATTTCCACAAGAGGAATTTATTCAAAATTCTGTTGCACAACCAACTCCATCCACTGATTTTGTCACACTTAGGAATCACCCCAGATCTCAAGTAATTGGAGACATATTAGCAGGTGTACAGACAAGGCATCAACTCAACCAAAACTTGATGCATGCTTGTTTTCTCTCTCAGGTTGAACCTCTAACCATTCATGATGCTGAGCAAGATCCCTAATGGATCCTTGCAATGCAAGAGGAACTAAACCAATTTGAGAGATGTAGAGTTTGTGATTTGATTCCAAGACCCTAAAACTACCTAGTTATTGGAACCAAATGGGTTTTCAGGAAAAAGCTTGATGCCCAAGGAGTCATTGTGAGGAACAAGGCTAGGCTTGTTGCTCAAGGATATATGCAAGAGGAAGGAATTGACTATGATCAGACCTTTACACCTGTTGCTAGTTTGGAAGCTATAAGGATCTTCCTTGCCTATGCAGCATTCAAAAGGTTCAAAGTCTTTCAAATGGATGTGAAAAGTGCTTTCTTAAATGGAGTGTTACAAGAAGAAGTTTATGTAGAATAACCTCCATGTTTTGTTTCTCCAACTTATCCCTCTTATGTTTTTAAATTAAATAAGGCTCTATATGGTCTAAAGCAAGCTCCAAGAGCTTTGTATGAGACCTTAGCAAGTTTCTTATTAGAGCATAAATTTACAAGAGGAACTGTAGATAAACCCCTTTTCACTAAACATCATAAGGACCAAATTTTGTTAGTACAAATCTATGTAGATGACATTATATTTGGCTCTACAGATTCAAAATTGTGCAAGAGGATTTTTGATCTCATGCATTCTAAATTTGAAATGAGTAGCATGGGAGAGTTTTCATATTTCCTTGCTCTCCAAGTGAAACAGCTTCCTGATGATATCTTCATCTCTCAAGCAAAATATGCTAAAGAACTTCTAAAGTAGTTTGGGATGGCTGATTCCTCAGCTAAGAAAACTCCCATGGCCACCAATGCTGTTGTGGTCTCTGATATACCAGGAAAACCTGTAGATTAGAAACTTTATAGGGGAATTATTGGGTCCCTATTATACCTCACAGCAAGTAGGCCAGATATTATGTTTGCTACATGCCTTTGTGCTAGGTTCCAAGTGAACCCTAAAGAATCTCATCTAATTTTCTTAAAAAGGATTTTAATATATATAAAGAGTTGTCCTAATCTAGGCCTATGGTATCCTGCTGAATTAGAGTTTGAGTTAACTGGATACTCTGATGCTGATTTTGCTGGATGCAGGATTGATAGAAAAAGTACTTCAGGAACTTGTCAGTTCCTGGGTATGAGATTAGTATCCTGGTTCTGTAAAAAGCAAACATCAGTGTCAACTTCAACTGTTGAAGCAGAATATATTGCAGTAGGCAGCTGTTGTTCACAGATGCTCTGGATACAGAATCAGCTTCTAGATTATGGGTTCAACTTAAATAATTCAACTCTATTATGTGATAATACTAGTGCTATAGCCATAACACAAAATCTAGTTCACCATAGTAGGATAAAACATATTGATATAAGACATTATTTCATTAGGGAGTGTGTAGACAAAAATAAGATTAAGCTTGTCTATATCTACACTGATTTACAAAAAGCTGATATATTCACCAAACCTCTGGATGAGAAAAATCATGCTTTCTTTCTAAATCAGCTGAGAATAATCAATGGAGAAGACTTGTCTAAGTTCTGTCTACATTCGACGAATTTTCTAGAGGTCGTCGAATGGAGTACGACGAACCAGGGAAAGTTTGAGAGATACTCGTCGACCGGAGGTCGACGAACTCTCTGTGAGTGAAACAATTTTCATCGACCAGCGATCGACGAACGTTGCTTCACAAGATATTCGTCGACCTAAGTTCGATGAATCGTCTTCAATTCTTTTGATGAGCTCGACGAATTATTTAACCCTAAACTATTTCGTCGACCTCAGTTCGAAGAATTAATTTTATTTTCGTGGAACGTAGTTTGTCGATTCATATTCTGGAAAACCTTATATCTAGGTTTTCTTCGACCTCTATCCCGCGCTTTCTGTTCCCTTGCACTTGATCGCCATTTCTGTGTCTTTCTTACAGGTGATTTCAGTGGCGGATCTAGCAAGCAATCTCACAGGAATGAAGTTCGATACAGGCTTTGACGTGGATTTCGATTCATTTCAGCACTCCGATCCAATCTTTCTGTATATCCTGGAACTTCTTGAAGAACAGGAACTAAAAACCCTGATGACAAGAAGGGTCAAACTACACAGCATGGAAATCAAGGAATGGGTATGTCACAACCCGCATTTCCTCAACGAGTACCTCGTATCAGAGCAAGAGGAACTACGGGTAATGATGCCACGTCGTGCAGGGGATAACTGCAAACGCTCAGGCAACCCTTGACGCATACTCTATGAGTTGAAATCCAACAGTTAAATGCAAGAAAACCTTTGGATTTAATGGTCGTATCCCTCGGCCTTAGGTATCAAAAACTGTATTTGTACGCGGCGGAAATACTTTGTTTATTTATGACGATCTCCTATATGCAGTCTATAGTGATACTACTATAAGAAATCCTCTTTGTTTACGTCATTTGGAAAATAGGTGTTTGGTAACCAAAACATGTTATGCATGGATACAATAAATTCTTCCCAAGAGCAAGAAGACATCATCTCATCCAAATGAGTCACATTAGCAGTATAGCATTCATATATCACAAGTAAAGAAAACCACCAATGGGCGCCAACAAGCTGACACGAACCCATTGGGGCACATATATGTCTGTACAACAAAGAAAAGAACTACCTCGCTAAGTAAGCTCGGCTAGCTCCCAAGAAATTCCACCAACAAACCTAGCCGCTCAACCGGCTATAACCTGCACCTGAGGCATTCAAGAAGGAATACCTCAGCAATCCTCGAAGATACAATAAAAAGAAGAGCAGCATGTTTATACAATATCATGAAGGGGCTTACCTACCCCGTAGCAATGTTTCATATAAGTAAAATGAGTGAATAAAACAAGTGGAAAACGCACCAAAACACATGCCAAACGCACCAAGTGCGTATAAGTTTCATCAAGTCCTGCTCAACCCGCAGGAGCAAAAGGCAAAACACATGCCCATTCCATCATCCTTAGTACAAGAAACAACTATACGAGTGAAACATAAGCAGCGGTTACATGCGATTCAGCAAGGGTCTTTTGGTGGCAGCCCTAAAGTGGAACGCACCAAAACAAGCCAGCCCAAATCGGGGCAAAATGGTGCTCTACACCACAAATCCAAACCCGGTGGCCACAAAGGCTTAACCCACACCACCCCTTACCAAAGCCGCACACACACGCTTCTACCATGGTTCACATTCGCCTCGCAAAACTCACCATAAACGAACCTAACCGTAACACCACAATCAAATCTCACTATAACCCAAGTACACACATTCCCTTCCTTCATCCTCACACATGACGACCAATTGCCAACGTAGAGTTTGATAAATTGAATTACATGAAATGAATCACATGCTTTTGAGATGAAGAATCACATGATAGAGTTTGATTAACCTAATTACATGTGTGGAACAAGAATCACATGCTTTTGATCAAGGAAGAATCACATAAATTTGAAAGGTCACATGAACATGAATCAACTTAGCTACATGAATCACATGAACAAGAGAACTACATGAAAACTAAGCATAGATTTGATAACAAAACAAAACTAAGCATGGAAGATCGAAGACATTCAGCATAGGGAAATTCAAGAGCATAATAAGGATCGTGAGGAAGAACCCAAAACAAGAAGAACAAGGTAGGAAAAGTGAAAGAGAAACTAGCTATTTTGCACAATCCAAAACAAGAAAGAAGATTGGCAAGGGTGAAGAACACCGCTTGCCTGAACCGATACGATGCTGCGACGGCTGCTCCTCTCTTTCCTTGCCCTACTTTAGCCCTTGCTCCCTTGAGGAAGAAGATGAAGAGAAGGTGAAGTGAGGAGGAGAAACTCTGTTTCGGCCTTATTTCCTCCAGAACAGAGTTGGACCGTTAGATGCAGAATCAAGGAAATAAACGGCACAAAAAAACTGGAAAAAGTCGATTTTCGGGCCGGTCACGCCCTGTGTCACGCCCGTGACGAAGGACGTGTACCTTAAGCGGCGCAGAAAGTCGGCAAATCCAAGTTTATCCACAAGGTACACAGCCAGGTACACGCCCGTGACGGGTCGGTCACTCCCATGACCTAGGGCGTGTAGCCCGTGTCTCGACACCTCGTCGACACAAAGTGTCGACACTCAATACAGCTGGACATGCCCTGTGACACGCCCGTGTCACAGGCCGTGTCCCCGCTCTCGACACCCGACACTCGACATTCCACATTCGATACTCGACACAGCTTGACACGCCCTGTGACACGCCCGTGTCACAGGCCGTGACCCCTCTCTCGACACCCGACACTCGACACGCGATACTCGACACTCGACACTCGACACTCGACACTCGACACTCGACACTGCGGGACACGGCCCGTGACACGACCATGTCACGGGGCGTGTACCCCATTCGTCGAGGTCAACTCGACGCAAGAAAATTCGTCGAGTCAAGGAGGTCACGCCCTGGGTCACGCCCCGACACGCCCGTGTCGGGGGGCGTGTCACGCACAAAAATGACTAGTTTTCCCTGTTTTGAAAAATGTTTCTGTGTCGTCCTATACCATTTTTGCCTTAAGAACTTTTTACCCTTTTTGTTGTTTCCTGTACCAGCAACTCGTTTTTGAGCAACATTTCCCGGGCGCGAAAAAAGTGCAAGCATTACCTAAGAGGCCTCACCGAGTCCCCATCTGGACTCCGGTTTGCTGGGGAATCGTGCAACTCGGCTACCAAAACAGCCACTCGCAAGCCCGCGGGAATAACCATGCTCGACAACGGTCAAAGCCAACGTAACGCCCATCAAGCGTATGCAATCAAAAATCCGGGGTGTTACAATCACTCCCCCTAACAAAAAGTTTCGCCTCGAAACTTTTCAATCATTTTGATCTCAATCAAATAAGGTAACAAACCAAAAATAACAATGCAACAAAACACCAATTCACATACCAGCTTATTTACGGGAACAAATGAGGGTGAGCCTCCCTCATCCTTGACTCGAGCTCCCACGTCGCGCTTTCCACATTCTGATTTTTCCATAGCACCTTGACCATAGGAATCTTCTTTTTCCGCAACACGCGATCTTGGGAGTCCAATATCCGGATAGGCATCTCCACATAAGAAAGGTTTGGCGCCAATTGCGGCACCACGTCCAACACTTGCGTGTCATGTCGCACACACTTGCGAAGTTGGCTAACATGAAACACGTCGTGAACACCAGGAAAGTTCACGGGTAATTCTATCTTGTAAGCAGATGCACCAACTCGCGCAATAATCTTGAAGGGACCCACAAATCTTGGGTCTAATTTGCGCTCTTTTCCAAACCTTTTAATCCCAACCATTGGGGAGACTTTCAAGAAAACGGAATCCCCCACCGCAAACTCTAATTCCGACCTTCGTCGGTTGGCGTACTTTTCATATCGCTCTTGGGCAATTCGGAGTTTCTCCCGAATAAGTCATACGGCAACTTCCATGTCCTCGAGCGCCTCTGGGCCCAACAAAGGCCGCTCGCCAACCTCAGTCCAAAAGAGAGGCATCCGACATCGACGCCCATATAAAGCTTCAAACTGAGCCATTTGCATGCTTTCTTGATAGCTGTTATTATATGAGAATTCCATAAGCCGCAAACGTTCATCCCATGCTCCGCCATACTCAAGAATGTAGCATCGAATCATATCTTCCACAATTTGATTTACTCGTTCCGTTTGGCCATTCGTCTGAGGGTGGTAAGCAGTGGAATACAGCAAATCCGTCCCCAAACCCTCTTGTAGACTCTTCCAGAAACGAGAAGTAAATCGGGAATCCCTGTCGGATATGATATTGACTGGCACACCATGCAGTCTGATGATCTCGTTCAATTAGAGCTCTGCTATTGTCTTCATCGGGTAGTTGACCTTAAATGGTATGAAATGAGCACACTTGGTCAATCTATCCACGATCACCCACATGGAGTCATGTCCTCGTGGAGATCTTGGTAGGCCTGTAATAAAATCCATTGAGATGCTTTCCCACTTCCATGTTGGAATCTCCAATGGTGTCAACTTGCCACCAGGCCTCCCATGATCAGCTTTCACCCGCTTGCAGGTATGACATTCAGATACAAATCACGTTATATCGCTTTTCATTCCATACCACCAAACAATTTGTTTCAAATCACGGTAGAATTTTTGTTGAGCCTGTATGGTAGGCCATACTTGAGCCATGTGCTTCCCGACACACCATCTCGTGAATGTCTCCAACTGCGGGAATACAAAATCGACCACGATACTTTAACGTGCCCCCCTCATCAATAGAAAAATCCGGTAATTCACCCTTTTCTGTTCGAAGAAACAAATGTAAAAGATCCGGATCATCCTTTTGATGTTGTCTTGCAAGCACCATCCATGAAGGTTCTTTTACCATCGAATGACTTTGCGGGTCATATTTGCCCACAGAAATATCCATCAATAGAAATTCCTCCACAAGACGGTCGACTGAAAGATGAAATAATTTCCCCGTCTTCCGACTCAATGCATCGGCCACAACATTCGCTTTCCCCGGATGATACTGAATGTCCACATCATAATCAGTTACATATTCAAGCCGTCGTCGTTGGCGCAGATTAAGTTCCTTTTGCGTGAAGACATACTTTAAACTTTTATGATCCGTAAAGATTTTACATTGTGCTCCATACAGTAAGTGTCTCCACAACTTCAACGTAAATATCACCGCTGTGAATTCCAAATCATGCGTTGGGTAGTTCTTTTCATGACTTTTCAACTGTCGAGACCCATACGCAATCACCTTTTTGTCTTGCATTAAAACACATCCAAGTCCAACGTGCGACGCATCCACAAAAACGTCATAATCTATCCCTTCTGTCGGCAAGATCAACACAGGAGCGGTACATAACCTGTTCTTGAGTTCCAGGAAGGACGCCTCACACTTGTCATTCCACTCAAACGCCACATTATTCTGGGTTAAGCGCGTCAAAGGTGCAGCCAACGTCGCAAAACCTTCGACAAATCTGCGATAATAGCCGGCCAATCCCAAGAAGCTTCGAATCTCCTTGGGTGTCTCCGGTCTTCTCCATTCCATGAATGCAGCAATCTTTTCGGGATCCACTGAAATTCCATGGTGATTAATGACATGACCCAGAAAGGCAACTTGAGGCAACCAAAACTCGCATTTGCTTAGCTTGGCGAATAACCGTTGGTCTCGCAAAGTGGCCAATACCAATCGCAGATGCTGTTCATGCTCCTCAGCACTGCGGAAGTAGACAAGAACGTCTTCAATAAAAACCACCACAAACTTATCCAAATAGTCCTTGAACACCCTGTTCATCATATCCATGAAGGCTGATGGTGCGTTGGTCAAACCAAACGACATCACCAGAAATTCAAAATGACCATGTCGTGATCGAAATGCAGTCCGCGGAATATCAGACTCCCGGACCTTGAGCTGATGATATCCCGTGCGGAGATCAATCTTCGAAAATACGGAACTGCCACGCAGTTAATCAAACAAATCATCGATTCTTGGCAGTGGGTACTTGTTTTTAATCGTCACCTTGTTCAATTCCCGATAATCGATGCAAAGCCGCATCGACCCATCTTTCCTCTTCACAAATAACACCGGTGCACCCCAAGGTGATGAACTTGACCTGATAAACCCTTTTGCCAATAAGTCATTCAACTGGGTACGCAACTCTGATAGCTCACGCGGGGCCATTCTGTACGGCACTTTTGCAATAGGTCGCGTACCCGGTTCCAAATCAATAACGAGCTCGACATCACGATCAGGGTGAAGACCAGGAAGATCAGTAGGAAAAACATTTGGGAATTCACGCACAACAGGAATCTCCTCCAAACACGGCAAAACAACACTAGTCCCCACAACTGAGACTAGACAAGCAAAACAGTCCGAAACAAACAACGTCCGAACACATACCGCCGAAATCCCTGGAGTATCCTGGCATGAATCACCATAAACACTTCCCGGCTGACCATTGTCCTTGATAAAATCCAAGCGCTTCCCTTTGCACTGGATGACGGCGTCATAGCGGGATAACCAGTCCATGCCCAGAATGACGTCAAAATCCTCCAAATCGATCACCTTGAAATCAGCCTTCGCTAAGAAATCCCCCAACAAAATGGGACAGTCAAGAAGACCCCAATCTGCCACCACAGAATCACCGGTAGGAAACTTCACCAAAAAGGCATTCCCCACTCGATCTGGTGTCAAATGATACCGATCCAGAAAGGTTCGAGCCACAAATGAATGGGTCGCGCCAGAATCAAAGAGAACACGCGCCCAACGGTTCTTTACCTAAAAGTTTCCTATAAGGGTATATATGTCGCTAAGCACTACACATAAGAGGCATAAACAAAACGTGAACCAGAGGAATGAATCGAACCTGAGATAACCTGGGGTGACATCTGAGCTTCCTCTGAGGAGATCACATTTAACTTCCCTTTTCCTTTGTCCAAACGCGGAGGCGGAGGCAATGCCTGGAGTGGTATTGGCAGCAGCACGGGCTGGTTTTGTGGGCACCTTGCCTTCAGATGTCCCTGTTTGCCACACTGGAAGCACACCTTGTATTTGACCCAGCAGCGGCTCATATCATGACCTCTTCCCCCACAAGCTGTACACTCCAAGTCTCTGGTTGGCGCACTCTGAATGGCGTGCACCTGCTCCTTCTTTTATATCCCCAACCGCTTGAAACATTTCTCAAATGGGTGGCCTGACCGGCCACAGAAGCTACACGTCTCCTTGTTCTTCTTCCTTACGTCTGACTCGTGGGAGCTTTTCCCTCCCATCAGCTTCCTCTTATCCTTCCTCATCAGTTGTCCTCTTTGTTTTGCATTTTCTATAGCTTCAACCTTCAAAGCAGCCTCCACCGCAGTGGTGTAACTCGTCGCTCCATAAGCACTTGTGAACTGCTGCACGTCGTTGCGGAGTCCGCTAAGAAATCTCTTTACACGGTCAGCTTCCGTAGTCACCAAGCTCGGAGCGAACCGACTTAACTTGCTAAACTCAATTTCATACTCACTAACTGTGAGTTTCCTCTGCTTCAGGTACAAGAAGTCATTCATCAGGCGGTCCCTTTCAGCTGCCGGTAGAAACTTGCGCCGTAACATGTCTTTAAAGGCTTCCCATGAACATCCCGCCCCTAAGCTCTCCTTTTCGCGCAACCACCAACCTTTAGCCAACCCTTTGAGTTGATAGGCGGCAAGCATCACCTTCTGGTCCTCAGTAACGCCAGAATAACCAAACATTTCTTCCAACGTGATCACCCAATCATCCAAGATCACAAAGTCCGCTTTTCCATCATAAGTCGGTGGTCCAAGTCGCTGAAACTGCGAGATGAAAGTCATCGCAGGAGGAACCTCAACTGGGGGTATTACTACCACGGAAGGAGTAGAAATGGTGGGGCCTCGGACAGTCTCTTGCCCTCTTGGTGCCAGCCCAGACATCGCTGAGGACATAGCTTGGAGCTGGGACTACACTTCCTGCACCTGCCTCGTCAAAGCCTCATTACTTTGGCGTAGACTATCCATCAGGGCATTATTCTGGGCGCACGAAGACTCGCCCTCGGATTGGGGAGTTTGCCTTGTCACTGGACGCTTCGACATCCTTTGAACACGTTAACTCTTATCAAGCTCAAACCCAACAAAACACACAACGTCTATGTACAGACCATACATATAGAACTATGAATATCAACTGCTAACTTGCTCTGGGAGTTTGAGAATGATGGTATGCCTAACCTCAAGATGACTCACCGTCATCCCACTAACTTGTGCCTAACCGATGAATGTATGACTTTATTTGACCCAAAAATCATGCGTGTATAGGTGTCATCATGTACATCTTTAGCTTGGCACGTTGTGCTCATGCAATGGTATGTTATGCGTGATGTGCGATGCAATCTAAAAAGGCCTTAATGTATGCCATGAGCGGTCGTACGTATCACAAATCTATGCATCCCATACTACATAGCATTGCATGCAACGAAGAACAGAAAACTTCCTAGTCACATCCATGTGGTAAGGTTATGCATCCCATACTACATAACCCGCACATGTTGCCCCTATGGTGGATCCATATACAACCACATATTATGCATCCCATACTACATAATATGAGCTGTATACTTCTTGTCATGCCATGAGTGTAGTGTGTGTGCGTCGGCCAAGACATACTGATGGCACCTCAGTGTGTGTATGATATGATGCTTATAACCAAAAAAAAAGTTTGCCCGACCAATTGTCAAGCAAACCTCCCTCTGATACCAACTGTCACAACCCGCATTTCCTCAACGAGTACCTCGTATCAGAGCAAGAGGAACTACGGGTTATGATGCCACGTCGTGCAGGGGATAACTGCAAACGCTCAGGCAACCCTTGACGCATACTCTATGAGTTGAAATCCAACAGTTAAATGCAAGAAAACCTTTGGATTTAATGGTCGTATCCCTCGGCCTTAGGTATCAAAAACTGTATTTGTACGCGGCGGAAATACTTTGTTTATTTATGACGATCTCCTATATGCAGTCTATAGTGATACTACTATAAGAAATACTCTTTGTTTACGTCATTTGGAAAATAGGTGTTTGGTAACCAAAACATGTTATGCATGGATACAATAAATTCTTCCCAAGAGCAAGAAGACATCATCTCATCCAAATGAGTCACATTAGCAGTCTAGCATTCATATATCATAAGTAAAGAAAACCATCAATGGGTGCCAATAAGCTGGCACGAACCCATTGGGGCACATGTATGTCTGTACAACAAAGAAAAGAACTACCTCGCTAAGTAAGCTCGGCTAGCTCCCAAGAAATGCCACCAACAAACCTAGCCGCTCAACCAGCTACAACCTGCACCTGAGGCATTCAAGAAAGAATACCTCAGCAATCCTCGAAGATACAATAAAAAGAAGAGCAGCATGTTTATACAATATCATGAAGGGGCTTACCTACCCCGTAGCAATGTTTCATATAAGTAAAATGAGTGAATAAAACAAGTGGAAAACGCACCAAAACATATACCAAACGCACCAAGTGCGTACAAGTTTCATCAAGTCCTGCTCAACCCGCAGGAGCAAAAGGCAAAACACATGCCCATTCCATCATCCTTAGTACAAGAAACAACTATACGAGTGAAACATAAGCAGCGGTTACATGCGATTCAGCAAGGGTCTTTTGGTGGCAGCCCTAAAGTGGAACGCACCAAAACAAGCCAGCCCAAATCGGGGCAAAATGGTGCTCTACACCACAAATCCAAACCCGGTGGCCACAAAGGCTTAACCCACATCACCCCTTACCAAAGCCGCACACACACGATTCTGCCATGGTTCACATTCTCCTCGCAAAACTCACCATAAACGAACCTAACCGTAACACCACAATCAAATCTCACCATAACCCAAGTACACACATTCCCTTCCTTCATCCTCACACATGACGACCAATTGCCAACGTAGAGTTTGATAAATTGAATTACATGAAATGAATCACATGCTTTTGAGATGAAGAATCACATGATAGAGTTTGATTAACCTAATTACATGTGTGGAACAAGAATCACATGCTTTTGATCAAGGAAGAATCACATAAATTTGAAAGGTCACATGAACATGAATCAACTTAGCTACATGAATCACATGAACAAGAGAACTACATGAAAACTAAGCATAGATTCGATAACAAAACAAGAAGAACAAGGTAGGAAAAGTGAAAGAGAAACTAGCTATTTTGCACAATCCAAAACAAGAAAGAAGATTGGCAAGGGTGAAGAACACTGCTTGCCTGAACCGAGACGATGCCGCGACGGCTGCTCCTCTCTTTCCTTGCCTTGCTTTAGCCCATGCTCCCTTGAGGAAGAAGATGAAGAGAAGGTGAAGTGAAGAGGAGAAACTCTATTTCGGCCTTATTTCCTCAAGAACAGAGCTGGACCGTTAGATGCAGAATCAAGGAAATAAACGGCACAAAAAAGCCAGAAAAAGTCAATTTTCGGGCCGGTCACGCCCTGTGTCACGCCCGTGACGAAGGGCATGTAGCTTAAGCGGCGCAGAAAGTCGGCAAATCCAAGTTTATCCACATGGTACACGACCAGGTACACGCCCGTGACGGGTCGGTCATGCCCGTGACCTAGGGCGTGTAGCCCGTGTCTCGACACCTCGTCGACACAAAGTGTCGACACTCAACACAGCTGAACATGCCCTGTGACACGCCCGTGTCACAGGCCGTGTCCCCGCTCTCGACACCCGACACTCGACATTCCACATTCGACACTCGACACAGCTTGACACGCCCTGTGACACGCCCGTGTCACAGGCCGTGTCCCCTCTCTCGACACCCGACACTCGACACGCGATACTCGACACTCGACACTCGACACTCGACACTGCGGGACACGGCCCGTGACACGCCCGTGTCACGGGGCGTGTACCCCATTTGTCGAGCTCAACTCGACACAAGAAAATTCGTCGAGTCAAGGAGGTCACGCCCAGGTCATGCCCTGGGTCACGCCCCGACACGCCCGTGTCGGGGGCATGTCACGCACAAAAACGACTAGTTTTCCCTGTTTTGAAAAATGTTTCTGTGTCGTCCTAGACCATTTTTGCCTTAAGAACTTTTTACCCTTTTTGTTGTTTCCTGTACCAGCAACTCGTTTTTGATCAACATTTCCCGGGCCCGAAAAAAGTGCAAGCATTCCCTAAGAGGCCTCACCGAGTCCCCATCTGGACTCCGGTTTGCTGGGGAATCGTGCAACTCGGCTACCAAAACAGCCACTCGCAAGCCCGCGGGAAAAACCATGCTCGACAACGGTCAAAGCCAACGTAACGCCCATCAAGCGTACGCAATCAAAAATCTGGGGTGTTACAGGGTATACACACTGTCATCCACAAAAGAGCACATCATGACGGGCACCATCGCGGGTAACTCCATCTCTTTAACCCCCGCTATCTTAACTAAAATCTTTGGATTAAGAAATGGAGAAGAGGTCCTCGAGATTGAAGCAGAGGAATCGGATATGATGCTAAGCATCATGGATTATACTAGAGAAAACCCTAACAAAATGTTGAAGAAACACTTGTCTGCGCCCTATAAGTTTTTAGCAGACTTGGTTGGCAAAGTGTTACTTGGAAAACACACTGCACACGATTATATCACCAAACACCAATTTTTGGTGATGTGTGAAATCATCAACAAGAAGCCAAACAACTGGGCACAACTTTTGTTTGATTTGATAAAGAAGAAGAACACTAAGAAGGAAGTATGTTTTGGAAGAGTTCTAGGAATCTTCCTACAGGAAAAGGCTGCTGAATCCCTGGTCTCACAGACCATATTCATAAATGCTAGTAAAAGGCTGACATTTGCCTTATTTGGCAGATGGGAGAGGGCCATCACTAAACCCTCTCAGGCTTCCACCTCTTCCATCAAAGCTTCTGAAGGCACCAGGGCAATTAAAGCCACTCCCCACCCTACTGAAGAGAACATTCCTTCCACATCTTCTCTTCCAGCCCCCCTTCCAACAACAACACAATCCCCAGTCACTCCATCTTTACCAATCACCTTCACTGATATTCCCTCTTCACCCCTTCAGGAAAATCAACCACCCACACCTCCTGAATCCCCTCATGACACATATATTTCTACACCACCACATTCTCCACTTCCCCCACATCTCTCTTCCATACCATCTTACATCCTACCATCAGACACCATGATGCCAGATGCCACCCTTCCATCCCCATCAATATCTAACCTTCACATACCTGATGTTCCTCCCCCTATTCCATAAATAGTTACCACCTCTTCCACACCAATTGCAACACCATCTACCACTGTCTCATTGGACCCCACTACTATATCCTCTATAATCACCATCATCACTCCCGTTCTTCAATCCCTTATAGCAGAGGCAATTACACCTCTTGCTACTACAATTACATCTTTATCTGCCCAAATATCTACCCTCACTGCTGCCCCATCCTCAGTCAGGGGCCTGGCCTCAGTTCCCACTAAAATCAGGCAGGGGGAGTTGCCTGATGATGAATTAGCAGCTACAGCTTCAGACACTTTAGCTCCAGCACCAGCAGATACTCCAGTCCCCACAGCAGCATATACAGATTGTATAAATAAAGATTTAATTGATTTCATTGATACTGACATGGATTTTGATGAGTCAGATTCTGAAGGACTCACAACTGTTGGTGATTTTATTCTAAATCCAACAGTTAACTTAGAAGAATTGTTGAAAACCTTTGACACTGTACATATACAATATCTTCCAAAAGAATTTACTAATCCACTGTTGGGAATTGTTCCTTATACTTCTCCTGTCAGTCCAGCAGTTGCCAAGCAACTATGTGACAGCCTTGTAATTCCAGTTTCTACACCAACCTTGACAGTCAATCCATCCCCCCCCAGAAGCTATCTCAGCACCACTCTTTGTAATGGATGACTCCCCTATGCCAGATCTAGATGAGTTGATCTTGGCTGACATTGAAGAAGAAAATAAGGCAGCAGCTGAAAGCTCTGTCCCAGTTACTTTTGATTCTTGTATAGTCTATTCTTCAACTCCTGTTGAAACTCCGGCCTTTTAAACTTCTGCTCCTGCTACAGAAAAGACTGCTACTTATGATAAAGCCTTGAAAGCATTGGATGCTCTATATGATAACCCTCAGGGTTTTGCCATTGATGATGATGAAGATGATGATGAAGAAGATTCAGATGAAGAAGCTGCTAAGAAGAAGAAGAAAATGTTGTTAAAGAAAAGGAAAGTCCCTCCTCCTCCTGCTGCTAAGCCAAACCCAAATAATGACACTCCATTCTATATTCTCCAAAATATTACTCCTTACAAAGGAATGCCAGCATGGATGTGGTTGTCTAAAAATCAGCAAAAGGAGAAGAAAAGAAGCAGAAAATATTCTCCTCCTCCAGTTCAGAGATATAGAAAATATCCACCACCTCCACCTCCTCCATCAGCTGGTGCAACTGGCTCTAGCTCTCAGAGGTCTGCCCCTATCCAATCCTATCAAAGACACCAAGGAAGACCTTCTGGAAGCAGTCAGCAAAGACATCACTCTTCAGGAAATCAACAATAACATCAACAGCAGCAACATCAGCAGCAACAGCAAAGTCTCTCTACAGAACAGAAAGCTGACAGTCCCAATAGGCCAGATTCACCTCCTGTTCCTTTTGAAGATCCTGAAACAGCAATCATTACTAAAATGGCCAGGTTCTAGGAACTTGTTGGTCTTTCTTTGACTAATAAAGCAAAAGCTGAAGGAAAAGATATTTCAGGATATTCCACTATGTCCAAATACAGGAAGGAAGAACTCAAAAGATTTGATAAAGCAAATAAATTGTTCAATGTTGATGACTACATGAAGCTACATCCTGAAGCAGTTGTCCCCAGAACTACATCCCTGAATATTATTGGGGTAGCTGACATGACAATGACACAGACACAGGCTTTGAATCCAAATAGAGAAATTATCTTTATAAAGCCAGGAGAAAAGACAAAAGAAGACAAGCCCACAGATAAGCAGAAGAAATAATCTTTACAGTGCTTCAATTTCTTTTCTCTGCATTAGTTTTAAAAATGATCTGTCTATTTAAAATAAAGCTCATGTATATATATATCTGCTGCATGTGTTAGTAAATCTCTGCTAGATAAATTTTTTTCTTGCTTTGTTTATTCTTATATTTTTGTTTTGAGTCTATTAGTGACCTCACCCAAATAGGGGGAGATTGTTGGATCCCTAGTTGATTTGGGCTAGGTTCACTAACTTAGGATGTGACCCAACATGTATAGCCAGGGTCATAGTTGTGTCCTAGAGTCTAGGCCAAGTCCATAGAGTCAATATCAGATAGACCAGCTATCAACAAGACTATTAGAGACTCAAGACTTAGAAGATTTCAAGACTAAGTAAAGTGAGTTCGACGTTCGTCGAACTCAGGTCGACGAAAGACGTTCTTAGCTCGACGAACTCCAAATATTTCTCTGAGCTGAGCTCGATAATCTTCATTCTCTGGTCGACGAAAACTGGTATACTTCAACAAAATAAAGTCAGGATAACTCCAGATTATTGTAAGTCCAACTTCAGACTTTGGTCGACGAACAAGATTCTGAGCTCGACGAACTTGGATCTCAAGTTCACAAATTCTCAGGTCGACGAAGTCAACTTTTCAGGTCGACGAACTCAGTACTCTACTCGACAAATTCAGGAATCAGAAGATTTATGTCGACACTTAGGGTATGTGTCGACACCAACTTATGTCGACACCAGAAAACTTATGTCGACACCAACTTATGTCGACACCAGAAAACTTATGTCGACACCAGAAAGCATGTGTCGACACCAACTTATATCGACACCAGAAGACTTGTGTTGACACAAAGACTAATCAGTCGACACCCACCTGTGTCAACACCAGAAGATTCGTGTCGACACACAGAATATCAGTCAACACAAAATACTCACCTAAGTCCGGAATGATTGCTGAACTCCAGTCGACGAAGTTACAAACTCAGCTCGACGAACTTCAGATAGAAAAGGCAAAGGCTCTGAAGCATGCGGCTCTGTTATCAGCTCGACATTCTTGGAACTCAGTTCGACGAACAAGAAGCCATCTGGTCGACGAATTCAATATCTCAGCTCGACGAATTGGTAATTCAGTTCGACGAATTCTGCCAACTATTTGACGACTTCAGACTTAGACATTTCCGGCCTTCTGTCCCCATTCTAATGCGGAAATTCCTGAGTAATTAATACTCTACATTCTCTGAATGTTTCTGTTAGAAGGTGCATTGATTACGGTCCTCTTCAGGAATATTACTTGCTGATTTTCCACGGGACAGTTGAGGAAATGATTCAATGCTGATTATTCTCAAGGCTTCAGCATTAATTACAGATGATTCAAATTTTTCAAAAGACAGAGAAGAATAAAAGATCGACAATTAGTAGGGAGAACAAGAACATACGCAGTGAAAAAAACAGAGACACATAGACTGACTGCAAGATTTCATACAGCTGCAGAAAAGCTTTACACAGAAATCATACTGAAGCTTACATTGACAGGCAGTGATCTTCATTCAGAAGAAGAAGAACAATCATACATTATCAAGAGTCTTCTTCTTCCATATTCTCTCCAGGACTTCAAAGGACAATAGATATCAAATCAGTAAAGAAGCTCTTGCATCACTGCTTGTAAAGAACTCTGATTGAAGACCTATCACCCTACAACAAAGCTTCCAAATCTTCCTGAACCATTCAATAATTCAGGGGGAGCTTTTGCCAAACATCAATCCATATAAGTCTTCTCAGTTTATTAAGAAAGAGAAGACATAATCACTCTCTCACCCCCTCCTGTATAAAGGGTTGTCATCTCCCTTCAAAAGTGATTCCTGGTTGCAAGTCTCCTAACCAAAAGACTTGAGTTGGTTTTTGGGGACTTGATCAAAACCCATTGGTGTCAGGCACCTGATCAAAAACCTAAGTGGATTCCTACCAAGGGTGGTAGAAGAGTGGACTACCTAGATTTGGGAAACCACTATAAATTTCTTGTGTCGTCTGGTTGTCTATTTCTTTTTATTCTTGCTGTGTGGCTGTGATTACGATTATTACTTCTTGTTTTCCAATTTCTTAATTACTGCACATTTTCAATTTACAGCAAAAGCTGTAATAGCACCTCTATTAGGACCTAACAAATTTTAAATATACTCTATTCACCACCACCCCCCTCCAGAGTATTGTAGACCTAACCCTCACTTTCACCGAGGAATCGCCACAACAAGCTATTTTTCCCGCTCCACCGTCGCACTGAAATAGTCGCGCCCCCAGACACGCCCTGGGTGGGCGTGACATATGGGCGTGTACTCTAATTTCAACGCCCGTCATCTCCTGCAGTAAATTGCAGCCGAAAAGGTCACACCGAAATGGTCACGCCCCCGGTACACGCCCTGGTCGGGCGTGATATATGGGCGTATAACCCAACTACTACGCCTGTCACCTCCAGCATTCAATTTCAACCCCAAAAGTCGCACCGAACATGTTACGCCCCAGGTACATGCCCGACCCAGGCGTGTTAGGGGGGCGTGACCCAGCCCGAAAAAATTCTATAAATTGAGTCCTTCTCCTAGGGTTCAGGCCATCTTTGGCAGAGAGGGGGAGGTGCTGCCCCTTTGTTTCTTGTTCTTTTTCATGCTTTTTCCCTCTCAAACTCATGTAGTTTTTGTTTAGTTCAATTCTAATTTTGTTTTAGCTTTTGTAATAGCCTCTGTAAATGGTGTAGTTGCTAATGAAAGGGCCAGAATAGGATTTCCAATTTCATGCACTTGTATTCTTTTTATTTACATGTTGTAAGCTCTCTGTAATATTAATATAAAAGTGTTGTTTTCTCTTACTTAAGCACTTTGTGTTCTTTATGCTTTACTACTCATCCCCCCTCTTCGACCTCACCATGATTAACTAATCCTCCTTATACTCGATCTTGATGATCCGAGGTTCGAGTGATTAAGTTATGATGCTTTGAATCTTACCTTTTCTTTTTAGGGTTTAGCCTTGAATTACTCTTGATTTATCCCTGGTTGGAGGTATATCATTCGATATATATTCTCCACCTTTGCTTTCATTCCTGGCTAGCCGAGAGGCCAATGGTTTCAACTAAGTACTCAAGAGTAAAGGGCTTTGTACGCACCACTCGAGAGAGGCATACGTCCAAATCTCCCGGATTAGAGTAAAATCCAATGGTGGGGTTCACCGCATAAAGCGAGTTTTAGGTCTCTGACTTTGGCGAAAGTCGGTCAGACCTTCCTAAACTCGGGTGGGCATATCTTTGAGAGAAGTGTGTTCATGTTTATGGAACCTCCACGGTCAAGGACCTTACCCTATGAAGCTTATGTTTATTTATCATGTTTTTATCGACTCTTGCTGAGGTGATTCTCAATCGAGTGCTTCTATTTTTCATCGTCTTAACCCCTTGTTTTAATCGCCTTTACTAGCTCTCTTTTTAACCGCAAGCATTACTTTTTCTAGTGTAATATTTCTTTTCCTAATTGCGCTTAGCTTTCTTTTAAACCCTAAGATTTCCGTCGATAGAATAATAGTCTTCGTGTGAGTAGATTTACTCAACAATTCCCGGATTTAAATACGATAGTTGTGTCCCCTTACTACAGTCCGATAGGTATACTTGTCCAGTTGGATTGCTAGTTCGGCTGCTCGCTTTTCGTAAGCGTTGGCCGGGCCATCAAGATCCCACGGCTAGGTCGCCGGTTGTGGAGGAGGCGAACATGCTTGGCAGCTACAGTAATATCGCTGGAGGAGTCGTGTGCGTTAGCGGCGAAGGGGATGGAGGAGGGAGATGCCAAGCGATTTTGTGGTTAGGGCGGAGGGGATCAGGTTTTTAACAGGCGTGAGAGAGGGGAGAAGATAAGTTTTGTTATTTGCAAGCCAAATCAAGTTGAACCAAGGGTTAGAATTTTTTCAATGAGTTTTAATTCATGTTTAGGGGCACAACATTACTTTGCTTGTTTTATGATGGACGGTTGTGATTAGTCTAATGTCTCATTTAGCTTGACACGGACATCTAATTGATAGTTCCTTTTAATATAGTATATATATATATATATATATGGATCAACATCTTCTAACGTCTCCAAGATTCTGTTATGATAATCCCTTCTTGAAATAATCTGATTGAAAACATCAAAATAAGTTCTGTTAAGCAATTCAGTCGACGTAACGTCGAGTTCTAATCGAAGCAACATCAAATTCTATCTGTCTTTAAGAATATCTCTATAGTAGACGTTCCATCGATATCATGTCAAAGTATGCGTCAATATAATTCTTTGAATATCATCGACTTATCTATTTCAGTTGCTCTGACTTATATTCAAAGTAGCATCGAATTCCAGTCGAAGTTGCATCAACTTCTACTCGATGCATGTTGGCAATTCATGAATTTTCTCTTATATTCAGTATGCCTTTCTTATTTCCTTTATATCAATGATATCCTAGGACTTCTAAGACCAAATTACCTTCACTATACATCATGGGTAATAAACCTATGATGTAAAATCACTAAAAGTATTTGTTAAGATAAATCATAAGGGGTTTTCCCAATAATCTCCCACTATTTAACTTAACAAATTTTACAAAATTTCAAAAGTGATTTTACAAATATACAATAATAAAAATACAAAGGTTTGATTGAACATGTACGGATGAAATATAAGAATAATAAAGGACATACATAAGAGGCAATTGAATATACCAGAAAGTAAATCTTTTTTCTTTAATAAGCAGTTATTACTTCTTATTTTTGTCAGTAAGGAAAGTTGTAAATGCACTACACAATTTTTTGACATCTTTTCAACAAATTCAAAATGAACCCTTCGTGCCTTTTCTGGATGACTTTGTATCTGCTAATAAACATTAAACAACTTTTGAACTTGTCACTGTATTATGTGATGCTAAATTGAGTGCATATCTTTTTTTTTAATTTTTTTGCAGATAGATCATTAATATATTCTAATAAATTGTCAAGAAAAGTATCTTTTTGCTTTTCTCCAATTATGGATGTTTCAGTGGCTGATGCTTTTACAAAGCTTATCGTTATTTGATTTCAACTTTCATAGAGAAAATATGTATCTTTATTTTAACCAAGACCTACTATTCTTTTATGACAATGTCTAGTGGTGTCCACAATTTGAGTAGCTAGATGTTTCTCAATATATTTATTATGATCAAAGATTGTTTCTGGAAGGGTAATTGGTAAATGAGAAATGACATTTCTTTTCTTAGATTCCTTAGCTTGTAATTCTGCTAAAAAAATCCCTTTCTTATCAGCTAAGTCATCTTGAGAAGCTTTGAACATAGTCTCATCCATTTCTCAAATTATTTCAAAAACTTTATGCATCTCAATGTCTTCTTACATTTTTTTCCTTTGAGTACTTGGTATTAGAACTAATGGATTTCCCCCCTGTGTAGAGGCCATCTGATCCTTTAAGACTAATGAAGTTTCCCTCTATGCAGCGGGAATCTGAACCTTTAAGACTAATTGATACTCCCCCTATGTGGTAGAGATCTGAATAATACTATCAGATATCATTGTTGGAGCCGACAGTTCACGAATCCTTAGTCTGGTAATATCAATTCCCATGTTGTATTTGATTACATCTTGTGTTTGGTAGAGTGTGCAGGTTTATAGGTTCAAGTGAAGCGAGAAACTCTCCTCTGCAACTACCATTGCACGGTAGCCGTTACCATAGGGTGGTAGCCTGAATTAAATTAACATGACGCTTGGGTTGCTACCACGTCACGCCTGCTCTATCGGCTGTGCTAGCTTATTCAATGCTCACCGAGACGGAGGTGTGGAGACAGAGCTACGGTCGAGCAATAGATTGATACCACACAACACTAGCTCACTCAACGAGCGTTGAGTCAGAGGAGTCGAGACAGAGCTACCGCCGAGCGGTAGCTTGATACCATGCAGTGCTAGCTCACTCAACAAGTGTCGAGACATATCAACTGCTAGGTGATAGATTGGTACCGCGTGGCGCTAGCATGAAAAAGAAAAAAATATTCTTTTTGAATATTCTTTCAAAATATGCAGGATAGCTATCAGCATCAAGCGCGTCGACCTATCGCCGAGCGCTAGTTTTACCGCCAGCGGTAGCCTATTTTTGAAAAATATATAAATGGCTTTGTTTTTCATTCTAGAGATAAGGAGACACCTATTCTCAAGCATAGGGTTTGTGTGCCACCTCAAGAGTACTGAAACTCCGTCCCCATCGAAGGAAAAGAAAACTGCATCCCACCTGTTCACACACAAAGATCTCCGATGATCTATGGAAGTCAACGACTAAGTGGAGTTCATCGGTTGAAACCAAACGAAGATCACTAGCACCGGTCATGGATAGCTCAACAAAGATATCTTTTTGAGGGAGATTCAATCCTAAATTCTTTTTTAATCCTTTTTGTATTTTTCCTTTTTATTTCTGCGTGCTTGTGGTGAGGGAAATCGACCGGTGATGGTCGTCGGAATCCGGGGAGGATTCCATGAGAAATCGTCCATGGGAAGGGACATCTACATCGGGTGATTTAGCGGGGGCTCTAAGACACATCCTTGTGTGAAGGTGAAGAGCCCGCTCAAAGACCTTTCTTGGAGAGAAAGGGAGAGAGCCAACTGGTCTGTGTAGTGGATCAGTATAAAAAATGAAAAGAGTTTCTTTATTCACCGCCTCCAATCTCCGACATCACGGAGATCAAACTTTTGTAATTATAAAACACTTTTTGTTGTTGATTGAATAAAATTATTTTTGCTTTTATTCCTGTGTATAATGTCCTGATTGTTCTTCGGTGGATCTCTGAAGGGGGTGTATTTCTCCAAGGAGAAATTTGCCAAGGAAAATGAGGTCTGTGACCTGCTGCCGCACACTAGCAAGATAGCGCCCTACGGTAGCTTCCAGAACTGTTTTTGCCAGACCAAAATATTTTGAATTTTCAATTAACACAGAAAACCTTATTCACCCCCCCTCCCGCCCTCCTCGAAGGTTGGACACACAATCCAACAAGTGGTATTAGAGGAGGTTACTTCAAAAAGGCTTAAAATCCTGAAGTAAGATGGCCAACGCAGTTCACGCTTTCCCTGTGGGAAAAGGTGTGAGTAGACCTCCACTATTCATGGGGAGTGACTACAGTCATTGTAGAATGCGAATGAAAATCTTTCCGATGACACTAAACATGAATGAGTGGGCCATGATCAAAACAAAATACACTGCACCCACTACCACTATAGGTGACACCATACTAATCAAACCATAGGATAAATGATACGATGCTAATTAGCTGAGATGTACGAACAACGAAAAAGCCATGAATTCTTTTTTCTGTGTATAGGACAAAACTGAATTTAATAGAATTTGCAATTGTGAAACTGCGTATGATATATGTCATTTACTTGAGCTTACTCACGAAGGTACCTCGCAGGTGATGGAGTCTAAACTCTTTCGACTTGAATCTAAATACAAACAATTCCAGATGTATATCGACGAGGAGGTGGACAATATGTATACTCGCTTAACCAAGATTATCAACTCCTCAAGATCTCTCGGGAAGAGCTACTCAAATGGAGATCTTGTGAGGAAGATCCTGCGATCACTTCCTCCATGTTTCAAGCCAAAGGTGATGGCTATTGCTGAATCACACGATATCAGCACCCTGGAGATAGAGAGCCTCATTAGAAACCTGAAGACACATGAGCTCAAATTAAGGATACAAGCTAATGAATATCCCAGGGAGATAAAGAAGAAGGGGCTGCGAGGGAGAGGAAGGCTGCTTAAGAATCTGAGGACAACGATGAAGAAAGCCTTTATGTCTGATAGTTCAGAAGGTTCATAAAGAATCCCAAGAGGCATGGAAAGTTTAAGAAATTTCTGAAGAAAGGAACTGAAGAAACAAAGAGGTGGAACAAACCGTCAAAGGAGATAGAGAGCGATTATGAGAAGTCTTTACCTGAGTGTTACTATTGTCACAAGCATGGACACATCAAGAGGTAATGTCCAAGGCTACAGAAGGAGGAAAATGAGAAATAGAGCTGGCACAAGGGAAAGAAGAAGGTGTTGAAGGTGCTAACGTGGGACAAGGATGGATCTAATGAGTAAGGCATTTCCAACTCAAGCAGTGAAGACAAGTCGAATCTGTGCCTCATGGTTTGGAATTAGGAGGAATCAGTATGAGTCAGAAGATGAGTCCAATGTCCAGAGCAATATTGAGGTAACCCCACCCTCTTATAGTGAACTTCTTAAAATTTATGAACATCTATGTGATAAGCTAGATAGTGTTATACTTGAGAAAAAGGCCATTATAAATGAAAACAAGAAAATTAAAAAGGACCTAGAAAATATAAAGTGTGAGTTAATAAAATGCGGTAAAGAGAAGATCGAGAGCCTGGAGTGTCCTCACTCAAAGGCAACAATCAAAGAACTAAAAGTAAGTCTCTACATGGTATCGCTAAAAACGAACAATCTTATAAATAAAAGCAATGTCCTGGAGAAAAGACTTCAAATATCTCTTGCTAAAATAGAAGAAATAAAAAAAATAATTTGCCAATCGGTGTGTAATGCTAGTCACAAAAAACATCGCCCTAAAGGCGAGGATCCATGATCTTAACTGTGCTATCCAGAAATTTGGAATAGGACAAAAATCTCTGAATATGCTGTTGGATACACAGTGTCATAGATTTGGAAAGTTTGGATTGGGGTACTTGAGTCCAACGCAACCACCGAGCGGTAATTAGTTTCAAGTTAAGCCTAGAATCAGTTTTGAAAAATTACGAAATAAAATCCATAATTCTAAAAGGCTATCCCCATCCTCCAACATGAGCCATAGGAAAACACAAAAGGCAACATCTACTGCTTACACCTTTTGTGCCAACAATCAAAAGTTTGGTCACCCATCTAGCTCATCTCTGAGGAAAGGCGCCAAGAAAACTATGCAAGTCTGGGTACCAAAGTCTTCTACTTATCGTATGGGTGGGACGACTTTGGTAACCAGATCTTCACCCTTATCTTCCTTTTAGGTGTGTTGGCAAGCTAAGGACAAGGAGAACGTGTGGTACTTAGACTTTAGGTGCTCCAAACACATGAAAGGAGATAAAGACATGTTCCTTAGCCTGGAGAAGAAGAAAGGGGGCATGGTGACGTTCGGGGACAACAACAAAGGGTGTATTCTTGGAATCAACACTATGGGTAACAAAGCATTTTCAATTTCAAATGTATTATTTTTAGATGACTTAAGCATAATTTAATTTCAACTAGTCAACTTTGTGATAAAGGCCTTAATATTATATTTGAATCTTCTACAAACACATGCAAGATCATAGATGATAAGACTAATAGTGTTTGACTTATCGCCCATAGAACTCATAATATTTACACTGATAGTTTTGAAGAAATACCTACTTCTGATTTGAAATGCTTCGTTACCAAGAATGAGGAATTAGATTTTGGCATAGGAGTTTAGGACACTTTGTAAGTAAACTGATTGTCAAACTATCGAGACATAAACTATTTCGTGGACTCCCAAAATTAAGCGGTAGTTTTAACTCCTAATGTGCTCCGTGTCAAAATGGGAAATTTGTTAAAACATCATTCAAAAGTAAAAATGACATTTCCACATCTAGACCACTTGATCTCATATACATGGATCTATTTGGTCCTCTTAGTACATGCTGTCTAGGTGGAAAATGATACATGTTTGTTCTTATAGATGACTACTCCCGTTATTGCTGGACGATCTTTCTTGCAAATAAATCTGACACATTTAGTGAATTCACAAATTTATGCACTAGACTTCAAAATGAGAAGGAACGAAAAATAAATTGCATAAGGTCAGATCATGTGGGAGAGTTTGAGAATGAAGACTTCACGAACTTTTATAATAATATAGGAATAAAGCATGAATTCTCTGCCCCCACGCACTCCACAATAGAACGGGGTAGTAGAAAGAAAGATCAATACACTTCTGGAACTAGCACGCACAATGCTTGCCGAGTTCGGCTTACCTCAAAATTTTTGGGCTGAAGCGGTTAACACAACAATCTATGTGATAAACCTGGTCATGCTTCGCCCCATTCTTAAGCAAACTTTGTATGAGCTATATTTCGATAAGAAGCCCTCTGTATCGTATTTTAGAGTCTTTAGTTGCCCGTGTTACATTCTAAACACTAAGGTTCACTTTGGAAATTTGACAAAAAAATCAAACCACGACATCCTCTTAGGCTACTCGAGTACGAGTCATGCCTTTTGGGTCTATAATAATAGAACCTTAGTTGTTGAAGAATCGGCTCACATACACTTTAACGAAAATACACCAACTGGAGATTCTAGGCTGAATGAAGAGGAAGTTGATGACGATGTGTAGTTAGGAGATAAGGGTGAGGAGAGAGAAGTGGTGGTTGATGTTTCAACTCACGTCAAAGGATATAAGCCTCCAAGCACTCTAAACTTTTCAAAACAACATCCACGAGAACTAGTTATAGGATAGCCCTCAAATGGATTTATAACTCGGTTGGCCCTGCATGAATCCTTCTCAAACCTATGCTTTATATCTGAAATTGAACCCGAAAAAATCTTAGAAGCTTTAACGTGTGAATCGTGGTTCTTGGCTATGAATGTAGAATTAAATCAGTTTGAGAGAAGTGAGGTCTGGGTATTAGTGGAGCGTCCTGATAACCATCCAGTTTTCGGTCTGAAATGGGTATACAAAAATAAACTTGATGGTGAATCTAGGATAATTAGGAATAAGGCCTGATTGGTGGCATAAAGTTACTCACAAATAGAGGGTGTGGACTTGAAGAATCATTTTCACCGGTTGCACGTCTTGAATCCATTCGTATGTTTTTGGCATTTGCAAGTTACAAACAAATTAAGTTATATCAAATGGATGTTAAGAGTGCATTCTTAAATGGATAAATCAAGGAAGAAGCGTATGTCAAGCAACCACCCGGGTTCAAGAACAATGACTACCCAAATAACCCATACAAGTTAGTGAAAGCCTTGTACGGACTTAAGCAGGCACCCCATGCTGGTATGATATGCTCACGACTTTACTCCTACAATATGGCTTTAGGATGGGTAGTGTGGACACCACTCTGTTTGTGAAGCACGAGAATCTTGATCTAATTCTTTTACATATTTATGTGGACGATATCATTTTTTGGGCCACAAATGAAAAGTTATGCAAAGAAATTGTCACTTTAATGCAATTTGAATTTGAAATGAGCCTATTTGGAGAGTTAATATATTTTTTATGATTTCAGATTTCTCAACGTAATGATGTAATTTTTATAAGTCAATCGAAATAAATAAAAGATATGCTTGTGCAATTCTTCTTTGTAAATTTGAAACACGTCAAAACTCCAATGAGTGCTTCTCTAAAATTAGGAAAGGATGAAAGTGGCATTTCAGTGGACCAAACTACAGTTAGAGGAATGATCGGATCACTACTCTACTTAAGTTGGTCTAGGCCCGATATTACATTTTGAAAGTTTATAGTTGCCTACCTAAATCACCTAGAGGGGGTGAATAGGTGAGATGTGCGTCTTTTTGCGGAATAAAAATTTCAAACCAATGCATAGAGAAATCTACCAATCAATCACAGACGAGACAAGATTTATATTGGTTCCCCAACCTTGGGTACATCCACTTTCCCTCAACGATCTAGCAATATACTAGACTCGGCTACACCACCATCTCAGATTGAAAATCAATCCTACGCCTCGGAACAACGTTCCTACAATCTCGATCCACAAAACGGATCTACACTCGGAAGATAAAAATTCCTAAAATCTCGGAGACAAAAAGGCTCCTACACTCGGAGAAATTTCTCCTACAAGAATGAAATAAATTGTGTATTGATATACAAACAATAATTCTTTTTTCAGATCTGCAACTGTCAGCCAGGATCTTCTTCTTCTAGGCTTTGCGACTTTATCAGAGAGGTGAAGAAAATCTCGACAAATATCAGAACTGGATCTTCATGGCTTCACATGATCGATCTAATAGAAGATGAAGAAATATGCGGCAATCTCGATCTGTAAAACCTCCTTGATCTGAATCCTATAAAATCGAAACCCTAGCCGGTCAGGAATTAGCGGCGGCGGCGGTCTTCGTTTCTTGGAGAGAGAGAAGAAATCAGAAAACTTAAGAAAATTCGGTTGCAAAACTTCTAAATAATCTCCCTTGCTTAGGGTTTGTCGGTTTGATAAGACTTTATATAGGATTGGCAGAGATCAGCCATAATTAATTCATAATGAGATACACGTGGACCAATCACGTCAAGGCTTATTAAGAACTCTGTTAATCTGGACTTAACAAAATTTTCAGAAAAATTGAAGCAATATACTCGAGTGAAGAAATGATTACTCGAGTACATTACAGAACTACTCGAGTGGGTAGAAGAAAACTACTCGAGTATACAAGAAAACTACTCGAGTAAGAAGAAGAGAACTACTCGAGTATATGTTTGAAGAAAAAGAAATCAGCTACTCGAGTATCAAAATGGCATACTTGAGTACTTAAGTAGTTACACGAGAGGTGGAGTGGACTACTCGAGTATAAGGAATACTACTCGAGACAAGGACTTAGAAAATTTTCTGAACTGGAATAATAGATTACTCGAGTAGTGAAGTTGAACTACTCGAGAGAGTAAGAACTACTCGAGTATATGAAAATGACTACTCGAGTAATTGACATAGAAAAATTTTAACAAGGAAGATTCTGGTTTACTCGAGTAAAAACTTTGGACTACTCGAGTAGTAGATGAACTACTCGAGTACATGACTTAGACTACTCGAGTAAGTATGAACTATACGAGAGACAGTTTTCAGTTACTCGAGACAGAAGATATAAACTACTCGAGTATCTATATGGCTGCTCGAGTATTTTACTTAGAAAACTTTTGGAGAAGAAAATTCTGTAAACCCGAGAGAAAGAGGGAATCTACTCGAGTAGTTGTCTTAACTACTCGAGAGCCATATATGGACTACTCGGGATCTATCATTCTTATTCGAGTAAGAGTAATTTCACTCGAGTAAAAACTCAGCTGTTTACTCGAGTATATATAGAACTACCCGAGTAAAACACTTAAGAAATTTTCTTTGACAGAATTTTCGTCTTCACGGGAGAGACCAGCACCATGTTATTCCACTTAGTCCTAGAGCCTGAATATGAAGTGTATCCCAATAGAGAGGCTAGACATGAGTCAACACCTTGGATCACACAATGATGGATTATATTGTATGGTCCTGTGTTTGGTGACCCATTGTAGATTGACATTGGTCTACACTTCCCATTAGAATCCTGCAAACACATAACTCAAACAAAGCATCAAATACAACTTAATTCATCTTAGTTCAAGGATGACTACATCAAATCTGGGTTAGTGTGGATACAATACCCAACATTCTCCCCCTATTTGTAGAAGTCAGAACCCTTTACACTAAGGTGAATTATGGACATAAAAAGTGCTAAGTAGATAAATCAGTGTAAGCAAGCATAAGACTATGAGCAAGATAATATGATCAAAAACTTAGAATTATATAAATGTGATTATCCAAAAATGTCATATCAATAACAATCATTTTCACAGCTCATATGTTCTTGTAGCTAGATTTGGTGGTGCTGCCTATCTTGCTTCTCTTGCTATCTCCCCTGGTAGTTGTAAGGCTTTGGATAGTACTTGGGAGGACTTGGAGGAGCAGCAGGGTTATTTCTCCCAAATTCTCTGTCATATAATCTTCTCTTAGCCATGGATTTCTCATATAACTCCCATTCTTGGGAACTGTAATGAATATTCCTGCTCTCATGGTAGTCCATAACTAGTTTGAGAGTGTGCAAGATGAGGTACTTAGAGGTGGGAGACCAAATCTCTGCAAATTCTGGAGCTTTACTCTTATCAGCATCAGAGACTGGAATGGACTTGCTGGCAGAGGGACCTTCACTATACTTTCTTTTCTTCTTAGAAGTCTGATTCCGGGAGGAGCTTGAAAGAAGATATCTGCAGGATCATCTTCCCAACCCTTAGTGTAGGAATCTGGAGGAGCAACTGAGTCTCCAGGCCTTGGAGAGAAGGTGGGTTGAGGAGCTTGATTAGGAGCAGCAGCAGCTAGAGGGTTGAGATGATGAGGAATGATGTTTGGATCAGCAGCAAACTCAGGCAGAATCTGGTTGTGCATCTATACTGTAACATCCCATGTTACTTCTGGACCCCTCAACTTAGATTGGGTTAGGAATGAGGTGAGATTTAAAGAGATCAACTAGGTTTGACCCTAGGTAGTGGGTGGTAGCCATGTGGGGCCCACTATAAGACCATAGTCAAACTAGGTCAAACTAGCCTAAGTGGTGACCCTAGCCACACCATGACCCCACCACATTGCCCTAACCCTAAAGATAATATAAGTGGACCTAGGGTATGTCACTGGGTCAACATTTTGACCCCAATTGACCAAAGTCAACCTTGGGCTTAATTTGGTCAAACCCACACTCATAGGCCTAATTAACCTAAGTGGGGCACCCCCTTGACCCAAACCAAGTTGGGTGGTGCCACTAGACCCATTTCCACCAAGTAGGGTCAGTCCACCCACCATGGTTGACCAAGTCAACTCCCCAAGTCAAAAAGTCAACAAATTGACCTAAAGGAGTGAAATGAAGGCCAAGCCATTTCCCCTTGGACCAAGACCACCAAAATTGGCCCATAGTCAGCCCAAGTGAACAAGACCAGTCCTACCCCTCTAAATCAGGAGAGAGAATACATGCAAGGGGGTAAAATTGGGATTTTTAGGAAAAGAGGAGAGAGAAAGGGAAATGAAGGAAATGGTGGCCACATGGCCACCCCATCAGATGGTTTTAGCTGCCCAAAACCAGGTGGCCGACCTCCCCTCTTCATTTCCAGCAGAAAACCAGGGATGTGAGCCACTTGGCAGCTGGGTGAAGCCTCCAAAGCTCAAAACAGAGCTAACTTTGGAGTTAACTCCACATATACCCCACCTCAGTCCAAATAGACCTCACCAACAGCTTCAGGAGACAGAAGGGAGTGGAATTCGACTGCTTAATCATGGAGAATGGTGGAGAATTGAGTTTTCGGGGTGGAGCTCGCCGGCGCACCACCACCACGACAAACCGCCGCCTGACCCGCAGCCAAGCCTCAATTCAGGTGCGTTTCGCCTCGCCTCTTCCCGTACTAGGTTTCTAGATCAATCTAGGGAGATATCGGGCTCAATCGAGCCCGATGCCATGTGAGAAAATGGAGAAAATCGAGCATTTCTCTTCTTGCTCGGGTTCGCCGGAGGAGCCTATTAAAATTCAACAAACCGCAGACGCCCCCTTGGATACCCTGTTGAAAACTCAACAAACCGCAGGAGAATACGCCCACTTATAATGTTGAAAGTTTTCCCGGATCGTGGAGTTAGCAGGGGTTATCTCAACAAAGCAATAACAACCAGCAACACATGCAGCACAAGCTTCTTTAATGATCAAGAGCAAACTTCTTTACAAGGCGAGACATACATGGCGAGACATGCTTCACCAAAACCCAACACCGGGAGAGCAGAGACAGTTACAAAGACAAGAACAAAAAACAAGCCACGCGGACTCAATCAACAAGCCGCCGACCTACTGTTGTGGAGTCCGCTCAGTCCGCCAGGTCGCCAGACCGCAACCCAAGCCGCGCGGACTCACCCTTGTTCCAATGCTTAGCTCTTCACCGCCGATCTGCACGCCGCCAGACCGCACAAGCTGCGTCACCGAATGGAACAGTCTGCCTGAAACAGGCGACTTCCTGAACCCCGAACCAAGTCGCCAAAGAGAAGACCGCCTAGTCGATATCCGCGACCTGCTGTTTACCGCCTGTTGCTTAACCGCAGAGTCCGCACTATCCCTGACCGCAATCAGAGCCAAGTCCTGGCTTTCCAGCGCTATCCGCACAACCTACACAGCACAACCGGGTCAACTCTCTATCCGCGCGGACACAAAGTCCAGACCGCAGCAACTAACGCGAGCTCAATTACTGTTCACTTACTTTGGTCTAGGTTCCTCGTTCCTGATGTGACATGGGTCCTATTTATAGGCACGACGATGAGTATGGTCACCGCCCTAGCCGATAGGATCACCGCCACAACCCGCAGCTAGAACAAGTGTGTCCGCCAGCCCGCGGACACACATTCCAGTTCGCCGCTCCTGTGCAGATAGCCAGTCCGCCCCAGCTTCTCCAAGGCCGGACTCCAATATCCAGCCCGCCTTGCCGCTAGAGACCAAGTCAGGACCACCACAGCCGGACTCCACAACAGCCGTGTCCGCCATTCTGCGGACAAGGCATCAGCCCGCAAAACCCGAGCCCGCAGCCTCGCCATCAAGGCACCTGCCGGACTCAGCGGACACCCGGCTTCCATCCGCATATCCCAAGTCCATTGCCTCATTGCCAAGACACCTCCGGACTTAGCGGACACGCCAATCCAGTAAGCTAACAGCAGACTCCAGTCCGCAACTCCTGAGTCCATTACCTCGTCACAAGGCTAAATCGGACTCAGCGGACTCCGGCTCCAGTCCGCACGCTCCTGCACAAGCAATTCTCCAGTCCGCATTTCCCCAAGTTAGCAAACAAGGCAACTGCACTTCTACTACGCTTGACGGACTGAGAAACCAGCCCGCGCTCCACTGCGCGATCTCCCCGGACTGAGCCATCCTGGACTTGGTTTAGATCACACCAAGTCCAGTCCGCTGGCCACAAGGGCCAGTCCGCACTTACTGGCGGACACTGGATCTAGCCCGCCATACCGGGCGACCTCCAGTTTCTGTCCGCGCTGACCGGCGGTCTCCGCGGCTTCCCGCTGCCGCTTCACTAGAGCAAGACCAAGGCAACTGCCAAACCGGTCTGCCGAGCTCCAGTTCTTCAGTCTGCTTCAAGCCGGACTCCGCGGATAACATTCCTATCCTCCCGGTTACTTCCTGGGAGTCAACCGCCTGCTGAGCATACACTGGCCTGTCACACTGCCGCTGCTGTCCGCGTAGTCCGCGCGAACAGACCGCCCAGGCGGCCACAGAGCAAACCGCCTGTAACATCCCTGCCGACCTAGCAGTCCGCCAACCCTGTCCGCGTAGTCCGCGCGGATAGGTTTCCCAAGCCTTCCATTCACCCACTTTCACTTCACAGAATTCAACACTCCCCCTTGAAGTGAGAAGTGGTGAATAACTCCAGCAGCTCCCGTAACCTTGCACCTGGTCCCTCCGATAGCATCTACGAAGAGATGTCCAAGACATAGTCCTCGCCCCGCATATCATGGACCATGAGGGAGCCCTCCAGCATCTCCAAAAAGGAGTCATGCTTCCCTCTGCCTTCTTCAGCTTCAACCTCCACTCTTGCATCACAGGAGTATCACCAACTTCCTTGGACCCAGAAGCCCAAGCCTCGTTGCCTCTGAGAGAAGTCACCTCTTCAGACTTTGTGTCAACCACCTCCTTGATTCTAGTGGGGTCATCACAGCCAGAAGTCCCTTGCTCGACCTGAGGGCTAACAAGGAGACACGGGACCAAGTCCGTCGTGTTCCCTTCACAATATCGAGCTGGTGGCTTACTGATCCTCTTCGATCTCCGAAGAACCTGATCATGGCTAACCACCTCCGCTGCTATTGAACCAGCTCCGTTCCCGGGCAAACTCGGAACAATGCTCCCTTTGCTCCCTGAACAAGACGCCTCCTTACTGCAACCAAGAGCACCTGGAGCAACGCTCCCCCTGCTACCTGAACCAGAAGACTCCCCTCTTGAACAAGAACTTCCTGGAACATCGCTCCCCTTGCTTCCTGAACCGGAAGCCTCCGCCTTCCAGCCAGAAGATCCTGGAGCATCGCTCCCCCTTCTTCCCGACTCTGACGCCTTTGCCCCAGAGCTAGAACAACCTGGAGCACCTGGTGACTCAGGCAAATCCACTTCCTTAGCAGCAGCCTCCTTCAGCCCACCAGCTGACCTGCTTATCTCTAGCTCCACATAAGAGCTACCGCAATACAGCGTCAACTCATCAAAAACAATGTCTCTCGACACTATGAGTTTCTTCGTCGCAGGATCCATACACCTCCATCTTCTTCTCTGCTCATCATACCCAACAAAGACTAGCTTTGTCTTGAGAGCACCCGGAGAGTGTATATAGCAGGTAGATCCAAACACCCGAAGGTGCTTCACTGAGGGCTTCACTCTGAACATCAGCTCATAAGGAGTCTTCATTATGATCGGACTAAGAGGCATCCGGTTGATGACATGAGCAGCACAGGCTATTCCCTCCGCCCAAAGAGCCTTCGGAACGCCTTTACTCTGAAGCCAACACTTGCAGGTCTCCGTTAACCAACGGATCATCCGAGCTGCAATACTACCCTATTGTGAAGTATGTCCACAAGAAAGCTCCATCCGGATCCCTTGCTTCCTGCAAAAGCGTGAGAACTCGGTTGAGCCAAACTCACCACCGAAACTTGTCCTCAACACCTTGATCCTCCGGCCAAGCTGGCCTTCCACAAGCTTCTTGAACTCCACAAACAAGCTTACCATGTTGGACTTCTTCTTCATAAAGTATACCCAAGTATACCCAGAATGGTCATCAAGCAATATCAGCATGAACCTGCTGCCTCCAAGACTGGCCATGACGGTCGGTCCCACCAGAGCACAATGGACAATCGCCAATGGTGCATTACATCTGGATTGTGCTTTGTCAACCATGAAGCGATAGGCTCCACTTTCCTGACATCCCGCACACCCCCGACCATCGCCATAGGATGACAATCTAGGCAAGCCTCTTACGAGTCTTCTTTCCGCCATTGCTTTCAACTTGTCCATCCCTACATGCCCCAGTCTTTCATGCCAGATAGCTGCACTATCACTGGCATTCCTCTGATCAACTCCAGAACTAGTTGAAATCCCAACCATGTTCTTCTCCTTCCTCCCTACATGAGCTACGTTCGCCGAGAGCAAGACAACCTTGCACTCCTTCCGAAGATGACATTGTTGCTTGCATTTATAGCACCTTGGTCCTTCCTTCCTCTTCCTATCACGCCTAGGAGAAGCACTCCTTTCTTCCTGATACGAAGTAGAGGGACCATCTTCAGCAGCAACCTTCACCTCCTTCCTGAACAACCCATCAAGGGAAGTCCAGACCTCCGCAGCTGACCGACATCCACTGATGTGGTCCAAGAGCTCCGATGAGATCACCTGCTTGAGAATAGACTCCGCTTTCGCATTTGCCTCCTTCCAAGCTCTCATCGCCTCAGCATTGCCAGCAGTATCCTCTTGTCTTCCTGCTCCGCATACAACCTCCCAAAGGTCCTCGCCAAGAAGAAAGCTCTTCATACAGGACTTCCACCGTTCACAGTTCGCCTCTGTAAGAAGATCAATACCAAGACAACTTGCATCCTCCACTGCCATGGTTCTACCACTGGTTTCCTCTACATACGAGCAACTACTTCCATTGAGCACTGCTTGACCACTCCAACAACCTGGCTCTGATACCATGTTAAAATTCAACAAACCGCAGACGCCCCCTCGGATACCCTGTTGAAAACTCAACAAACCGCAGGAGAATACGCCAACTTATAATGTTGAAAGTTTTCCCGGATCGTGGAGTTAGCATGGGTTATCTCAATAAAGCAATAACAACCAGCAACACATGCATCACAAGCTTCTTTATTGATCAAGAGCAAACTTCTTTACAAGGCGAGACATACATGGCGAGACATGCTTCACCAAAACCCAACACCGGGAGAGCAGAGACAGTTACAAAGACAAGAACAAAAAACAAGCCGCGCGGACTCAATCAACAAGCCCCGACCTACTGCTGTGGAGTCCGCTCAGTCCGCCAGGTCGCCAGACCGCAACCCAAGCCGCGCGGGCTCACCCTTGTTCCAATTCTTAGCTCTTCACCGCCGATCTGCATGCCGCCAGACCGCACAAGCTGCGTCACCGAATGGAACAGTCCGCCTGAAGCAGGCGACTTCCTGAATCCCGAACCAAGTCGCCAAAGAGAAGACCGCCTGGTCGCTATCCGCGACCTGCTGTTTACCGCCTGTTGCTTAACCGCAGAGTCCGCACTGTCCCTGACCGCAATCAGAGCCAAGTCCTGGCTTTCCAGTGCTATCCGCACAACCTGCACAGCACAACCGGGTCAACTCTCTATCCGCGCGGACACAAAGTCCAGACCGCAGCAACTAACGCGAGCTCAATTACTGTTCACTTACTTCGGTCTAGGTTCCTCGTTCCTGATGTGACATGGGTCCTATTTATAGGCACGACGATGAGTATGGTCACCGCCCTAGCCGATAGGATCACCGCCACAACCCGCAGCTAGATCAAGTGTGTCCGCCAGCCCGCGGACACACATTCCAGTTCGCCGCTCCTGTGCAGATAGCCAGTCCGCCCCAGCTTCTCCAAGGCCGGACTCCAATATCCAGCCCGCCTTGCCGCCAGAGACCAAGCCAGGACCACCACAGCCGGACTCCACAACAGCCGTGTCCGCCATTCTGCGGACAAGGCATCAGCCCGCAAAACCCGAGCCCGCAGCCTCGCCATCAAGGCACCTGCCGGACTCAGCGGACACCCGGGTTCCGTCCGCATATCCCAAGTACATTGCCTCATTGCCAAGGCACCTCCGGACTTAGCGGACACGCCAATCCAGTCCGCTAACAGCAGACTCCAGTCCGCAACTCCTGAGTCCATTACCTCGTCACAAGGCTAAACCGAACTCAGCGGACTCCGGCTCCAGTTCGCACGCTCCTGCACAAGCAATTCTCCAGTCCGCATTTCCCCAAGCTAGCAAACAAGGCAACTGCACTTCTACTATGCTTGATGGACTGAGAAACCAGCCCGCGCTCCACTGCGCGATCTCCCCGGACTGAGCCATCCTGGACTTGGTTCAGATCACACCAAGTCCAGTCCGCTGGCCACAAGGGCCAGTCCGCACTTACTGGCGGACACTGGATCTAGCCCGCCATACCGGGCGACCTCCAGTTTCTGTCCGCGCTGACCGGCGGTCTCCGCGGCTTCCCGCTACCGCTTCACTAGAGCAAGACCAAGGCAACTGCCAAACCGGTCTGCCGAGCTCCAGTTCTTCAGTCCGCTTCAAGCCGAACTCCGCGGATAACATTCCTATCCGCCCGGTTACTTCCTGGGAGTCAACCGCCTGCTGAGCATACACTGGCCTGTCACACCGCCGCTGCTGTCCGCGTAGTCCGCGCGAACAGACCGCCCAGGCCGCCACAGAGCAAACCGCCTGTAACATCCCTGCCGACCTAGCAGTCCGCCAACCCTGTCCGCGTAGTCCGCGCGGATAGGTTTCCCAAGCCTTCCATTCACCCACTTTCACTTCACAGAATTCAACACTCCCCCTTGAAGTGAGAAGTGGTGAATAACTCCAGCAGCTCCCGTAACCTTGCACCTGGTCCCTCCGATAGCATCTATGAAGAGATGTCCAAGTCATAGTCCTCGCCCCACATATCATGGACCATGAGGGAGCCCTCCAGCATCTCCAAAAAGGAGTCATGCTTCCCTCTGCCTTCTTCAGCTTCAACCTCCACTCTTGCATCACAGGAGTATCACCAACTTCCTTGGACCCAGAAGCCCAAGCCTCGTTGCCTCTGAGAGAAGTCACCTCTTCAGACTTGGTGTCAACCACCTCCTTGATTCTAGTGGGGTCATCACAGCCAGAAGTCCCTTGCTCGACCTGAGGGCTAACAAGGAGACACGGGACCAAGTCCGCCGTGTTCCCTTCACAATATCGAGCTGGTGGCTTACTGATCCTCTTCGATCTCCGAAGAACCTGATCATGGCTAACCACCTCCGCTGCTATTGAACCAGCTCCGTTCCCGGGCAAACCCGGAACAATGCTCCCTTTGCTCCCTGAACAAGACGCCTCCTTACTGGAACCAAGAGCACTGGAGCAACGCTCCCCCTGCTACCTGAACCAGAAGACTCCCCTCTTGAACAAGAACTTCCTGGAACATCGCTCCCCTTGCTTCCTGAACCGGAAGCCTCCGCCTTCAAGCCAGAAGATCCTGGAGCATCGCTCCCCCTTCTTCCCGACTCTGACGCCTTTGCCCCGGAGCTAGAACAACCTGGAGCACCTGGTGACTCAGGCAAATCCACTTCCTTAGCAGCAGCCTCCTTCAGCCCACCAGCTGACCTGCTTATCTCTAGCTCCACATAAGAGCTACCCCAATACGGCGTCAACTCATCAAAAACAATGTCTCTCGACACTATGAGTTTCTTCGTCGCAGGATCCATACACCTCCATCTTCTTCTCTGCTCATCATACCCAACAAAGACTAGCTTTGTCTTGAGAGCACCCGGAGAGTGTATATAGCAGGTAGATCCAAACACCCGAAGGTGCTTCACTGAGGGCTTCACTCCGAACATCAGCTCATAAGGAGTCTTCATTATGATCGGACTAAGAGGCATCCGGTTGATGACATGAGCAGCACAGGCTATTCCCTCCGCCCAAAGAGCCTTCGGAACGCCTTTACTCTGAAGCCAACACTTGCAGGTCTCCGTTAACCAACGGATCATCCGAGCTGCAATACTACCCTGTTGTGAAGTATGTCCACAAGAAAGCTCCATCCGGATCCCTTGCTTCCTGCAAAAGCGTGAGAACTCGGTTGAGCCAAACTCACCACCGAAACTTGTCCTCAACACCTTGATCCTCCGGCCAAGCTGGCCTTCCACAAGCTTCTTGAACTCCACAAACAAGCGTACCATGTTGGACTTCTTCTTCATAAAGTATACCCAAGTATACCCAGAATGGTCATCAACCAATATCAGCATGAACCTGCTGCCTCCAAGACTGGCCGTGACGGTCGGTCCCACCAGAGCACAATGGACAATCGCCAATGGTGCATTACATCTGGATTGTGCTTTGTCAACCATGAAGCGATAGGCTCCACTTTCCTGACATCCCGCACACCCCCGACCATCGCCATAGGATGACAATCTAGGCAAGCCTCTTACGAGTCTTCTTTCCGCCATTGCTTTCAGCTTGTCCATCCCTACATGCCCCAGTCTTTCATGCCAGATAGCTGCACTATCACTGGCATTCCTCCGATCAACTCCAGAACTAGTTGAAATCCCAACCACGTTCTTCTCCTTCCTCCCTACATGAGCTACGTTCGCCGAGAGCAAGACAACCTTGCACTCCTTCCGAAGATGACATTGTTGCTTGCATTTATAGCACCTTGGTCCTTCCTTCCTCTTCCTATCACGCCTAGGAGAAGCACTCCTTTCTTCCTGATACGAAGTAGAGGGATCATCTTCAGCAGCAACCTTCACCTCCTTCCTGAACAACCCATCAAGGGAAGTCCAGACCTCCGCAGCTGACCGACATCCACTGATGTGGTCCAAGAGCTCCGATGAGATCACCTGCTTGAGAATAGACTCCGCTTTCGCATTTGCCTCCTTCCAAGCTCTCATCGCCTCAGCATTGCCAGCAGTATCCTCTTGTCTTCCTGCTCCGCATACAACCTCCCAAAGGTCCTCGCCAAGAAGAAAGCTCTTCATACAGGACTTCCACCGTTCACAGTTCGCCTCTGTAAGAAGATCAATACCAAGACAACTTGCATCCTCCACTGCCATGGTTCTACCACTGGTTTCCTCTACATACGAGCAACTACTTCCATTGAGCACTGCTTGACCACTCCAACAACCTGGCTCTGATACCATGTTAAAATTCAACAAACCGCAGACGCCCCCTCGGATACCCTGTTGAAAACTCAACAAACCGCAGGAGAATACGCCAACTTATAATGTTGAAAGTTTTCCCGGATCGTGGAGTTAGCATGGGTTATCTCAATAAAGCAATAACAACCAACAACACATGCATCACAAGCTTCTTTATTGATCAAGAGCAAACTTCTTTACAAGGCGAGACATACATGGCGAGACATGCTTCACCAAAACCCAACACCGGGAGAGCAGAGACAGTTACAAAGACAAGAACAAAAAACAAGCCGCGCGGACTCAATCAACAAGCCCCCGACCTACTGCTGTGGAGTCCGCTCAGTCCGCCAGGTCGCCAGACCGCAACCCAAGCCGCGCGGACTCACCCTTGTTCCAATTCTTAGCTCTTCACCGCCGATCTGCACGCCGCCAGACCGCACAAGCTGCGTCACCGAATGGAACAGTCCGCCTGAAGCAGGCGACTTCCTGAATCCCGAACCAAGTCGCCAAAGAGAAGACCGCCTGGTCGCTATCCGCGACCTGCTGTTTACCGCCTGTTGCTTAACCGCAGAGTCCGCACTGTCCCTGACCGCAATCAGAGCCAAGTCCTGGCTTTCCAGTGCTATCCGCACAACCTGCACAGCACAACCGGGTCAACTCTCTATCCGCGCGGACACAAAGTCCAGACCGCAGCAACTAACGCGAGCTCAATTACTGTTCACTTACTTCGGTCTAGGTTCCTCGTTCCTGATGTGACATGGGTCCTATTTATAGGCACGACGATGAGTATGGTCACCGCCCTAGCCGATAGGATCACCGCCACAACCCGCAGCTAGATCAAGTGTGTCCGCCAGCCCGCGGACACACATTCCAGTTCGCCGCTCCTGTGCAGATAGCCAGTCCGCCCCAGCTTCTCCAAGGCCGGACTCCAATATCCAGCCCGCCTTGCCGCCAGAGACCAAGCCAGGACCACCACAGCCGGACTCCACAACAGCCGTGTCCGCCATTCTGCGGACAAGGCATCAGCCCGCAAAACCCGAGCCCGCAGCCTCGCCATCAAGGCACCTGCCGGACTCAGCGGACACCCGGCTTCCGTCCGCATATCCCAAGTCCATTGCCTCATTGCCAAGGCACCTCCGGACTTAGCGGACACGCCAATCCAGTCCGCTAACAGCAGACTCCAGTCCGCAACTCCTGAGTCCATTACCTCGTCACAAGGCTAAACCGAACTCAGCGGACTCCGGCTCCAGTCCGCACGCTCCTGCACAAGCAATTCTCCAGTCCGCATTTCCCCAAGCTAGCAAACAAGGCAACTGCACTTCTACTATGCTTGACGGACTGAGAAACCAGCCCGCGCTCCACTGCGCGATCTCCCCGGACTGAGCCATCCTGGACTTGGTTCAGATCACACCAAGTCCAGTCCGCTGGCCACAAGGGCCAGTCCGCACTTACTGGCGGACACTGGATCTAGCCCGCCATACCGGGCGACCTCCAGTTTCTGTCCGCGCTGACCGGCGGTCTCCGCGGCTTCCCGCTGCCGCTCCACTAGAGCAAGACCAAGGCAACTGCCAAATCGGTCTGCCGAGCTCCAGTTCTTCAGTCCGCTTCAAGCCGGACTCCGCGGATAACATTCCTATCCGCCCGGTTACTTCCTGGGAGTCAACCGCCTGCTGAGCATACACTGGCCTGTCACACCGCCGCTGCTGTCCGCGTAGTCCGCGCGAACAGACCGCCCAGGCCGCCACAGAGCAAACCGCCTGTAACATCCCTGCCGACCTAGCAGTCCGCCAACCCTGTCCGCGTAGTCCGCGCGGATAGGTTTCCCAAGCCTTCCATTCACCCACTTTCACTTCACAGAATTCAACACTCCCCCTTGAAGTGAGAAGTGGTGAATAACTCCAGCAGCTCCCGTAACCTTGCACCTGGTCCCTCCGATAGCATCTATGAAGAGATGTCCAAGTCATAGTCCTCGCCCCACATATCATGGACCATGAGGGAGCCCTCCAGCATCTCCAAAAAGGAGTCATGCTTCCCTCTGCCTTCTTCAGCTTCAACCTCCACTCTTGCATCACAGGAGTATCACCAACTTCCTTGGACCCAGAAGCCCAAGCCTCGTTGCCTCTGAGAGAAGTCACCTCTTCAGACTTGGTGTCAACCACCTCCTTGATTCTAGTGGGGTCATCACAGCCAGAAGTCCCTTGCTCGACCTGAGGGCTAACAAGGAGACACGGGACCAAGTCCGCCGTGTTCCCTTCACAATATCGAGCTGGTGGGCTTACTTATCCTCTTCGATCTCCGAAGAACCTGATCATGGCTAACCACCTCCGCTGCTATTGAACCAGCTCCGTTCCCGGGCAAACCCGGAACAATGCTCCCTTTGCTCCCTGAACAAGAGGCCTCCTTACTGGAACCAAGAGCACTTGGAGCAACGCTCCCCCTGCTACCTGAACCAGAAGACTCCCCTCTTGAACAAGAACTGCCTGGAACATCGCTCCCCTTGCTTCCTGAACCGGAAGCCTCCGCCTTCAAGCCAGAAGATCCTGGAGCATCGCTCCCCCTTCTTCCCGACTCTGACGCCTTTGCCCCGGAGCTAGAACAACCTGGAGCACCTGGTGACTCAGGCAAATCCACTTCCTTAGCAGCAGCCTCCTTCAGCCCACCAGCTGACCTGCTTATCTCTAGCACCACATAAGAGCTACCCCAATATGGCGTCAACTCATCAAAAACAATGTCTCTCGACACTATGAGTTTCTTCGTCGCAGGATCCATACACCTCCATCTTCTTCTCTGCTCATCATACCCAACAAAGACTAGCTTTGTCTTGAGAGCACCCGGAGAGTGTATATAGCAGGTAGATCCAAACACCCGAAGGTGCTTCACTGAGGGCTTCACTCCGAACATCAGCTCATAAGGAGTCTTCATTATGATCAGACTAATAGGCATCCGGTTGATGACATGAGCAGCACAGGCTATTCCCTCCGCCCAAAGAGCCTTCGGAACGCCTTTACTCTGAAGCCAACACTTGCAGGTCTCCGTTAACCAACTGATCATCCGAGCTGCAATACTACCCTGTTGTGAAGTATGTCCACAAGAAAGCTCCATCCGGATCCCTTGCTTCCTGCAAAAGCGTGAGAACTCGGTTGAGCAAAACTCACCACCGAAACTTGTCCTCAACACCTTGATCCTCCGGCCAAGCTGGCCTTCCACAAGCTTCTTGAACTCCACAAACAAGCGTACCATGTTGGACTTCTTCTTCATAAAGTATACCCAAGTATACCCAGAATGGTCATCAACCAATATCAGCATGAACCTGCTGCCTCCAAGACTGGCCGTGACGGTCGGTCCCACCAGAGCACAATGGACAACCGCCAATGGTGCATTACATCTGGATTGTGCTTTGTCAACCATGAAGCGATAGGCTCCACTTTCCTGACATCCCGCACACCCCCGACCATCGCCATAGGATGACAATCTAGGCAAGCCTCTTACGAGTCTTCTTTCCGCCATTGCTTTCAGCTTGTCCATCCCTACATGCCCCAGTCTTTCATGCCAGATAGCTGCACTATCACTGGCATTCCTCCGATCAACTCCATGACTAGTTGAAATCCCAACCACGTTCTTCTCCTTCCTCCCTACATGAGGTACGTTCGCCGAGAGCAAGACAACCTTGCACTCCTTCCGAAGATGACCTTGTTGCTTGCATTTATAGCACCTTGGTCCTTCCTTCCTCTTCCTATCACGCCTAGGAGAAGCACTCCTTTCTTCCTGATACGAAGTAGAGGGACCATCTTCAGCAGCAACCTTCACCTCCTTCCTGAACAACCCATCAAGGGAAGTCCAGACCTCTGCAGCTGACCGACATCCACTTATGTGGTCCAAGAGCTCCGATGAGATCACCTGCTTGAGAATAGACTCCGCTTTCGCATTTGCCTCCTTCCAAGCTCTCATCGCCTCAGCATTGCCAGCAGTATCCTCTTGTCTTCCTGCTCCGCATACGACCTCCCAAAGGTCCTCGCCAAGAAGAAAGCTCTTCATACAGGACTTCCACCGTTCACAGTTCGCCTCTGTAAGAAGATCAATACCAAGACAACTTGCATCCTCCACTGCCATGGTTCTACCATTGGTTTCCTCTACATACGAGCAACTACTTCCATTGAGCACTGCTTGACCACTCCAACAACCTGGCTCTGATACCATGTTAAAATTCAACAAACCGCTGACGCCCCCTTGGATACCCTGTTGAAAACTCAACAAACCGCAGGAGAATACGCCCACTTATAATGTTGAAAGTTTTCCCGGATCGTGGAGTTAGCATGGGTTATCTCAACAAAGCAATAACAACCAGCAACACATGCAGCACAAGCTTCTTTATTGATCAAGAGCAAACTTCTTTACAAGGCGAGACATACATGGCGAGACATGCTTCACCAAAACCCAACACCGGGAGAGCAGAGACAGTTACAAAGACAAGAACAAAAAACAAGCCGCGCGGACTCAATCAACAAGCCGCCGACCTACTGCTGTGGAGTCCGCTCAGTCCGCCAGGTCGCCAGACCGCAACCCAAGACGCGCGGACTCACCCTTGTTCCAATGCTTAGCTCTTCACCGCCGATCTGCACGCCGCCAGACCGCACAAGCTGCGTCACCGAATGGAACAGTCCGCCTGAAGCAGGCGACTTCCTGAACCCCGAACCAAGTCGCCAAAGAGAAGACCGCCTGGTCGCTATCCGCGACCTGCTGTTTTACCGCCTGTTGCTTAACCGCAGAGTCCGCACTGTCCCTGACCGCAATCAGAGCCAAGTCCTGGCTTTCCAGCGCTATCCGCACAACCTGCACAGCACAACCGGGTCAACTCTCTATCCGCGCGGACACAAAGTCCAGACCGCAGCAACTAACACGAGCTCAATTACTGTTCACTTACTTCGGTCTAGGTTCCTCGTTCCTGATGTGACATGGGTCCTATTTATAGGCACGACGATGAGTATGGTCACCGCCCTAGCCGATAGGATCACCGCCACAACCCGCAGCTAGAACAAAGTGTGTCCGCCAGCCCGCGGACACACATTCCAGTTCGCCGCTCTTGTGCAGATAGCCAGTCCGCCCCAGCTTCTCCAAGGCTGGACTCCAATATCCAGCCCGTCTTGCCGCCAGAGACCAAGCCAGGACCACCACAGCCGGACTCCACAACAGCCGTGTCCGCCATTCTGCGGACAAGGCATCAGCCCGCAAAACCCGAGCCCGCAGCCTCGCCATCAAGGCACCTGCCGGACTCAGCGGACACCCGGCTTCTGTCCGCATATCCCAAGTCCATTGCCTCATTGCCAAGGCACCTCCGGACTTAGCGGACACGCCAATCCAGTCCGCTAACAGCAGACTCCAGTCCGCAACTCCTGAGTCCATTACCTCGTCACAAGGCTAAACCGGACTCAGCGGACTCCGGCTCCACTCCGCACGCTCCTGCATAAGCAATTCTCCAGTCCGCATTTCCCCAAGCTAGCAAACAAGGCAACTGCACTTCTACTATGCTTGACGGACTGAGAAACCAGCCCGCGCTCCACTGCGCGATCTTCCCCGGACTGAGCCATCCTGGACTTGGTTCAGAATCACACCAAGTCCAGTCCGCTGGCCACAAGGGCCAGTCCGCACTTACTGGCGGACACTGGATCTAGCCCGCCATACCGGGCGACATCCAGTTTCTGTCCGCGCTGACCGGCGGTCTCCGCGGCTTCCCGCTGCCGCTTCACTAGAGCAAGACCAAGACAACTGCCAAACCGGTCTGCCGAGCTCCAGTTCTTCAGTCCGCTTCAAGCCGGACTCCGCGGATAACATTCCTATCCGCCCGGTTACTTCCTGGGAGTCAACCGCCTGCTAAGCATACACTGGCCTGTCAGACCGCCGCTGCTGTCCGCGTAGTCCGCGCGAACAGACCGCCCAGGCCGCCACAGAGCAAACCGTCTGTAACATCCCTGCCGACCTAGCAGTCCGCCAACCCTGTCCGCATAGTCCGCGCGGATAGGTTTCCCAAGCCTTCCATTCACCCACTTTCACTTCACAAAATTCAACAGAGCCAACTCCGGCGGCCCCACTGCCGGGAAACGCTAGCCCCCACCTTAACGAAGGTGGTGGCGATATCCGCCGGCGGTGGTGGTGGCTCAGCTGGCCGGAAAATGCCAGCCAACATCGTCCAGTAAGAAGCAATCGTGGTCGTCAAACCATCGGGGACGATGAACCGATTCCTTCGGTTTAGCTTTAAGATTCGTGCAATAGATTAAATGTTTTAATTTAATATTTGATGAATAGTGAAATATCTGTCACACTTTTTCAGCCACCTTGCATGTTAAATTTAGGCCTCGTAGAGGCATTTCCAGAACTTAGTCTCTTAATGAAAAATGTAGCCAAGGGTCTTATCTTTAATTTGCAACCCTAAACAAGTAATTTGGTGTAGTGTACAGTCCTGTAGGACATTTCTCCTAGAACTGGTCCTAGAGTAGGGTAGAAATTAAATTGGATGCCCAGGTCAAACTATTAATCACCATGGCCCCAAATTTTGGGCACATGCATGATTAGGGCATACTTAGCTCCTGCCAAAATTTAGGAATTTTTAGAGAATATTTTCCTATAGTTTTTGCCAAATATCAAAATACAAATAAATGAAATATAAGGAGTTCTACACCTCCCCATGGTCCCAATTTTTGGTGGTAGGTCAGTGGGGACATCCTTGGTGCATGATAAAATTTTCAGCACCTTGGGTTCACTTCATGTTGGAGGATCCACTTGCATGTGTTAGCTTATGTTATGCCTTGGTGTGCAATTAGCAAAAATGCAAATATGGTGTATTTAGCCCAATGGTGACATGCAAAGGTCTTGGAATTATTTTCAGTGGTTCATTAGGGTAAACTTCACCCCTCAAATTAATCATGGAATTTTGGACTCAAAATTCCATTTATTGGAATTTATTTTAAATATAGCTATTTTGGGAAATAAAATTGGAAAATAGGTTTTCCTTAAGTACAAATCCTACAATTTTGCCAAGGCATAGATAATGTCACATTTGACTTAGGAAAAATATGATTCCCCTGTTTTAAAGAACTTGTGGAGTAGATATCTTAAATTGCCCATTTTACCCTTATTTTATTAATTCTTGAAATAGTGGATATATACCTCTGAAAAATTTGGAATTTATTCTACTGATCTAAAATGATATTATTAGTTTTTTATGAATTTCGCAGAATTAATGGATGCATTGTTGTATGTTAAATTAATACAATGGCATTTTGGTAAATATGTTGTAATGGAATTCTTATAGGCCATTTCACAATAAATGTTGATGATACTTTGCCAATAGTCATAAATTAGTGTGCTAAAAGTTCTGTAATTTTCCTAGAATTTTTGAGTACATAATGCCTAAGCTTCATTTGGAAAATGGAATTTGTGTGGAATTGATATTAAATAGGAAATGGGAATAAATAATTTAAGGAAAATTATGAAACTCTGTAGGCAGCAATATTGTATCAATATACATCTCAGGAAAAATTTCCTAGGTCAGTGGATACTTAATCATTCTACTTCATGTGTAAAATGACCTAGTGTTTAAATTAAAAGATTTAATTAAAGGACTAATTGGCCGAGAAAAATTATGGGAATTTATAGGGTAGTTCCCCTAGTCTATACCACCATAGGATAAATATTTAGAGGCAAGATGCCTTAAGGATTGGAAGATCACATTTTAGGGTAACCATAGGACATGGTCTGCATATAACACAAATAGGTCTTGCCTTAGGGGTTACCAGGGGATTGATTATCGGCAGAAGTAAGAGAGTTCAACATGAGTAACCCTGGTGGGTAGAGTTATCTTAGTGAGGGATCAAAAGTGCAAGTCTTAGTTAGCAACTGGAGTGGGGGTCGGCGGAAGACCGTCGGCTTCCCGGTAACACCTTAAGTCACTAGGGTTGTACTAAAGCAATAAGGAGAGCTGGGAGATACATGGGTAGCCATCAACTAAAATAAATATCCTTGCGAAAGGGAATGCTGGGCGTAATCCCAACACAGTTCCTAGTGCCCCTTGAGAGCCCTTTACAGGGAATACCGGGGGCAGTCCTGGGATTAACCTTAAATCTCTAAGTATAATAAACCGTAGACAAGAGTAGTTTAATAGGTTAGGACATTGTTGTACCTTCTCGCCCGTGTGGGGGTTGGAGAGATTCATGATATATGCTCACCCGTCTAGGGTTGGAGGGAGTTGGTATAAAGGCACTGATGTGCGATCTCACCCGGGTTTGGGTTTGAGGGATTCAGGACGGGTTTGGTCCTGCGAGCGGGAGGCTCGGTATGAATTACTTGCATGTGCATAAATATCATGGCGGGGCATGCGGTACTGGCCGTTCGTCACACCGATGGCAGTACGGTGCACCAGGTGGTTGTGAGAGTTAGAGGGGCCAGTGGGTTGTTTTACACTGCGGTCTGGAGGACAATCCCTGATAACGCACATCCGACCCAACAAGACTGACGGGTTTGTCAGCAAAGTACGTACGCGAGACTCTAGAGTGCACCTTGGACGTGTACAGAGGCGTATGAGAGGGGTCTAAGGCTTGGTAGTGTGCATACGGTCTAGAAGCGGAGACGCCCGCTCCGCTGCTGCCGTAGCCACAGCGGTGGTACCCGAGAGTGATGCTAGCTCTCAAAAAGTGGGAACTAAAGGTCTGTGATCACAGAGTCGTTGTGTGTGAGTTGCACTTGCCTGCGCATAAAATTGCATCATATCATTCTTTCATATGAGGTCATACACTTCATAGATCCTTATCATATAAATTAGTATGGGCTCTTTTATATGATAAGTTAAATTTCCTGGAAATCCTAACTTATATATTTGTATGGGCATTTTATATAAGTTAGGGTACGTTTGTGATGATAGCATAGTGGTAGCTTAGCTTATTTACTTATTCATACTATTGTTTCTTTACTTTCCTTTACTGCACTGCTCTTACTTATTACTTGTACCGTACTTAGAATTGCTAGAGTAGGATTACATTACTTATTACAACTCTAGTTAGATATTGTCACCTGCTTCCACCTTGCTACCCTTTTGTTGTCCTCCGCTTCGTTCCTCCCGCTCGGTGCCTAGGAGCTGCGGGGCGAGGCGCGGAGGAAACGACTTAGTCTTTTTGACTAATGGTCGGTGACCAACTATTTTTAGGAGCCCGTGGAGATGGAGCACCAGCACGTCGAGGAGGGCAGGACATGAGGAGCAGATACCGCTTCAGCAGGCTACTACCACTACTGTGCGTCCTCAGGTGGGACGAGATCTGATGTTCTAGCATAGCTTCCGCATTTATGATTTTGTGAGAGAGAGATTTGATGTACCGGGCATAAACCCTTTTTACTCTTTCATTTGTACTCTATTGTGGACTATTGTGATGTACTATTCATTTCTTTTACATGATTGTACTATGTGGCTTGTGGACTGATGGTTTTATATACAGTTTTACTTCCTTCTTCTCATATTGGACTACAGGTTAAATGATCGTACTAGCCGCAGAATCGGCGTGTTGCGGTGTCGACTAACCCGTGAGTTAGTGCCACCGTAAGACGGCGGTTCTGGGCATAAGATCTGGTAGCCCTCCTTGGTAAGGGGGATGGGGGTCTTACAAACTGGTATCACTTGAACAACGATCATATGAGAAAGAAGTCCACAACATGCGACCACCCTCGCCCGAGCATTAGTTTGCGGACAAACTATGCAGCGGAAGCAGTGGTGTGCCCATGTGTAAAGTCACATAAATGGTCCACAAAGTACAATGTGTTAGGCCAATTTTGCTTTAACCTTACCTTTATGCAACCTCCACAGGTCGCAGCGCCACAAAATGTGGCTCCTCCCCCTCCAGCTGCCACTCCATTCCTACATACGGAGATGGGGCAGACCCTAACGGCGATTCTGGATGCCTTCAGAGCCCAGCAAGTCCCGGCTCCACAGCCAAATCCGGGGTAGAGCTGGCTGATTGCATTCAAGAGCCTGTCCCCACCGATATACCGTGGGACAGAGGATGCGGTGAAGACGGAAGAATGGCTGGAGGCCATACACGAGATCTTAGCGGGCATCAGCTGCCCAGTCGGCCAGGCAGTACCTCTCTAAGCCACCTCTGTGCTGGAGGCTCATGCAAAGAGATGGTGGAAATCAGTCCGGGAGTCTACTTATGCGGACTTTGAGCTGTCAGAGATATCTTGGGAGGAGTTTGGCGATGTGTTTCTGGAGCACTTCGTCTCTGCTATGGACAGAGATGCTTTGGAGGAGAGGTTTTTGAACCTCAAGCAGGGGACTAGATCAGTGATAGAGTACCAGAGAGAGTTTCTCCCACTTGGACAGGTTCGCGGGGATTCAGGACACCGACGATAGGAGGTATGCGAAGAGGTTCTACCGGGGCCTCAGAGATGATTTGAGGCAGGCCTTTCTATTCATTTCTCATGGCACATCTAGGCAGATCATCGAGATGGCGAAGAAGCTGGAGGCTGACCAGCTGATGATGCGAGCCGGAGGGAAGAGACCATTTGATGGGTCGACATCAGGTGAGAGCAGTAGGAGCTCTCAGAGAGGCAGGACCATCGGATACAGGAAGGGTGGGGGACGTCGTTGTCCCAACATCAAGCAGGAGCAGGGGCCTCCTCCAGCATTGGCTCCCCCACCTCTACAGATGCATGATCCGAGGAGACAGGATGACCGAGGCCACCGACAAGTGGTTTGTTACGGATGCCGCCAGCCCGGGCACATCAGGTCGGAGTGCCCGCACCGATTCCATCCCCCTCCTCCTCCTCCACCTCCAGTGGCCCCAGTACAGCATGGCCCGAGGACGAGGCCGAGGACGAGGCCGAGGTCGGGGATATCACGGCAGGAGAGCGAGCAGGAGCAGATATATGCCTTGGACCTCACAGAGCCGAGGAATCTCGAGGAGGTTATCACAGGTACTTGAAGTTAATTTATGATTTCCTTGAGTTTTCAATTATAAATATAGTACCTGGAACTATAGGATAATAATTAACTTTCACAAAAACAAAACCTCAGGCATAGTTATGATCAGTGGCAAGCCCGCTCATTACTCTCTTCGACACGGGTGCTTCACACTCGTTCGTATCCGGGACCTTCATCGACGGACTCGAAGGCATGGAGAGGTTTCCTGGGCTAGAGATGAGGGTGCGTCTACCCGATGGGTCGGAGCTGCGGACCACTGCACATTGTGATATGGAGGCCGAGATTGGCGGCAAGGCATTTGAGGCGCCGGCAACTATTCTGAAGCTGCAGGACTTTGACTTGATCTTGGGCATGGCCTAGTTGCATCGGAACCATGCCCAGATAGATTTGTCCGTCCAGGAGGATCACGCTAAGACATGGCGACTCTCATGTTATCGTTGAAGGTATCCAGCCTATTTGCCACCTACTATTATCTTCTGTACAGGCTGTGAAGGCCCATGAGCAGGGTGAAGAAGTTTATCTTGTCTGCTTCGAGATGGTGGGAACAGGGGCGACTATCTCAGATATTCCGGTGGTCCGGGATTTATCCGACGTATTCCCGGAGAAATTGCCCGGGCTACCACCTGCTAGAGACTTGGATTTCAGGATTCAGCTAGTACCGGGAGCGAGGCCGGTGTCCTGGGCACCCTACAGGATGGCTCCCAGGGAGTTAGCAGAGTTCAGGACTCAACTACAGGAGCTAGTCGAGTCAGGATTTGTGCGGCCTAGTTCATCGCCATGGGGAGCGCCAGTTCTCTTTGTGAAGAAGAAGGACGGATCACTGCGATTATGTATAGATTACCGGGAGCAGAACCGGTTGACAGTCCGCAACACCTATCCTCTGCCTCGGATAGATGAGTTATTTGACCAGCTACAGGGAGCCTTCTGGTTCTCCTAGTTAGATTTCCGATCCGGCTACTATCAGCTCCGTATCAGGGAAGAGGACATACCGAAGACGGCATTCAGTTCGCGCTATGGATTATACGAATTCACGGTGATGCCTTTTGGGGCTCACGAATGCTCCTGCTGCATTCATGAGTCTAATGAACCGTGTTTTCGAGCCTTTCTTAGACCGCTTCGTGATTGTATTCATCGACGACATCCTTATATATTCTCGGACTCAGGAGGAAGCAATACAGAGCACTTGGCACAGGTCTTGCAGAGGCTGAGGGAGACCCAGATGTACGCAAATTTTCAAAGTGCCAGTTCTGGTTGCAGGAGGTGGCATTCCTGGGGCACACGATTAGTGGGGCTGGGTTAGTAGTGGACCCGGCCAAGATAGAGACGGTGAGGGATTGGCCACGGCCGAAGACCGCATCTGACATCCGCAGTTTCTTGGGACTAGCAGGGTATTACCGCAAGTTCGTGGAGGATTCTCGAGGATAACACTCCCCCTCACGTCCTTGACGAAGAAGGACGCAGATTTTGTTTGGTCAGAGCGGTGTGAGACGGCTTTTCAGGAGCTGAAGGACCGACTCATCTCATCCCCCATTCTTGCGCTTCCATCCGGGAGCGAAGGATTCCAGATCTACACGGACGCCTCTTATCAGGGGATGGGTGCAGTCCTGATGCAGCATGGACATGTTATTGCTTATGCTTCGAGACAGTTGAATAAGCATGAGCATAACTATCCAGTACATGTCCTAGAGCTCGGGGCTGTGGTTTTCGCCCTAAAGATGTGGAGACATTACTTATATGGGATTCATTGTGACATCTTTTCAGATCACAAGAATCTCAAGTATATCGATACGTAGAAGGACCTAAACCTGAGACAGAGGAGGTGGCTGGAGTTCCTCTGTGATTATGATTACATGATCCACTATCACCCGGGAAAAGCGAACACGGTTGCGGATGCCTTGAGCAGGAGGGTCGGCACTTCTGGACCGGAGCCCCGATTTATGTCTATAGAGCTGCTACAGGTGATGGAGGACATGCACATTACCATGGTGCCCGAGACCGAGCCAGTTGTATATATAGAGAGTATTTGAGCTCTGTGATCAGCGGCGATGATATACAGGAGTGCATCCGAGCCACATCAGAGGCTGGATGCTGCGTTACAGCCGATTTCAGTGCCTTAGAGAGGGGCAAGGTCGAGGACTACATGCTACAGGATGATGATTTCTCTTCGGTTCCGGGGGCGCATCTACATACCAGCAGGGGGCAGTATCCGGATGACATACTCCGAGAGGCACATTGCTCGAGATATTCAATGCACCCCGGTATCACCAAGATGTGGGCAGATTTGCGGAGGTCTATGTATTGGCCCGGGATGAAGAGGAGATCACGAATTTTGTAGACCCATTGCGAACCTGCCAGCGTGTTGAAAGGCAGAATGCAAGAGCCCGGAGGTTTACTACAGCCACTGCCAGTTCCAGAGTGGAAGTTCGAGGACATTGCTATGGACTTTGTACACGGATTGCCTCGCTCCCACTCTGGGATGATTCTATATGGGTTATAGTGGATAGATTGACCAAGGTAGCACGGTTTATTGCAGTTCTTAAGGATGCACCCAGTTGCAGTTCTGGTGAGATTATTGTGGAGCAGTTACATCAGATATCATGGCGTCCCCCGGACGATTGTATCGGACTGTGATGGTCGGTCACTTCGAGCGAGTGAGGGCCGTGCATGCTTACTTGGGATCTTCGCTTACTTTTAGTACCCGCCTCCATCCGCAGACCGACGGACAGACCGAGCGGACCATCCGGACCATGAGGACCTCTCAGAGACTGTGCATATTGGATACAGGGAAGCCTTGGAGAGGCTGCTGCCATTGATCGAGTTCTCGAAATACAGCCACCAGGCTAGCATCAGGATGGCTCCATACGAGGCGCTTTATGGAGGAGAGCCGGACACCGCTATCATGGGTCAGGATGTGGATACCAGGGCTCTTGATCTGATTATGTAGAGGATACTGAGGCTCAGATTCGATTGATCAGGGATCGGCTACTGGAGGCCCAGAGCAGGCAGCAAAGTATTATGATGCTCGGCACCGGAAGGTGGAGTTCCGCCAGGTTGTAGACAGGGTATTCTTGAAGATACGTCCAGTACACGGTGTCTCTCTCGGTGCGGAGGCACAAGAAGCTCAGTCCACGATACATGGGGCCATACCTGATCCTGGAGCGGACTCGGCCCGATTCCTTGGCTTTACCGGACTGCAGCATGCCACCCGGAGTTGGGTTGGGTCAATAAACAGACGTATCCATGTCTCTACCTTGCGAAGAGCCTCACCTTCGGCCGAGCAGCACATTACTACAACAGCCGGAACCAGTAGAGCCTGACAGATCAGTGAGATTGGAGCCGATCCGGATTGACGATACAGCCATCCGAGTGTTGCGGAAGAAGAAGGTCCCTCTTGTGAAGGTGCTGTGGTCCAACCATGGACGGGAAGAGCACACTTGGGAGCCGAGGGATCTGATGCTGGAGCAACACCCGGAGCTATTCGCATCAGGTACTCTTAAGTTATGTTTTTAAAATTTCATGATGATTCTTGCAAATAGAACCCCGTAGACCCGAACTTAAATTTCGGGGACGAAATTATTTTCTTGTTTATTGGAATTTGTAACATCCCATGTTACTTCTGGACCCCTCAACTTAGATTGGGTTAGGAATGGGTGAGAGATTTAAAGAGATCAACTAGTTTGACCCTAGGTAGTGGGTGGTAGCCATGTGGGGCCCACTATAAGACCATAGTCAAACTAGGTCAAACTAGCCTAAGTGGGGACCTAGCCACACCATGACCCCACCACATTGCCCTAACCCTAAAGACAATCTAAGTGGACCTAGGGTATGTCACTGGGTCAACATTTTGACCCCAATTGACCAAAGTCAACCTTGGGCTTAATTTGGTCAAACCCACACTCATAGGCCTAATTAACCTAAGTGGGGCACCCCCTTGACCCAAACCAAGTTGGGTGGTGCCACTAGACCCATTTCCACCAAGTAGGGTCAGTCCACCCACCATGGTTGACCAAGTCAACTCCCCAAGTCAAAAGTCAACAAATTGACTTAAAGGAGTGAAATGAAGGCCAAGCCATTTCCCCTTGGACCAAGCCCACCAAAATTGGCCCATAGTCAGCCCAAGTGAACAAGACCAGTCCTACCCCTCTAAATCAGGAGAGAGAATACATGCAAGGGGGTAAATTGGGATTTTTAGGAAAAGAGGAGAGAGAAAGGAAATGAAGGAAATGGTGGCCACATGGCCACCCCATCAGATGGTTTTAGCTGCCCAAAACCAGGTGGCCGACCTCCCCTCTTCATTTCCAGCAGAAAACCAGGGATGTGAGCCACTTGGCAGCTGGGTGAAGCCTCCAAAGCTCAAAACCGAGCTAACTTTGGAGTTAACTCCACATATACCCCACCTCAGTCCAAATAGACCTCACCAACAGCTTCAGGAGACAGAAGGGAGTGGAATTCGACTGCTTAATCATGGAGAATGGTGGAGAATTGAGTTTTCGGGGTGGAGCTCGCCGGCGCACCACCACCACGGCAAACCGTCGCCTGACCCGCAGCCAAGCCTCAATTCAGGTGTGTTTCGCCTCGCCTCTTCCCGTACTAGGTTTCTAGATCAATCTAGGGAGATATCGGGCTCAATCGAGCCCGATGCCATGTGAGAAAATGGAGAAAATCGAGCATTTCTCTTCTTGCTCGGGTTCGTCGGAGGAGCCAACTCCGGCGGCCCCACCGCCGGGAAACGCTAGCCCCCACCTTAACGAAGGTGGTGGCGATATCCGCGGCGGTGGTGGTGGCTCAGCTGGCCGGAAAATGCCAGCCACATCGTCCAGTAAGAAGCAATCGTGGCCGTCAAACCATCGGGGACGATGAACCGATTCCGTCGGTTTAGCTTTAAGATTCGTGCAATAGATTAAATGTTTTATTTAATATTTGATGAATAGTGAAATATCTGTCACACTTTTTCAGCCACATTGCATGTTAAATTTAGGCCTCTTAGAGGCATTTACAGAACTTAGTCTCTTAATGAAAAATGTAGCCAAGGCTCGTATCTCTAATTTGCCACCCTAAACAAGTTATTTGGTGCAGTGTACAGTCCTGTAGGACATTGCTCCTAGGACTGGTCCTAGAGTAGGACAGAAATTAAATTGGATGCCCAGGTCAAACTATTAATCACCATGGCCCAATTTTTGGGCACATGCATGATTAGGGCATACTTAGCTCTTGCCAAAATTTTGGAATTTTTAGAGAATATTTTCTATAGTTTTTGCCAAAATATCAAAATACAAATAAATGAAATATAAGGAGTTCTACACCTCGCCATGGTCCCAATTTTTGGTGGTAGGTCAGTGGGGACATCCTTGGTACATGATAAAATTTTCAGCACCTTGGGTTCAATGCATGTTGGAGGATCCACTTGAATGTGTTAGCTTATGTTATGCCTTGGTGTGCAATTAGCAAAAATGCAAATATGGTGTATTTAGCCCAATGGTACATGCAAAGGTCTTGGAATTATTTTCAGTGGTTCATTAGGGTAAACTTCACCCCTCAAATTGATCATGGAATTTTGGACTCAAAATTCCATTTATTGGAATTTATTTTAAATATAGCTATTTTGGGAAATAAAATTGGAAAATAGGTTTCCTCAAGTACAAATCCTACAATTTTGCCAAGGCATAGATAATGTCACATTTGACTTAGAAAAATATTATTCCCCTGTTTTAAAGAACTTTTGGAGTAGATATCATAAATTGCCCATTTTACCCTTATTTTATTAATTCTTGAAATAGTGGATATATACCTCTGAAAAATTTGGAATTTATTCTACTGCTCTAAAATGGTATTATTAGTTTTGTATGAATTTCTCAGAATTAATGGATTCATTGTTGTATTAAATTAATACAATGGCATTTTGGTAAATATGTTATAATGGAATTCTTATAGGCCATTTCAAAATATATGTTGATGATACTTTGCCAATAGTCATAAATTAGTGTCCTAAAAGTTCTGTAATTTTCCTGGAATTTTTGAATACATAATGTCTATGCTTCATTTGGAAAATGGAATTTGTGTGGAATTGATATTAAATAGGAAATGGGAATAAATAATTTAAGGAAAATTATGAAACTCTGTAGGAAGCAATATTTTATCAATATACATCTCAAGAAAAATTTCCTAGGTCAGTGGATACTTAATCATACTACTTCATGTGTAAAATGACCTAGTGTTTAAATTAAAAGATTTAATTAAAGGACTAATTGCCGAGAAAAATTATGAGAATTTATAGGGTAGTTCCCCTAGTCTAAACCACCCTAGGATAAATATTTAGAGGCAAGATGCCTTAAGGATTGGAAGATCACATTTTAGGGTAACCATAGGACATGGTCTGCATATAACACAAATAGGTCTTGCCTTAGGGGTTACCAGGGGATTGATTATCGGCAGAAGTAAGAGAGTTCAACATGAGTAACCCTGGTGGGTAGAGTTGTCTTAGTGAGGGATCAAAAGTGCAAGTCTTAGTTAGCAACTGGAGTGGGGGTCGGCGGAAGACCGTCGGCTTCCCGGTAACACCTTAAGTCACTAGGGTTGTACTAAAGCAATAAGGAGAGCTGGGGAGATACATGGGTAGCCATCAACTAAAATAAATATCCTTGCGAAAGGGAACGCTGGGCGTAATCCCAACACAGTTCCTAGAGCCCTTCACAGGGAATACCGGGGGCAGTCCTGGGATTAACCTTAAATCTCTAAGTATAATAAACCGTAGACAAGAGTAGTTTAATAGGTTAGGACATTGTTGTACCTTCTCGCCCGTGTGGGGGTTGGAGAGATTCATGATATATGCTCACCCATCTAGGGTTGGAGGGAGTTGGTATAAAGGCACTGATGTGCGATCTCACCCGGGTTTGGGTTTGAGGGATTCAGGACGGGTTTGGTCCTGCGAGCGAGAGGCTCGGTATGAATTACTTGCATGTGCATAAATATCGTGGCGGGGCATGCGGTACTGGCCGTTCGTCACAACGATGGCAGTACGGTGCACCAGGCGGTTGTGAGAGTTAGAGGGGCCAGTGGGTTGTTTTACACTGCGGTCTGGAGGACGATCCCCGATAACGCACATCCGACCCAACAAGACTGACGGGTTTGTCAGCAAAGTACGTACGCGAGACTCTAGAGTGCACCTTGGATGTGTACAGAGGCGTATGAGAGGGGTCTAAGGCTTGGTAGTGTGCATACCGGTCTAGAAGCGGAGACGCCCGCTCCGCTGCTGCCGTAGCCACAGCGGTGGTACCCGAGAGTGATGCTAGCTCTCAAAAGTGGGAACTAAAGGTCTGTGATCACAGAGTCGTTGTGTGTGAGTTGCACTTGCCTGCGCATAAAATTGCATCATATCATTCATTCATATGAGGTCATACACTTCATAGATCCTTATCATATAAATTAGTATGGGCTCTTTTATATGATAAGTTAAATTTCCTGGAAATCCTAACTTATATATTTGTATGGGCATTTATATAAGTTAGGGTACGTTTGTGATGATAGCATAGTGGTAGCTTAGCTTATTTACTTGTTCATACTACTGTTTCTTTACTTTCCTTTACTGCACTGCTCTTACTTATTACTTGTACCGTACTTAGAATTGCTAGAGTAGGATTACATTACTTATTACAACTCTAGTTAGATATTGTCACCTGCTTCCACCTTGCTACCCTTTTGTTGTCCTCCGCTTCGTCCTCCCGCTCGGTGCCTAGGAGCTGCGGGGCGAGGCGCGGAGGAAACGACTTAGTCTTTTTGACTAATGGTCGGTGACCAACTATTTTTAGGAGCCCGTGGCGATGAAGCACCAGCACGTCGAGGAGGCAGGACATGAGGAGCAGATACAGCTTCAGCAGGCTACTACCACTACTGTGCATCCTCAGGTGGGACGAGATCTGATGTTCTAGCATAGCTTCTGCATTTATGATTTTGTGAGAGAGAGATTTGATGTACTGGGCATAAGCCCTTTTTACTCTTTCATTTGTACTCTCTTGTGGACTATTGTGACGTACTATTCATTTCTTTTACATGATTGTACTACGTGGCTTGTGGACTGATGGTTTTATATACAGTTTTACTTCCTTCTTCTCATATTGGCCTACAGGTTAAATGATCGTACTAGCCGGCAGAATCGGCGTGTTGCGGTGTTGACTAACCCGTGAGTTAGTGCCACCGTAAGACGGCGGTTCTGGGCATAAGATCCGGTAGTCCTCCTTGGTAAGGGGAGGGGGGTCTTACACATACAGTAGTGTCATAGGTATAGAATTTGACACTTTGAATTTGTGCTAAAACATTATCATGGATTTCTGTCATTTTGGCTTTCCAAAGCTCTTGCATGGCAGCATCTAATTTTCCTAAATATTCTTTTACCAAATTCTCCCCCTTTCTGACTTTTACAGTCAGCTTAGAGATGGCATCATCTTTGAAAGTACCAACCTCTTCACAGATCTTCATCTTAGAAGCTTCAGCTCTTTTGTCCAATTCTATTTGATTACCAGCAAGGGTTACTTCTTGTTCCATAACTTGACCAACACTAGTGATAGTGTGATCTAAGTATTTTCCACCAAGTTGGAACAGGTGTTTGAGTTGGTCAGTATTATGCTGGATTTCTACAAATCCTCTGCTCATCTCAGTCTCTTGAGCAGTGACTTTGTCAGTAATAACTTTGAGTGAAGCATCAAAGTAGGATCTCTGTTGTTGAAGCAGAAGGACAACTTTAGTCATCAAGTCATGGGATGAAGTAGCAGAGGTAACAGGAGGAGGAGTAGAAGAGGAAACTGGAGGAGGATGAGCTTTCTATGGGGCTATCTCTGTAATGGTGACAGAGCTTTCTGCTCTTGTAGTGGGAATCAGGGCATCCCCTTCATCAGTGACTGTGGGGATGAAGAAATTCAAATTCATGAGGGGAGCTTCAGCTGGCTCAGGGGATTACTCATCTGTAATGAGAATGGTCTCAACCTGCTCTTGGTCTGCAGCAGGAGACTTCGCTGGAGAAGGAATATGAGCTGGGGATTGAACTGGAGTGGAGTCCTTGGGAATTTTAGTGGTATCTTTTATAGATAGACGAGGATGAATATCATCTGCAGTCAATTCTTCTATCATCTCATTGATAGCAGCTTCTGTAGAGAGGAGAGCTTCTTGAAGTTATTGGTCAGATGGAATCCCCTCTGGAGTCTGAGGTGGAGGAGAAGTTACTTATGAAGTAGTACGTAACTTGGCTGGAACAGAAGGAGCAGGCTCCTCCTCAAAAGGTGCACCAAAGGAGCTAGGAACCTGAGATGGAGAGGGAGATGGGGTCATGTCCTCTGTGTCTTGGACTTCTATAACCTTTGCAGCCTGAGAAGGATTCTACAGTTTTAACTCCCATCTTTGCATAGAGGATATGGAGACTTTCTTAATGTGGTGAAGAATACTCCCTTTGGAGAAACTGAAGACTTCTAGGTTGATCTCATGAAGGAGTACAGATATGATCCTGGCATAATTTGGGGATTTAATGCTGTCTTTAATTTTGCCTAGGATCAGCATGCCAAACTGAAAACTCTTTCTGCAGACTATTGCTTGCATGATTTCAAAGAAATAAAGGGGTATGTCTCTGATTGAGTTTTTTCTGCAGAGAAGGACTTTTCCAATGATATCAACTAAGAATTTTCCTTCAGCATTCATATCAGACCTTTTGATATACTGTGCAGCTGTAGGAATACCACAGAACAAGCAGTTTCTGGCTCATTCTTCTTCCCCAAGATCATCATCTTCATCTATAACTAGTAATTGGAGAAGTTGAGAAACTAAAACCTTTGCATGTTTGATTTTGATACCTTGGACCTTGGACGTACTTGAGAATGGCTCCATGGCGCTTGACTTTGACATTTCTGAAAAACTCTACAACTTTGGGAAAGAGAATTCGACATGGTTCTTGAAGGATGAAGGTTAATCCAGCGGTGTCGAGCAAGATCATGAGGTTATGGAAGTCGTCAGAAAGTTCGGCTATCCCGGAGGCAACCAATTCTTAACCAATGCTAATTTGGGAGAGGCGGCCATGATTCAGAAACCCTTAAAAATTTCGACAGGGAGAAGGAAAGGGCGCGGCTCTGTAACTTGTTGAAGGAAGGTGAAGAGAAAGACGGCTACTCGAGAGCGGAAAATGATTTCTTGTAGGACATTTACGGAATTTCGAATTTATATAACCCTAGGTTTATGTATAATTAATTGAAAAATGACTGAATCATACCTTAGAAGTGGCGACATAAGCCTTGGGTTACAAATAAGAAAAGTTGAATAATGTCCCGGCATATACTCGAGTGAGTTTATATTACTCGAGTAGATGAAATGAGGCACTCGAGTAGATGTGTCTGGAAGTACTCGAGAAGGTATGCTGAAGTACTCGAGTAGGTGATTTGATGTACTCGAGTAGGTGAGTTGATGTACTCGAGTAGTTCTGCTGTGGTACTCGAGAGAAGTTTGACTACTCGTGTAGGTGATTTGACTACTCGAGTAACGCAATCTGCTACTCGAGTAAGTCAATCTTACCACTCGAGTAGGTCATTCTTACCACTTGAGTAGGTCACTTTGAACTACTCGTGTAATTTACTGCTTACTCGAGTCTACATGTTAGAATTTTGTGAAATTCCAACTTTGGGCTAATCCTGAACTTTGAGCCTTCTTGAAAATCCATCTTCTCTAATCTTCTTCGTTGAGCATTCCAAGTTCTATTTTGAAGAATGAGAACTTGGTCTCGTCCAGCGGCTTCGTGAAAATATCTGCAATTTGCTTGTCTGTAGAGACATATTGAAGATCTATGTCCCCATGCTCCACATGCTCCCGGATGAAGTGATACCTTAGCTCTATATGCTTTGTCCGGCTGTGCGAGACTGGGTTGTTGGATATTACAATTGCGCTGGAAGAGTCGCAAAATAGAGGAATGTTTTGAAACTTCATATTATAATCTTCAAACTGATTCTTTATCCATAGTAACTGTGCACATCAACTGCCTACAGAGATGTACTCTGACTCAGCCGTTGACATTGCTACACAGTTTTGCTTCTTGCTACTCTAGGAGATAAGCCTTCTTCCAAAGATTTGGCAAGTCCCGGAAGTGCTTTTCCTGTCATCTTTTCTCCATGCAAAATCTGTATCTGAAAAACCTATTAGCTCGCTATCATTACTTCTTGGGTACCATAAGCCAAGATTCGGTGTACCTTTAAGGTATCTCAAAATCCACTTTGCAGCAGCGTAGTGAGATTCCTTAGAGTTCACCTGAAATCTAGCACAGACACATGTTGAGAACATTATGTCAGGTCTACTTGCAGTAAGGTAGATCAAGGATCCAATTATGCTTCTGTACTTGGTTTCATCAAAAGGTTTCCCTTTTTCATCTTTGTCCAGAGACATTGTTGAACGCATTGGACTCCTCATCGATGTTGCGTTCTCCATTCTGAATTTCTTAATCAGCTCTTTGGTGAACTTGGTCTGCGAGATGAAAATTTCATCTTCAGATTGTTTCACCAGAAGCCCTAAGAAATACTTCAACTCGCCCATACTACTCATTTCAAACTTCCCTTACATAAGTTTTGAAAACCTTTTGCAGAGGTAGTTGATGTAGATTTTGTAAGTTTTGAAAAATATCCAAACTAAACTCTCAACTAGGCAAGTGCACCTATCGAAATTTAGTATAGGAAATATCGTATTTAAACTCGGGGACCGTTGAGTATTTGTACTCACAAGGAAGAGCTATTATTTTATCGATCGGAGAATTGGTTTTTGGGAAAACGAAAACAAACGTTAAATTAAGAGGAAAAATTTGATGAATAAAAGGCGACCACTTGATCTGGAATCCCTTTGGGCTAGAATAAAATCCACGAAATTAAAGAGCACAAGCATCTAAATTATTAACTTCGACCGTGGAGGTTCCAAAGCTATGAAGTGCCTCTCTCGAGAATATGCACTCGACTAACCTTAGGTAAATCGATTAAGACCTCTCGGCCAGTCAAAAGACCTAAGCTTGCTTTAGGCGGTGAACCTCACTAATGGAGTTGACTCCAAGGCGGAAGAATTTTGCGTTCCTCTCTCGAGGGGTGCAAGAAACTCTCTTTATCCTTGAGTGATCTACTCGTATCCACAACCTCTCGGTAAATCTAGGATACAGATCTAGGCTCGAATAAACATAATTTGCAACTTATGAATTCGAAGAAAATTTAAATCAAAGATAAATCAAAGTATATAAAATGGAATGCTTGCTAATTTGAGATCAAAAATAAGAATTTTATTCTATTCCAAAGTTCATCATGATCAAGTGCTAATTGAGAAATTAGCTGCTCATCATGATGGGAGAATTACATGAAAGCATAAACAAAGACATGATTAAAGAAAGACTTGAAAATAAAGGTTACACTATGAATTGAAAATGCAGGAAAAACAGTAAAGAAAATAGAATTAAGCTCCCAAAAATCTCCTCCTGAGCATCTGAAGCTGTCTGGAATTTATAGAAAAAGTTGTTGGGTGGTCACGCCCCTAGGTCACGCCCGTGACCTAGGGCGTGTCGGTCTCGGAACCGTCGTCTTCAAGTCCTCTGAACGTTGGCGCGAAACCGCCAAAAGTCGTTAATTGGCGGGTCACGCCCCTAGGTCACGCCCGTGACCTAGGGCGTGTCTTGACGGTTGTAGAAAAATGGCGGGAAGCAGAAACGGCGGGAATAACTCCGGCCGTTGTTGGAAGGGTCACGCCCATAGTCACGCCCGTGACCTTGGGCGTGTCTTGAGAAAACTCTCAGCGCCTGAAACTGCATCATTAAGTCGGCACGCCGGGCTGTCACGGGGTTAGTCACTCCTGTGCCAAATTTGCCACGCCCGTGACCTCATGTGCAAATAGAAACAGTCGTTGGCTGGAAGTCAGGACAAAGTACTGGATGTCACGCCTAACGTACATGCCGGTGTGATCAGTGTCACGCCCGTGACTTGAGGGCGTGTACTTTTAATTGACGTGGCAGATAGCTCTTCCACGCGCCGGTTTCACGCCAGTATGTCACGCCCGTGACCTTGTCTGTCACGCCCGTGACCTTGTCTGTCACGCCCGTGACTTTATCGTATACATTTGAAATTTTTCTGCTTTTGTCCAGTTTTGTCTCCTGGTCAACCCTATAGACTCCAAATAGAAATTTGCAGCCCAGATTGCCCTGAAATAAGAAATTAGAAAAATTCAATAATAAAATTACAAAATATAATTATAAACTAATTAATTATTAAATAAAAATAATATAAAAACATGGACAAAATTAGAATTATCAAATACCCCCGTACTTACTCGTTTGCTCGTCCCGAGCAAACAACTTTACATGGAGAGTAGAAAACTTTTAAATGCTAGAAGAGAAAAGTGAATCTAAGGAGTAAAATGCGAAGTCTTATGCATATGCTTGTAGCTATTTTGGTAGAAAAACTCACTCAACATACAAGTTAGGTTTTAATTTTCTTAAAATGTGTTTCCATTATTATTTTTACTTTTAAAATGAAAATCCGGTAAATCTTAAAATTATATTCAGGGAGAGTGTAGCGTGTGTACTAAGATAACAATGCACGAACAAAGATCAAGATACCCGCCACAGAAATCCATCAATGTCGATGACCATAGGCTTGCCCTTTCACACTCTCGCCACGGCACTAGTTTAACTTATAAACATAAATCAGAAGGACTTAATTAGGTAGAAACGTAGGCTTAGGTTTTTGGTGAGGATGGTGAAAGATAAAAACGATGGCTAGTCACACCAAAACCTAGAGAAAGCTTGCACACAAAAATTTACTATGGATTTAAGAACGCAGCCAAAATCCTAATCCTTTTTTTATACTTTTTTCTTTAACTCTCACATCAAGCCGAAGATTTCCTTCTACCACTTCATTTTTTTACAGTAAAATTTTTTTCTCTCTTTTTTTTATTTTTTTTATTTTTTTATTTTGAAGAGGAAATGAAAATCAACTCTCTTTTTTTTTATAAGAAAAGAGCCACCAACAATAAAAAGTCTCCTAATCACTCACAAACCGTATTTGTATATCTATGTGCAAGCTTGGTTTTAGTGTGCAATTAGGTTGCTTTTTAGGCTTTGGTAAAATACTTGGTGGAGCTAAAACAAAAAGATAAGGTAATAGGCTCAAAAATGGCTTAACAAAGATAAGATTTTAGGTAAGGGTGCAAAGTCTCAAACTGGCCAAAAGATGTGCCTAAATCATATCTATGCTAATGAGTTTAACTTATGCAAAGTCTTGAGAATAGTTAGAGGGCAAGTTCTAGACATCGAGAAAGAATATCTCTTTCTTGATCCGTGAAATATCTCTCTAGTAAACTTCTACTTACTCACCTAAAGTTTTCTAGATTTTACCGGTTTTCAAAGTGAAAGTAAAATAAAACATTCCACGCATTTAGAAAAATAAAAATCTAATGATATGCTAAATATTTAGATCTACATAAAATTCTACTTACACGTGCACTTGACTAGAAACACAGTATGATCAACAGTTTTACTCCAAAATTCAAATTTCAATTTAAACATCAAAATATTCTAAACACTATGTAAAAGTCGAATACTAAGGATTTCGCAAGTGAGTAAATATAGAAATAAAGATTTCTCTAATTTAAAAATTTACCCTAATTTTTTCTGAATTTTTGTTTTTTTTTGTCTTTTTTTTTTTTTTTTTTTTTTGTAAAAAAAAAATAAAATTTTTTTTTGTATGTTTTGCTAGAGAACTATCCCCCCCATACTTAAATAAGACATTGTCCCTAATGAAAAATAAATAAATAAAGAGAAAAGATAGGAGACTTCCCTGAAGCGGGTCATGCAACACCAAAATGTATCTGGAAGACAAAGCTGAAGCAAAACATATTTTTTTATTTTAATAAAAAGAAAAGATACATGACAAGGGAAAATAAAATGATAAAAAGAAAAGATACAAGGGGCGGACTACAATCCCAAAGCAAAAGAAAGCAGGCTAATCCTCATCGCTATGCTGCCTCGGCTCCTCATAGTGCGTCCGAAGGTCTGAAAACTCACGCTCAATACGTGTCATGGAGGAGGCTTGATTTGCCGCTAGCGTGGTAAATCGACTGTCAAAACTCACAAATCGAGCGTCAAAATCGGTCTGCATCATATCTAAGCGTGTGTGAAGAGACGCAAACTGACGATCCCAATAGCTCTGAGGGCCGGGCTCGGAAGAAGGGTCCTGCGGTGGTGGAGGATTTTAGGGAGAGTGAATAGTGCCACTGGGACCGGCACCATAATCAAGGTCAAGATCTCCACCACCGACTGCAGGAGGAATAGCCTCAAACTCTCCATCACGTCGCCGCGCTAGGCCGAGGGCCTGAAGGGTCTGGAACTGGATGAATTGCGGCGTCTGGACGCAGCTGAGCCGTGGAAGAGCATCCCAAATGCCGAGCTGCTTCGCGAGGAAAGTGATGAAGTTCCCGCCGTGTACTTCTCCCAACCTCGCATTTTCGGCCTGGTGCCGAAAGAAAATTGCGAGCAGATAACCAAGGTTGAGGGGGACCCGGTAAAACATACTATATAAATATAGTAAGTCTGCCCGAGTCACCACCCCGTGGCTATCGCCGCGACTAGAAATAGTGAAGGTAAGGAGGTTGTGGAGAATACGTAAGGCGGGAGAAATGAGTTGGTTGCCTTTGGATTTCTTTGGGGTGTAGGGGGCGGTGTCACTACTGATTTCCGCCCAAAAGGCGAGAAGGTTACATCGGTTGGGAAATCAGTAATTAAATCGAGATAGGCGGGAGATTGGGAAAAAGCCTCCGAGCAGAAGCCCATGACGACATTGAGCTGGCGGATGGTGAGCTGATGCACCATCCCACCTATGCAAAAGACGATGAAGTCGTCAGTGGCTGCCCAGCGGAACTCGAATGAAGCCAAGAACTCAACGGTGAGTTCAAGAAAGGCATGCTCGGAAATAGAGAAGAGGGAACTCCATCCAGGGGTGGATAGACATCCTCGTACCAAATCTGCAGCTCCAAATATGGCGAGGATCGCCCAATCTAAAATGCGGAACACGCCAAGGGGTTTAGCGCGTAGGCGCTCGCTGCGCTCCTGCTGGGTTTGGTTTTGAAATTGGAGCATGGCTTCCGCTACGGCGGGATCCGCGGGGTGCTCGGAGGAGGAAGCGGTGGAGCGAGGGTGGTGGCGAGGTATTTTGGAAGAAGGGAGAAGAAGGAAGGATTCGGGTTAGCAAAGGGAGAAGAGAAGGGTTGGATGGTGTGGATAAAGAAGAGGGGAAAAATCCCTATTTATAGGGTTTTCGGGTTGGTCACGCCCCCCTGTCACACACGTGACATGTGCCGTGACAAACACGGGACAAAAAGAAAAGGAATCCGAGGCTGCCAGCCTCGGATTTGCTGGTCACGCCCCAGAGTCACGCCCGTGACTCTGGCCGTGTAAGACGTGTCCGATGCAGGAATCCAATGCACTGGCATTGGATTCCAAGGCCACGCCCCCAGTCACGCCCGTGACCGGGGGCGTGTCTCATAAAAAAAAATAATGTAAAAGGAATCCGAGGCGTTGACCCGTGGTAACGCCTCGGATTCGATGACACGGCCCAGGGTCACGCCCGTGACCCTGGGGCGTGTATCTGAAACGAGAATAAAAAAAACATTTTGTTTTTTTTTTCGGGCGAGTCACGACCGTGACTTGCCAGCATCACGGGCGTGACACTAACTGTCACGGCCATGACTGGGCAGGAAGTGAAATTTTCCAGCTTCACTTAGTCGAACGAAGTGTCGGGCTAGACACGCCCGTGACCAATGATGGTCACGCCCGTGATAGTACCGAAATACGAACGGAACGCTGCGCTCGATGAAACTACTCTCGAGTTTCACTCGACGAACTAAACACGTCTCTGTCACGGTCGTGACCCATAGGTCACGCTTGTGACAGAGGCGTGTACGAGCAGGAAATTTTTTTTTTTGTTTTCTTTTGAATTTTTTTTTTATATTTTTTTTAAGATTCAACTAAATGATAATAAAACAAAAGTTACCGACTTGAAGAAACGTGTAGACTTGACGCTCAACTCCGTCGATCGTCACGCCGAAAAAGATGTCCTTCAAATCTGCAAAAATTTAAATAAAATTAAAAATAAAAATAAAAGATAAGCATGGGATGCCTCCCACAAGCGCTTTGTTTATTGTCGTTGAGCTCGACCAAAGCGGGACACTCGTTTATGGGTTCGGGAGGTTAATTTCCTCCCGGTACTCATTAGTAGTATCGCCGGCGAGGAATATCTTCAACCGGTGCCCATTCAATTTAAATTCGCCTTGTTCCGGGTGCGAGATAAGCACTGTCTCATAGGGCCACACCTATTTTACAATAAAAGGGCCGGACCATCGGGACTTGAGTTTGCCCGGAAAAAGTCGGAGGCGCGAATTATAGAGGAGAACTTGGTCTCCCGGTTTAAAATCTTTAGGGTGCTTAATTTTTTTATCATGAAGGAATTTTGTGCGCTCCTTATAAAGTTTATTAATTTCATAGGCTAAGGAGCGCCACTCATCGAGCTCGTTAATTTGGAATTTCCGAAACTCGGAGGACAAATTTTCATCTAGATTTAAAAATTGAAGCACCCAAAAGGCGCGGTGCTCAAGCTCAATCGGTAAGTGGCATGCTTTCCCATAGACCAATCAGTACGTCGTACAACCGATAGCGGTCTTGTACGCGGTCCGATAAGCCCAAAGAGCATCATCAAGCTTGACCGACCAATCCTTCCTTCTAGTAGAAATCATTTTCTCTAAAATTCGTTTGATTTCACGGTTAACTACTTCTACCTGGCCACTTGTTTGAGGGTGATAGGGGGTGGCTAACCTATGTGTAACGCCGTATTTAGACAAAACCTTAGCGAATTTTGCGTTACAAAAGTGGGTGCCCCTATCACTAACTATTGCCGCGGTGCTCCAAATCGTGAAAATAGTTTTTTGAGAAATTGGGTCACGACTCGGGCGTCATTAGTGGGAAGGGCTTGTGTTTCCGCCCACCGTGACACATAGTCGACCGCTACCAAAATATATTTGTTTCCATAGAATGTTGGTAGCGGTCCAATAAAGTTAATCCCCATAAATCAAAAACCTCTATTTCTAAAAAAGTATTTAATAGCATTTCATCACGGCGGGAAATATTACCTGAGCGTTGGCATTATTCACAACGACTTACATGGGCGTGAGCATCCTTGAAGATGCTTGGCCAATAGAAGCCTGCTTCAAGTATCTTCCGAGCCGTCTGATTAGCTTTATAGTGCCCACCGGCGGGTCCCTCATGACAATGCTTTAAAATTTGTGCGCCTTCCTCATGAGAAACACACCTCCGCACTACTTGGTCCGCGCAAACACGAAAAAAGAAGGGATCCTCCCAAAAATAATTTTTCAAATCAGAAAAGAATTTCTTCTTTTCTTGATAAGAAAAACCATTCAGGAGGAATCTCGCAACAAGATAATTTACGAAATCGGCGAACCAAGGAGTGGGGAGGGTGATTACCTTATGAATGGCGAGAAGGCGCTCCTCGGGGAAAGTGTCATCAATGTCCTCCTCCATGAGCTCCCCCGAATTGGGGTTCTCCAACCGCGAAAGATGGTCAGCCGCCAAGTTCTCCGCTCCTCTCTTGTCGCGAATCTCCAAATCAAATTCTTGGAGTAGTAAGATCCACCTAATCAATCGCTGCTTTGCATCTGTTTTTGCTAGTAAATATCTCAAAGCCGAATGATCAGTAAATACAATAATTTTAGACAAGGTGAGATATGAGCGGAATTTATCAAATGCGAAAATTACGGCTAATAATTCTTTTTCGGTGGTCGTGTAATTTTCCTGTGCGGCGGTTAATGTTTTTCTTGCACGTTTTACTAATAAATCACCAAACGGCAAAACTACTAGCGTCGGCTAACTACTAGCGTCTAGATCGGGAGCTTTAAAACGTGCGTTGTCCTAACGTCGGCTAACTACTAGTAAAACGTGCGTTGTCCTAACACCGCACCAACGGCAAAACTACTAGTGTCGCACATTATCTCAAATGGAAGCTCCCAATTGGAAGCGATCATGATAGGAGCGTTAATCAATTTTTCTTTAATAAGAGAAAAAGTACGCAAACAATTTTTGTCAAAAATGAACGGCGCGTCTTTTTCTAACAAGTGGGTTAGGGGCTTAGTTATTTTAGAAAAATCTTTAATAAACCGGCGATAGAAACCGGCATGCCCCAAAAAACTACGAACGGCCTTAACATTTGAAGGGGGAGGTAGCTTTTCTATAGTTTTAATTTTTGCTTTATCTACCTCTGTGCCCTTACTAGAAATTTTATGGCCTAAGACCAAACCCTCTCGTACCATAAAATGGCACTTCTCACAGTTCAAAACTAGGTTCGTGTCCTCACATCTTTGGAGTACACGAGAAAGGTTTGCCAAACATAAATCAAACGAATCTCCAAAAACGGAGAAATCGTCCATGAAAACCTCCATGATATCCTCCACTAATTCGTCAAAGATCGCTAGCATACACCTTTGGAAGGTTGCCGGCGCGTTGCACAAACCAAAAGGCATCCTTCGATAAGCAAAGGTGCCAAACGGACAAGTGAAGGTTGTTTTCCCTTGGTCCTCGGGCGCGATTGAGATTTGAAAATATCCCGAGAGACCATCAAGAAAACAATAAAATGAATGCCCGGATAGCCGTTCAAGTATTTGGTTTATAAACGGCAAAGGAAAATGATCCTGACGGGTTGCATCATTTAATTTACGGTAATCGATGCACACCCGCCATCCGGTAAAGGTTCGAGTAGGAACTAACTCGTTTTTATCATTAGGCACTACCGTTAACCCTCCTTTCTTGGGCACCACTTGGACCGGGCTCACCCAAGAGCTATCCGAAATTGGATAGATGATATCCGCATCTAATAATTTTATTACCTTGGCCTGGACTACCTCCTTCATGTTAGGATTTAGCCGGCATTGAGGTTGAATGGTTTTGTGAGCGTGTTCTTCTAAAAAAATTTTATGGGTGCAAAAGGAGGGATTAATCCCTCTCAAATCGGTGATCTTCCACGCAATTGCGCGGCGATGAAGTTTTAAAGTATGAGATAATTTAATTTTTGCTTCATCGGTCAAGTAGGCCGACACAATAACCGGAAGTTTTGAATCCTCCGCTAAAAATAAATACTCTAAATGATCAGGCAATTGTTTTAGTTCTAGCGCGGGAGGTTCATCATAAGAAGTTTTCAAACGATCACAACCAATTTCTAAAAGTTCAAAAATAGGTGCGTCCGTGATCGAGAGATTATCACTATTTTCATGAGCAATTAAATCTAAATGTTCTAAATCGGCATCATGATCAATAGAAGATAAAGATTTTTCAGAAAAAAGAAAAGGGTCTTCTTCAGGAGAATCCTCCAAATAATAACATGAGTCGTCATTTGAGAGCGAGTTTTTCATAGACGTGTCAATAGTAAAGGTAACTTCTTCATCTCCAACTCTAAGGAGAAGTTTCCCATTACTAACATCTATAATTGTGCGTGAGGTGGCAAGAAAAGGGCAACCGAGAATGAGTGGGACCTCGGTGTCCTCTTCGATGTCAAAGATGACGAAATCTACCGGAAAGATAAATTTGTCAACTTTGACAAGCACATCCTCTATGATCCCCATAGGGAGCTTGACAGACCGATCCGCCAATTGAATGCACATTCTTGTGGGTTTAGGTTCTCCTAATCCCAACTTCTTAACTAAAGAATAAGGCATTAAATTGATTGAGGCGCCTAGATCGGCTAACGCACGTTTTACTAATAAAACACCAAACAAACAGGCAATGGAGAAACTACCCGGATCGGGTAATTTCTTAGGTAATTTATTAAGTAAAACTGCCGAACACTCCGCGTTCAATTGAACCGTGGAGATATCCTCAAGTTTCTTTTTATTGGATAAAAGATCCTTGAGGTACTTGACGTATTTTGGCATTTGTGCTATTATTTCACAAAACGGTAGATTTATTTGGATTTGTTTAAACATGTCCAAAAATTTACTGTGATGTTCATCCACCCGGTCTTTTTGCATTCTAGATGGATAGGGAAGAGGTGGTTGATAAGCTTTTGGTTTATTAAAAGTAGAAGGCTTAGGCGGAGGAGAAGATGAAGAAATTATTACCTCTGTATCAATCGGAATTGGAGAAGTATCAACCGGATTTGGAGAAGTGGTTACCTCCTTCCCGCTCCGTAGGGTGATGGCTTTGGCATGCTCCTTTGGGTTGGGCTCTGTATTGCCCGGTAGCGCTCCTTGTTGACGATCAGAGAGCATTTTAGCGATTTGCCCAATTTGTGTCTCCAAACTTCGAAGAGATCCGGTGAGATTCCGGATGTTGGCATCATTTGTAGTCGTATATTTAGTGAACAATTCCTCGAGATTGGGAGCTTTGGGAGCTTGTGACGGAAAATAACTAGGTGGGATTGTGTTTGGCGGGCGATCCGCGTTCCCCAGATTACTCCAAGAGAAGTTGGGGTGATTCCTTATACCCGGGTGATAGGTATTGCCAAAATTGTTACCCGGATTATAAGGTGGCCGATTCGGATTACCCATGTAATCCACATGCTTGACAATAGTAGAAGGCTCGCAATATTGGGCTCACAGGTAGATTTGGACGAGGAAGCAGACATCTCGTTCATCTGTTTTTGCAGTTGCTCAACCTGTAGAGACAAACTTGAAACCGTATCGATTTCATACATCCCGGCCAGTTTAGGTGGTTTAGACCGAGGTGTACTCCATTGATAGGTTTTCAAAGCCATACCTTCTATAAGCTCTTGGGCGGCCGCCGGTGTTTTGTTATTAAGCGTTCCACCGGCGGCGGCATCGATATGTTGCCTAGTTTGAGAATTTAGGCCGTTATAGAAGGTTTGGATTTGTAACAAATCCGGAATTGCATGATGAGGACATCGACGAAGCAATTCCTTGAAACGCTCCCAAGTATCATATAACGTTTCCGAATCAAGTTGGGAGAAATAAGTGATTTCATTGCGCAATTTAGCCATTTTAGCTGGCGGAAAGTTTTTCGTAAGAAATCTTTCCGTCATTTGAGCTCAAGTTGTGATGGATCCTCTTGGTAGAGAACCCCACCACTGCTTGGCTTTAGTGCGCAATGTAAATGGAAATAACCTTAGCCGAATGGCATCATCGGATACACCATTAATTTTAAAAGTATCGCATATTTCTAAGAAATTTGAAATATGCGCGTTTGGATCTTCATATTGAAGCCCATCAAATTGTACATATTGTTGTACCATTTGGATGATGCTTGGCTTCAACTCAAAATTATTGGGGGCAATAGCGGGGCGAACAATACTAGATTGAGCCTCGTCCAAGTTTGGACGGGCATAATAGGGCATAGTCCTTTGTTCAACCGCATTTGGCTCACCCATATTGGAAGAAGAAGAAGAGGGAGATCTAGGAGAATGAGAAGAAGAACTAAATGAAGAAGGAGAAAAGGAAGGCGGTGATGGAGAGAGGATTAATGAAGGATTAGGAGTGTCTCCTAAGGATTCCGTATCTTGAAAATTCGGAACTCGAAATCGTAAGCGGTGTCGAAGGGTTCGCTCGATTTCCGGATCCAAATCAAAAAGAGGCGACGGATTCCCTCGGGTCATACACCAAAATAAGACAAAATAAAAATTTTTTTATTTTGATTTTTGAAATTTTTTTAAAACAAGAAGAAAATGATAAAATTAATAGATCCTTGCTTTCAAAATATCAACAAAAAAATGATCCCCGGCAACGGCGCCAAAAACTTGATGTAGATTTTGTAAGTTTTGAAAAATATCCAAACTAAACTCTCAACTAGGCAAGTGCACCTATCGAAATTTAGTATAGGAAATATCATATTTAAACTGGGGACCGTTGAGTATTTGTACTCACAAGGAAGAGCTATTATTTTATCGATCGGAGAATTGGTTTTTGGGAAAACGAAAACGAACGTTAAATTAAGAGGAAAATTTGATGAATAAAAGGCTAGCACTTGATCTGGAATCCCTTTGGGCTAGAATAAAATCCACGAAATTAAAGAGCACAAGCATCTAAATTATTAACTTCGACCGCGGAGGTTCCAAAGCTACGAAGCGCCTCTCTCGAGAATACGCACTCGACTAACCTTAGGTAGATCGATTAAGACCTCTCGGCCAGTCGAAAGACCTAAGCTTGCTTTAGGCGGTGAACCTCACTAATGGAGTTGACTCCAAGGCGGAAGAATTTTGCGTTCCTCTCCCGAGGTGTGCAAGAAACTCTCTTTATCCTTGAGTGATCTACTCATATCCACAACCTCTCGGTAAATCTAGGATACGAATCTAGGCTCGAATAAACATAATTTGCAACTTATGAATTCGAAGAAAATTTAAATCAAAGATAAATCAAAGTATATAAAATGGAATGCTTGCTAATTTGAGATCAAAAATAAGAATTTTATTCTATTCCAAAGTTCATCATGATCAAGTGCTAATTGGGAAATTAGCTGCTCATCATGATGGGAGAATTACATGAAAGCATAAACAAAGACATGATTAAAGAAAGACTTGAAAATAAAGGTTACACTATGAATTGAAAATGCAGGAAAAACAGTAAAGAAAATAGAATTAAGCTCCCAAAAATCTCCTCCTGAGCATCTGAAGCTGTCTGGAATTTATAGAAAAAGTTGCTGGGTGGTCACGCCCCTAGGTTACGCCCGTGACCTAGGGCGTGTCGGTCTCGGAACCGTCGTCTTCAAGTCCTCTAAACGTTGGTGCGAAACCCGCCAAAAGTCGTTAATTGGTGGGTCACGCCCCTAGGTCACACCTGTGACCTAGGGCGTGTCTTAACGGTTGTAGAAAAATGGCGGGAAGCAGAAACGGCGGGAATAACTCCGGTCGTTGTTTGATGGGTCACGCCCATAGTCACGCCCGTGACATTGGGCATGTCTTGAGAAAACTCTCAGCGCCTGAAACTGTAGTATTAAGTCGGCACGCCGGGCTGTCACGGGGTTAGTCATGCCCGTGCCAAATTTGTCACGCCCGTGACCTGATGTGCAAATAGAAACAGCCGTTGGCTGGAAGTCTGGACAAAGTACTGGATGTCACGCCTGACGTACACGCCCGTGTGATCAGTGTCACGCCCGTGACTTGAGGGCGTGTACTTTTAATTGACGTGGTAGATAGCTCTTCCACGCGCCAGTTTCACGCCAGTATGCCACGCCCGTGACCTTGTCTGTCACGCCTGTGACTTTGGCGTGTACATTTGAAATTTTTCTGCTTTTGTCCAGTTTTGTCTCCTGGTCAACCCTATAGACTCCAAATTGAAATTTGCAGCCCAGATTGCCCTGAAATAAGAAATTAGAAAAATTCAATAATAAAATTACAAAATATAATTATAAACTAATTAATTATTAAATAAAAATAAAATAAAAACATGGACAAAATTAGAATTATCAGTAGTCGTTAGTAGACAATAAATAATATCATCGACATAGATTTGCACTAGCAGAATCTTGCATTTTTATTTCCCTAAGAAATAATATCTTCTCTATCTTTCCCCTTGTGAACTTGTTCTTAAGTAGGAAGCTAGACAGTGTCTCATACCAAGCCCGAGGGGCTTGTTTCAGACCATATAAAGCTTTATGGAGTAAGTAAACATAATCAGGAAAGTTAGTCAAAGAAACCTGGAGGTTGTTCCACATATACCTCTTCCTTTATGTCACCATTAGGGAAGACAAACTTTACGTCCATTTGATTGACAGTGAAGCCTTTGAGTGCAGCATATGCTAGAAATAACCTTATTGCCTCCAGCCTAGCCACTGGAGTGTACGTCTGGTCGAAGTCGATTCCTTCTTCTTGACGATAACCTTTTACGACGAGTCTGGCCTTGTTCTTTACAATTGTCCCATCCTCGTCCATCTTGTTCTTGTAGACCCATTTTGTCTTATTGACGTTCTTACATTTGGGTCTTGGAACAAGTTTCCATACTTTGTAGTGCTTGTACTGGTTTAGTTCTTCTTTCATCGTCATTATCCACGATGCGTCTGAGTTTGCTTCCTCAAACATCTTCGGTTCAACCTGCGAGAGAAAACTTAAATATAGATTCTCATTAGTTGCACCTCTACGAGTTCTGACACCATCTCGGGGATCTCCTATGATTTGGTCCATGGGGTGATCCTTCAGATGTCTGAGCTCTAGAGTCCTTACAACTGGATTATCTTCTATCACCGGAGTGACTTCTTCATCTTGGATGACTTCTTTATCTTGATCATTGGCCTCTCCAATAGGGGTTGAAGTGGTGATCTTGATGAACTTTTCACCTTTATCTTCGGACGGTCCATCCAAGCTAATTTCTTCCAGCTTTGCACCTGCATCTTTAATAAGCACACTAGAAGAGTTGCTTTGTAGCAAGCTCGTCTCATCAAATACAACATGTATTGATTCTTCTACAACCAGGGTTTTTCTATTGAATATCCTGTATGGCTTACTATAGCTACTATAACCTACAAAAATACCTTCAAAACTCTTTTCGCTGAACTTGGTAGTATGATACTTGCCATTGTTAAGCACGAAGCATTTACAGCCAAAAATTCTAAAATATGAGACAGTTGGTTTCCTGCCCTTTAGAAGTTCGTAAGGTGTCTTGTCGTGTTTTTTGTTTATGAGAGCTCGATTTTGCACGTGGCATGCAGTGTTGATGGCTTCAGCCCAAAAATATTCCGGAAGTGAAGCATCACTCAACATGGTCCTGCAGGCCTCTATGAGTGTCCTATTCCTTCTCTCGGCCACTCCGTTCTATTGCATAGTACGAGGAGAGGAAAACTCATGAAAGATACCTAAGCTTTCACAAAATTCTGTCATGGCCCCAGACTTGAACTCTGTTCCATTTTCACTTCTAATTTTGACTATGGAGCAGTTGTACTCATTCTGAACTTGCCTGACAAAATTAGTAAAGATGTCGAAGGTATCTGACTTGTGTTTCAGAAAGAACACCCACGCAAAGCGCGAGTAATCATCAACAATTACTAACGTATAATCCTTACCTCCCAAACTTCTAATTTGTAGTGGACCGAATAAGTCCATATGAAGTAGATGAAGACATCTATTAGAGTTCTTTTCAATAACGCTTTTAATGGTAGCCCTTGTTTGCTTGCCTTTCACACATGCATGCCAAGGTCTATCTTTGACGTACTTGACATTTGGAGCATCACGTACTTAGTTCATTGAAAATAATATATTAATAGTTTTGAAATTAATATGTGCTAGTCTCTTATGTCATTGGTCACCAATAGATGCACTATCTTTTGCTAAGAAGCACACTGGTGTCGAAAATCTATACAAATGAAATTTAAACAAAATATGTTTCTGCTTCGAGTGCCGGATAGAATCGTTTTCATATTGTCGATAGATTTTATCAAGCACTTATCAGCGTGAAACTCAAATATGTATCCTTTATCGCAGAGTTGGCTTATGCTTATAAGGTTATGTTCCAAACCTTCATTGTAAGCCACATCTGAAGAATGATACATTACCGTTCGTAATCATACCGTAGCCTTTAGTGATTCCACGGTCCGAACCTCCAAAGATGACCTTTGGTCTGTTCACAACTGGAGAAAAATTCTGAATTTGGCTTCTTGTCCCGGTCATATGCCGAGAGCATCCACTGTACAAATACCAGATTGGTGTTTTGGTTGGCCTTTGGACATTCCTGCAATCACAATCAGTTTGACTTAGGAACCCAAATATATTTGGGTCCTTGGTCTCGGGTTAGAACACTCCCCATACGAATATTAGCATTAGGAGTGTCTTTCTCATATTGCCAACTTGAGGGGTTGCAGCATTTCTGGGATTAAACCAGCAATCAATGACAAAGTGACCAATTCTGCCACAACACTAACAGTCAAATTTGTTGTATATTTGCCTTAAGTTCTCCTGCTTGACCATTTTGGAATTATGGTCTAGTAGGGCAGCATTCTTGGAGGAAGAAGCTTCATGATGATGTCAATCATGGGTTTTCTTCTCCTTCACTAACTTTTCTACAACAGGCTTTGCCTTTGGTGCCTTCTTGAAGTTATGACCATGATTGAAAGGGTCATAGCTCTGAAGAATCACTTCTTCATAAGGTGCCTTAAAGACACTTTCACCAAAGTTTTTGGGGCGATTCCATCCTTGATAACGGGACTTTGGCTCTACATGGGTAGGCCTAGCAAAGTGTTCGTAGGATGAGTCAAGATCAAACTTATTTGAAGGAAATATGACCTTTTTGAAGGAAGTCTGATCTTGAGGGGCTTTCCCCTTCTCTTTGGCCAAGGCCTTTTTGGAGGCCTTATTCTTTCATTGAGCCTTATTTCTCCTAGAGGATTTTCTACGAGCTTCTTCATGGCCTAGCCCAGCACCCTTGGCCTTGGCTGAGAATTCAGCAACGAATGGAAAAGCGGTCTTAGGATTCGAGAAACTTTCAACGAGTTTCTTTTCAGCAGCAAGTTGTGCTTCTAGTTCCTTGATGATTTTCCCCTTTAGATCAAGGTGCTCAAGAGCTTTGTTATATTCTTCAACAACATTATTGAAGTTCTCTTTGATTGATTCAGTCTTGGTCACTTCCTCTCTTAAGATGCTCTCTTCAGCTTTAAGAGACTTTATCTCTTTAGCCTCAGTTTTCACGACTCGGCAACATTTGTCGTAAGCCATGATCAACTCCTTATACTGGGTCATGAGTTCAGACTCATCGTCAGAAGAGCTGTCCCCATGATCATGCTCAGAAACTTCAGAATCTGAAAGAGGAGTGTGAGAGTTTACCTTCCCAGTCAACTGCGGTTCTTGTTCGTCATTTGTTTGAACCATGAGCCCAAAATAGGCTTCTTCTTCTTCACTCGACTCAGATGAGTCAGAGTCACTAAGAGTCTTCCCCTTTTTGGCTAGTAAGATCTTCTCTGTCCTCTTCTTGTGGTATGAGGACTTCTTTTCCTCTCTTCTACCACCCTCCTTTTTCTTGTGAGGGAAGTCAACAATGACGTGTCCTGGCTTATTACAGCAGTAGCAAATAATGTGAGTGGAAACATGTTTATTCTGTTTAGAAGCATACCTATCGTGGCTACTTGAGCCTTTTCTTTGCCGATCACCATCATGTCGTTATCTTATATAGGAGGCATCCTTGCCTTTCCATTGCTTCTTCTTGCTCAAGAATTTCTTGAACTGTCGTGAGAGTAGTGAGAACTCTCCTTCTGATAGCTCAGAGCCTGAGGTGCTTGGCTCTGAGGTTTCTTCTTCACTAACTTCTTGTACTGGAGTAGGAGGAACAACCTTTGACTTCTTAGTGGTATCTACCTTTAAAGCAACAGACTTCTCTTTGAATGCAGACCTACTCTTCTCTTCTTCAGCCTTTCTGGTATTGAGTTGAAGCTCATATGACATAAGCTTCCCGAAGAGATTCTGTGAGTCTGTCTCGTCCAGTTTTCCAAATTCCCTGATGGCACAGACCTTATTATCCCATTCGTTATCTAGGTATCTCAAGAACTTGTCATTTAACTCTCCATTAGTGAAGACTCTGCCATAGACCACTAGCCCATTCACTATCTTGAAGAAATTCTCAAATGTGTCAGCAATGTTGTCCTTGTTTCCTTGTCGGAAAGCTTGATACTTCTGATTTAGAAGGGATCTTCTATCATCCATCATTTCTTCTGTACCTTCCATCAAGTTAACTAGGGACTGCCACATCTCCTTTGCAGACTGGCAGTGGATCAAGTTTTACAACATTGAGTCATCGACTGCACTTGTTATAATATTTTTGGCCTTCTTGTCTAATGACATAAGTGCAATCTCCTCCTTATCTAGATCCATTATTTTCTTTGGGACTTTCTTAGTTGGATCTATAGTGGAGATGGTCATGGGAATATCAGGACCTTCTTCAACTATCATGAAGATCCTCGGATCCACAGCTTCCATAAAGAATTTGATTCTCTCTTTCTACATGGGAAAGTTATTCTTGGTGCACAGAGGAAGCTTGGCAAAATCTTTAGCCTTGTCCATATTTGGTAGATCTCAAAGGATAACTAGAAGGATCTGATCAAGGTGTTAATCTTCTAATGATCAACCTACCCCTGATATCAATTGAAAGTTTATAGTTACCTACCTAAATCACCTAGAGGGGCTGAATAGGTGAGATGTGCGTCTTTTTGCGGAATAAAAATTTCAAACCAATGCACAGAACAATCTACCAATCAATCACAGACAAGACAATATTTATAGTGGTTCCCCAACCTTGGGTACATCCACTTTCCCTCACCAATCTAGCAATATACTAAACTCGGCTACTCCACTATCTCGGATTGAAAATCAATCCCACACATCTTCCCAAAACCCCGAGGTGATGGTAAGGGGGGACCTCGGAAGAACGTTCCTACACCCATCTGGAAGGCGATCCACGGTCCCAACACACCCCCGGATGGCTCTGACCATGTGGAAACCACCCGTCGGGTCCTCAAGATAAAACAAAACGGATCTACACTAAGATAAAACTTCCTACAATCTCGGAGACAAAAAGGCTCCTACACTCGGAGAAATTTCTCCTACAAGAATGAAATAAATTATGTATAGAAATACAAACAATAATTCTTTTTTCAGATCTACAACTGTCGGCCTGGATCTTCTTCTTCTAGGCTTTGCGGCTTTATCAGAGAGGTGAAGAAAATCTCGGCAATTATCAGATCTGGATCTTCTTGGCTTCACACAATCGATCTAATAGAAGATGAAGAAAGATACGGCAATCAGTAGACCCAAATATGATTTTGAAATGAGTAGCATGGGTGAGCTCTCCTCCATAGTGCGGTTCATTCTTTCGGTTTGCCCGTCAGTTTGAGGATGGAACGTCGTACTGAACTTTAGCTTCGTGCTCAAACTCTTCTGAACCAACCTCCAGTCCTTGGATGTGAAACGTCCGTCATGATTGCTGACTATACTTTTTGAAATCCCATGCAGTCGCACAACATTGCAAACATACAACTCCACCAGCTTCTCTACGCTGTCCTCCTTCCGATTTGGGATGAAGTGAGCCACTTTGGTTAAGCTATCCATGATCACCCAAATAGCATCATTGCCCTGCTGCGATCTAGGCAACCCATGTACAAAATCCATGGAGATCTCATCAAATTTCTACTCAGGGATTGGAAGAGGCTTCAGGAACCCGCCCGGCTTAAGACACTCGGACTTCACCAAGGCACAAGTTTGGCATCAATTCACATACAAAGTTACGTCCCGCTTCAGCCCCGATCAGCAAAAGGATTTCTTTATATCCAAGTACATCTTTGTACTGCTCGGGTGAATGGAGTACTTTGTGAAGTGAGCCTCAAACATCAACTCCTCACGGAGCTTGCCGAACTGCGGTACACAAATCCTTTCGTCCTTCCTCAGAATCCCATCAATCATCTCCCAGGCGCTGCTCTCGCCCTTTTGAGCCTCCACCACATATGATTGAAACTCCACATCCAAACGGGTCGCTTCCCAAATACGATCATACAAGTCGTTCTGCATTTCAATCCAGTTTAACCGAGCCACGCTAGACTCGCCTCTCGCCACACATTCCAAACCAAGGGACTCCAATTCTAGCAGCAACCGCTCATCATGGGCTTCTGTCCAATTCCCTTGCCTAGAGTATTTTCTACTCAAGGTATCTGCCATAACATTGCTTTTCCTGGCGTGTACTAAATCGCCACCTCATAGTCTCCAAGGAACTCGACCAAACTGTGCTGCCGCATGTTCAAGTCCTTTTGATCCAAGAGGTACTTTAGGCTTTTATAATCTGTGAAGATCTCCACCCTTGCACCGTAGACATAGTGTCGCCATATTTTTAACGCAAAAATTACCGCCGCCAATTCCAAGTCATGGACGGGGTAATTCCTCTCATGGGGCTTCAGCTGTCTAGACCCAAAGGCTATCCCACTGCCATGTTGCACCAACACGCAACCCAAACCGCATCCCGATGCGTCACTAAAGATTTGAAATCCTCTGGTACCTTTCGGTAGACTTAGGATTGGCGCCGTCATCAGCCTTTCCTTCAGGGTCTCAAATGCTTGACTGCACTCCTGAGTCAACACAAACTTATGATCCTTGCGAGTTAGTGAAGTTAGGGGCAGTGCTATCCACAAAACGTTTTCCACGAATCTCCTATAGTACCCGGATAGTCCAAGAAAACTTCGGACTTCCGTCATGGTTCTCAAAATCGGCCAATCTCTGATGGCTTCCACCTTTGTTGGTTCAACCGCCACCCCATCCCTACTAATCACGTGGCCCAAAAATGCCACCTTCTCTAACCAGAACTCGCACTTCGAGAACTTTGCATACAACAGATTCTCCCTCAACACTTGCAAGACCATTCGCAAGTGAGTCTCATGCTCCATTTCCGATTTGGAGTACACCAAGATGTCGTCAATAAAGACAACTACAAAAGAGTCCAAGTATTGTCGGAACACCCGATTCATCAAATCCATGAATACAGATGGTGCGTTCGTCAGCCCGAACGGCATCACTGTAAACTCAAAGTGTCCATACCTCGTACCAAATGCAGTCTTGGGTATGTCCTCGTCCCGAATTCGCAACTGATAATAGCCTGACTTCAAGTCCAATTTTGAATACACCACCGACCCCACCAACTGGTCGAACAATCCGTCTATCCGAGGAATCAGATACTTATTCTTGACGGTCAGTTTTTTTAGCTCTCGGTAGTCTATGCACAGCCGCAAACTACCGTCTTTCTTCTTTACAAACAACACTGGCGCGCTCCACGACGAAGAACTGGGTCTGATATGCCCTTGCTCCAACTGTTCCTGCAACTGTACTTTGAGTTCAGCAAACTCCTTTGGTGCCATCCTAAATGGAGGACGTGACACTGGCCTAGCCTCCGGCACTAACTCGATCGAGAAGTCGATCTCCCGCCGAGGTGGCGCTCCAGGAAGTTCATCCGGAAACACATCCTTGAACTCTGCCACTACGGGCACTTCCTCAATAGACAACTGGGATAGGCGAACCTCTAATAACGCTACAAGCGCTACACCACCATGGTTAACCACCCGCATCAACTGCATGGCCGAAATCAGGGAATAGGCCACTCCACAAAGTCCCTCAAATTTGACTTCCGTCTGCCCTTTGCTCCTTAGGGTCACTACCTTGGATATGCAATAAATACTGGCATGTTGTTCGGTAAGCCAATCCATTCCCAATATCACATCAAATTTCGCCAATGGTAAGACCGCTGCTATCAACACAAAGTCAACACCATCTAGCTCCCAACAAATGCGCCCTTTCTTTCCAGTGGTCATGGATGACCCATTGGGCATGCGCACCTTCAGCTCTGCATCCGCCGAAAAAGGCTCAACTCCAATCCTCCGGATGAAGCTTTCCGCAAGAAAGGAGTGTGACGCTCCCGTATTAAACAATACCCTAGCGGGGTATCTGGAAACTAACACGAAGCCTAAAAAATCGAGATCACATATAAAGGTCTAAAAGTATGAAGCACAAAGTTAAACTTAAACTTCCTCATACCTATCACCACGTCGGGTTGGCGGATCGCTTCTTGCTATCCAAGGTTGTAAGCCCTTGCTTACACCGGTTGGAACCGAGAAGCGCTCGACTCCGCCATCTTTCCTTTTTCTGCAGCACTGGGGCCGGAGCGCACAGTCTGCTCTTGCCTTGGCTCCTGCTCTGCACCTCCTTGATTACAAAAGCGAGCAATGTGTCCCACCTTTCTGCAGTTGAAATACGTCGGTGTCCCCTTGGAGTGAGACCCTCCCGACGTCCATTGGCTTTTCTCACTGGACTTGTATGGGTGAGGCTTCTTCCTCCATCTATTCCCTTCCTACTTTCCTTGGGATTGAGAAGGCTTCCATTCTCCTTGGTTGGGCACAAAGCACTTACGATGTTGGCTTCGATCTATATTACTTTCCAAAGTTCTGGCAGCCTCCACTAGCTCATTGAAACCAGCCCTCTTCATGGTAATGAGGGGTTGTCTTAGATTCTCCCTCAGCCCTTGATAAAAGAGGTTATCCCTCTCTACATCATCTGCCATCGTCATTCCCGCGTAACGACTCAAACGGGTGAACTCCTGCACATACTCATCCACCGTCTTGTCTCGCTGCATTAAGTGCAGAAACTGCCTCTGAAGGGACAACCGTGTAGAAACAGGAATGTACCTCTTTAGAAAAGCATCCCCAAATTCTTCCATCGACGGGGTGCGTCTAGGAAATTGGCGGCCGCTATGGCTCACCCACCATAACTTGGCGTCTCCTTCTAACATGAACGCCGCAAACTCAGATTTCTTCTCTTCTGGCGTCTCTGCCGCCCTCAAAAGCTCTTGAACCTGAGCCCACCTATCCTCCGCATCAGTTGGCGTACCAACTCCCTTGAACGATGAGGGATGGAAGCTCAGAAAGTACTTCATCTGCCGGTCCCCATGCCCGACCACCACTCTTTCTTCCAAAGGCTCTACTCACCTGGCTTCTCCGCCTGGAACAGCCATCGTCGTATCCGTGGTAGCAGGAGTTTCTACCTGAGAAATCGGGGTTGCTACCTGAGCTGTCACTGCAGCTTGGGCTGCCACCATCGCTTCTGCAAGCATGCGGCAGAAGTCGGCCGGGTTTACACCCATGCCCACCTGACCTTGAGCAGTAGTGCTGCTCACCGGAAGCTCTTCTTTTGCTCTCGACGTACCCGTCTCATTGCTTGCACTCTTCAAGAAAATAAGAAAACAAGGAATCAGTCTCTAATCTCAAGACTTAAACATAAGGACACTCATGGTCCCGCGTTACTCTTATGTGGATAACTTCTCTACGCACTGACCTTGAATCTAACCTCGCTTTGATACCAAATTGTAAAACCTCCCATGTAATGATGGTATAATATGGGTCCGGTCGGAGCCCCACAACATACAGACGCCACAGCTTCCGTATTATAAGATGATATAACTACCCAAGCTCAAAACTCATAACACAACACAACGGAAACAACAACAAAGACTAGAAGTTATCCACACCTACAAGAGTAACGAAATGGCCTTATGGCCTTACAACAAAAGTGAGTCCAAACTCAAATAATACATCAGTCATAAAAGTGCATAAGCACTCCTAGTCTACCTCGGCATGCAAGCCGGTCAACATGGGCATCAAACATACAATGTCATAAAAGTAGAACTATAGCAAAAAGGTAACACTTCATGAGGCTTAGGCCTTTCTGGCCAGCGAGCTAGCTCCTGCTTGCGATCCTTGCCCTGTAAAAATTATTAGTAACGTGGGTCAGCAAAGGCTGACCTCAAACTGTGTAACCAACACATCTCCTCCCGGCCTCCCCTGACGGACCCCGGGGAACCCTCCAACCTGCAAGTCAGCACTTCGTATGCAATATATATAAACAAGTAATGCACTAAGAACAGGTTTGGATGTCTCAAACAACATACATGTTCTCTATTATGGAGCACATAATAAAAGGGGCCTACTTATGCAACATGTATGCAACAACCCGGGCTTCCCCATTAGAATAAAGCCGCAAACAAAGGGGGTTTACCAACATTCCCCCAACGACACACAAGCCGCCACACGGAACTCTTGCCAAGGCCGCACCCGCTCAAGGTCTTAAACCCGGGCTTGCCTGCAAGCTCTGACTTCTCTTGTCAGGATTACAACAAACACACAGATAGATTCTAAGACGCCTTGCTCGACCCCACCCGCTCATGGCCTCATTGCCCAGGCATGCCCCAAGCTTGGCATTCTCGTCAGTCTCACAGAAGGGGACTAGTCTCGCCGGGACACTCTCCACACATGACGTGCACGTCACGGGATAGCAAGCCGACCACGGAGACACAGCCACGCCTTGGCACATCACAATCCAAGACAATTCCACCCTAATCCCTCATTCGTACTGCAGCATTCCCGTGCACCAAGGAAACCATCTACCACCCATGCAGAGCTAACCTTGTCCACCAAGGAAACCATCTACCGCCAATGAGGAGCTAACCTTTTCCGGTACCGGCCACATATACTCACGTTAGATAAAGGGAAGAACATCACAAACATCACGAACATCACAAATCGCGAGCCGAGTCCAGATCCGTGGAGGCTAGATCGTTGTGAAGGTTTTCATCCGGCTCTCTAGAACTTTAGTAAGAGAAAGCTTGGAGAAGAATGAGGGTTTCTAACCCAATTCTCGGACTTAACTCAGCAAGAGCAATCCTGGACCATCAGATCCCAAAAGAAAGGGAAGAACGACCACGATTCGAACTGAAAATCAAAACAACTGGGCCTAACACGGCTTGTGACACGCCCGTGTCCAAGGCCATGTTACCCAATCGACGCTGAAACCGTCGCACGCAAAACAAGACACAGGGCCTAGACACGCCCGTGTCATATTTGACACGACCATGTCCAACCTGAACACGCCTGGGCTCCAGGCTATGTCCAACCCCTTACACGTCCCGGCTCACAACTCGAGAAGGATACGGCCTGGGACACGCCCATGTCGCGGGCCGTGTTCGAATCCTTGACGATCGTCGAATGCCTCTTCGTCGAACTAGCAGAGAAAACGTCAAACACGATCGACACAGCAGGACACGCCCTGTGACACGCCGGTGTCACACGCCGTGTACCCCTACTCGACGATCGCCACTCGACGATCGACGATCGACGATCGACGATCGACACTCGACGATCGTCGAACCGAGGGGACACGCCCCCTGTCACGCCCGTGTTCCAGGGCGTGACCACCCAAACATTTCGTCGACCGACAATTCGTCGACCACGCGCCTTACTATGCCACCCGAGCGCGACACGCCCATGGACACGCCCGTGTCCTATGCCGTTTTCCCTGTCTCGACACTTTGTCGAGCGCAGGATGTCGACTTCCCGGACTCTCGATGAGCCTGAGCTTGACACGGCCTGGGACACACCCGTGTCCTAGGCCGTGTGACCTCCAACTAAGACCCAATCTTGGCCAAAAACGCTGATCGTCCCTCTTTCGAATTTTGGGGCGTTACAGTTTTGCTTTATTTTATCGTAACCATCAAAACCCCCATAGTTAAATCCGACTTAAGGACTTCAATCTCAAGTCCTCCTCGAAATTAACTCCCCCCTTACTGTGTTCCCTGAAGAGATCGATACTTGGGAAAGCCACCAATTTTATATTAATTGTGCGACCGGTACACTTGCCGTTCAACGCATCAGCCACCGCCACCGCCACCTTCGTTGAGGTGGTGGCTGGCGATTCGCGGTGGTTGGCTGGCTGGAGGTGGCCAAAACTGTAACGGTCCAGGCCCATCCCATGGGAACCCGCTGGCACCGCCGGCCTACCAGGGTCCAGACCCGGGCCCACCACTGGTAGTCAGCCTTTCACATTCAAGCCTGCAGGCCATGCACCCCAACCACTCTCCGGCCTGTTTATCAGCACGGTAGGTTGTTGCCACTCGGTCTCGAACCCAGGACCTTGATAAGAGAGCTTTCCTCCACTCCCTCATCACCAACTGAGCTGCAGCTCAATTGGTGATGAGGGAGTGGAGGAAAGCTCTCTTATCAAGGTCCTGGGTTCGAGACCCAGTGGCAACAACCTACCGCTACTGATAAACAGGCGCGGAGAGGGGTTGGGGTGCATGGCCTGCAGGCTTGAATGTGAAAGGCTGACTACCAGTGGTGGGCCCGGATCTTAGGAATCATTTAGGACAAGAATCAGACTCAATTGAGCCGATCCAAGTTTTCATTTTCATGGTTTTTCCAAAAAAAAAAATGGTGGTCGGGTTCGCCGGAAACCACCCCTCCGGCGGCCGTGCCGCCGCCCGGCGATAGCCCCCACCTCAACGAAGGTGGTGGCGGTGGTGGCCGGCCAGGGAGGTGGCCGTGTGGCCGGGAAATGCTCTTGGAATAAGCTCCAGGTTCGGCCAATCATGGCCCTTGGCTGGAGGAAGAAGATGACCAGGAGCCCCACGATTTGCTTTAAGATTCGTGCAGCATCATTTCTTTTATTTAGTTTTGATTTCTGAATTTTCTGTCCTGTTTTTGGGGCTGTTTTGCATTAATTATTAAAAATACTTAGGGCCACCTGGTGGGAAAACGTTCAATATGAAAGTTGTAGCCCTATGGGTCTAATATAATCCAAATTGATTTGGACCAATTTGGCCCTCTGGTTGGACCAGGGCACCCATTTTGGTGGGACCTGTACCTAGGGATGACCTGAGACTCAAATGGATGTCCACCCTTCATCCCTTGTCCAAATTGGCTGAAATTTGGAAAGAGGATCATTCTTATCTATACTTAGGGCCTGTCCAAAAATGGGAATTTTTGGAGAAACTATTTCTATAGTTTTTATAAAAATTTAATAATCCATAAATAAATTACATAGGTGTCCTAAACATCTCTAAACCCTCCCAAATTTTGGTGAGTGGTCCCTGGGCTCATGTTATGTAACTGTATAAAGTTTCACTTAATTTGGATGTGTTTTGAATAGGTATTGACCCAACCCTAACTTTACCTTAATAAGGGTATTTTGGTCAAAAAGTGCACTTTTTATAACGGTCCAGGCCCATCCCATGGGAACCCGCTGGCACCGCCGGCCTACCAGGGTCCAGACCCGGGCCCACCACTGGTAGTCAGCCTTTCACATTCAAGCCTGCAGGCCATGCTCCCCAACCCCTCTCCGCGCCTGTTTATCAGTAGCGGTAGGTTGTTGCCACTGGGTCTCGAACCCAGGACCTTGATAAGAGAGCTTTCCTCCACTCCCTCATCACCAACTGAGCTGCAGCTTAGTTGGTGATTAGGGAGTGGAGGAAAGCTCTCTTATCAAGGTCCTGGGTTTGAGACCCAGTGACAACAACCTACCGCTGCTGATAAACAGGCGCGGAGAGGGGTTGGGGTGCATGACCTGCAGGCTTGAATGTGAAAGGCTGACTACCAGTGGTGGGCCCGGGTCTGGACCCTGGTAGGCCGGCGGTGCTAGCGGGTTCCCATGGGATGGGCCTGGACCGTTATAAAAAGTGCACTTTTTGTAACGGTCCAGGCCCATCCCATGGGAACCCGCTGGACCGCCGGCCTACCAGAGTCCAGACTCGGGCCCACTGCTGGTAGTCAGCCTATCACATTCAAGCCTGCAGGCCATGCACCCCAACCCCTCTCCGGCCTGTTTATCAGCGCGGTAGGTTGTTGCCACTGGGTCTCGAACCCAGGACCTTGATAAGAAAGCTTTCCACCACTCCCTCATCACCAACTGAGCTGTAGCTCAGTTGGTGATGAGGGAGTGGTGGAAAGCTTTCTTATCAAGGTCCTGGGTTCGAGACCCATTGGCAACAACCTACCGCACTGATAAACAGGCCGGAGAGGGGTTGGGGTGCATGGCCTGCAGGCTTGAATGTGATAGGCTGACTACCAGCAGTGGGCCCGAGTCTGGACTCTGGTAGGCCGGCGGTCCAGCGGGTTCCCATGGGATGGGCCTGGACCGTTACAAAGTCGGCCTACCAGAGTCCAGACTCGGGCCCACTCCTAGGGGTCATCACCTCAATTGGTGATGAGGGAGTGGAGGAAAGCTCTCTTATCAAGGTCCTGTGTTCGAGACCTAGTGGCAACAACCTACCGCTGCTGATAAACAGGCGCGGAGAGGGGTTGGGGTGCATGGCCTGCAGGCTTGAATGTGAAAGGCTGACTACCAGTGGTGGGCCCGGGTCTGGACCCTGGTAGGCTGGCGGTGCCAGCGGGTTCCCATGGGATGGGCCTGGATCGTTATAAAAAGTGCACTTTTTGTAACGGTCCAGACCCATCCCATGGGAACCCGCTGGCACCGCCGGCCTACCAGGGTCCAGACCCGGGCCCACCACTGGTAGTCAGCCTTTCACATTCAAGCCTGCAGGCCATGCACCCCAACCACTCTCCGGCCTATTTATCAGCACGGTAGGTTGTTGTCACTGGGTCTCGAACCCAGGACCTTGATAAGAGAGCTTTCCTCCACTCCCTCATCACCAATTGAGCTGCAGCTCAGTTGGTGATGAGGGAGTGGAGGAAAGCTCTCTTATCAAGGTCCTGGGTTCGAGACCCAGTGGCAACAACCTACCGTGCTGATAAACAGGCCGGAGAGTGGTTGGGGTGCATGGCCTGCAGGCTTGAATGTGAAAGGCTGACTACCAGTGGTGGGCTCGGGTCTGGACCCTGGTAGGCCGGCGGTGCCAGCGGGTTCCCATGGTATGGGCCTGGACCATTACAAAAACAGTGAATTGTGACTATAGGAAAAAGCTTGAAACACAAGCTTTTAGCCTGCTTAATCTGGGGCCAATTAGATCTGAACCTTGCGACCAATAGAAGTGGATCTATCCACTGAGAAAGAGGAGAGGAATAGGACCTTCTGAGGTGGCTGGAGTCGAGCTGATCGTCGTGTCGCCAAGGCCAGTGGTGGCGCCGCTCAGTGCACGACAACTATAGAGCCAAAGGGCTCAACTCCTTCAAAGAAAAGGTGGAAATGATTGCTGTGGACCTGGTGACACTTTTAAAATGTTCAGATGCGGAGAGGAGATGTCATGGCTTGATTGCACCATTAATGGCCCTGAAGAAGGTTTTCAGCCAATTGAAATTCTCCTCCACTAGTCACTGCCATGGTCGAGAAAACCCTATGGTCTTCTTCTAACTGACCAGGGGAGATGAATCCATCCATGGGAATTGAGTGGAGAGGCTCTTGGCCTCCCTTGGCCATGAATGGCCTCTCTTTCTCACTTTCTCTCTCCTCCATTAATGGGGAAATAAAGCTTTCTCTCTCCTGGTCATTATTTCAAGAAAATTAGTGGCATTTTGGATAATTCTAAACCTTATGAGGCTAGTGGACCACCTCAATTGGGCTTAGCCTAAATGGGATGGGCAAGGTTAGGTCAACTTGAGTTGATTTGACCAAAACTAGGGTTGAGTTGACTTTGGTCAAATTGACCTTTTGGGTTGCCCCCACTGGGTCCTTAGTGACCCATTTGCCTCTCCCAAGGTTTAGGAGGGGTTGGATAGGGTTGGTTTGCACCTTGGGGGACACTAGACCCATAGTTAGGGAACTTTGACCAACATTGGGCTAGAGTTGACTTTGGTCAACTTGACCTCTTTAGTTGACTCCAACGTGTCCTTGGTGACCCATTGACCTCCTTCAAGGGTTAGGAAGGTGTTGTTTGGTTTTTTGGGGATGGCACAACACTTGTGCATGCTGTGGAAATAAGAACAAGAAAAACCCAAACGAGCTTGAATCTAACAATATTCTTGAATCAAGAAGTAAAACATGCTGTAATAAAATTACCTTTGAGAGATTTAGTCTACACTCAACCTAGATGCTCCAAAAAAATTGTCCGGCCACACAGCGGCTTGAGTCTTTAGCATAGAATGTGTATCCGTGCATCTACAGGAAATCCACACAATCAGGATAACCCGTAACAACTTATCGCACAAGTCTAGGTCGGGAGAGGACACCCAACATCTCCACAAACTACTAGATCTGTTGAAGGAGAGGTCGCGGAGACACTCGCCGGGATCGGGATTGAAAGGAGTTCAACGAATCTACTCAAAGGACAAATTTATCGAATGGAGTTTGACGAATCTGGGCCAAGGCCAAATTCGTCAAATGGAGTTCGAAGAATTTGCGCCAAGGCCAAATTCATCTAATGGAGTTCGACGAACCGCGCCATGTCATTGAGTGAACTCAACGCACTCAATGCTTTTGCCTTTATAATATTTTAAACCTTTTCTATTTCTTTCAACTCATCACATAAGCAATACAATGCAGATTCAATCTCCCAATTTCTCCACAATCTTATGTGCGACCCTGATAGGCTCATACTGAGTTGGCAGTGGGGCTATATGCTTGATCACATCCAGATCACTATGGTTGCACCAACAGTCTCCCACTTGATCTAGAAAGTATCAAACAAAAGCATCAAAAACAATGAGCGGCATCTAGCAATACATCTTTGCTCCCCAAACAGTAAGAGTTTATAAACTCATAAGCCATTTTGAACAATGTTACAGTGTTGTCATGTCCCTTCGTCCCTTACATTCAGATAGAACTAGAGGTATAGACCGTGTCACCCTCATAATTATTCAATCTCAGTTTCCTGATCTAGAATGGAATTTCAGAAATTGGTTAGCCCAATATCATATATTGAGTCAACCAAGCATCGCCATGAATTTCTCAGTACCATTCCATCAAGGGGCGCATGGATGTAACTCCTATCATATAGGAGGACAAATCCCATCACTTCTCACACGCAAACACCCAAATGATTCGTAACGTACCCAATAACCACCTTTATCATCCAACTTTCTCAAGACTGGACTTTTGATGGCATCAAAGCGCGCTCTTCCTCACTCAATGAAAGTTGTGACTTCAGGTCAAAGGACAACAAACACTGAAAGAATTGGTTTCAAGATGACCTAAACACCTAGAGGGGGGGGGGGTGAATAGGTACAATTCTTTTTTATTGCTTAGGCATACAAATTTATAATAATTAGACCTGCTATGCACACTGTCACAACACATATAAAAATAAACACAGCACACACAAAATACACACAATATTATAGTGGTTCCCCAAATGATGGGTACATCCACTTTGCCCCTTCGCCTATCTAGCAGTATGCTAGATTCGGCCTAACTTCCTTCTTCCTTCTCTAATCCTAAGATCTTACAGCTCAGAACCTTGACAGATTCCTACAACTCAGACTTCAGCAAGTCCTACAGCTCAGATTCTCTCAAAGAATCCTACCTCAGAGTGAGTCCACACTCCTACAACTAAGGCACACAGGCACTACCTTAGCCTATTTCACATGCCTACAACTCAGAGAATTTAATCCCCTACCTCAGCCTTTATAATTTAGACTTACAACTCAGATCTATAGTAGATTCTACAGTAAATTGATAATAAAAAAGAATAAATCCTTCACACAGGTAGAGAGAGAAAGTGATGAAGGTTTCTTGATCAGTTCTTGAAAGAACAAATAACTTTAGAATCAACCTGTCTTAGCTTCTTGAATTTGAACAAATTAGGGTTGATCTTTATTGTAAAGTGGAGTTGATCCTCAATCCAGCTTCCTTCTTCTTTTCAGAGTTAAATCTGAATTCTTCTTGCAAACTTGTTCAGGATCTGCTAGAGACTTGATGACTTCTGGATGAAGACTTCTCTTCTTCTTCTTAGATTGGTTCTGTCTTTATATACTTCTAGCTCTCTCTCTATCTGATGATATAACATGTCTTTATATAGGCTTCATCCAAGGTTACCTGCTGATCTGGTTCATAACAACCTTCTAACAGCTTTGACAGATGAAACAGCCTTGTTGGTCATGACAGCTGTCAAGTCACCAGTTACTTCATTATACTTAGTCTCAGTCAGCAAAGTGTCGAGACATTCCTTTAAATAAGTCAACACAAATAGACTATGTGTCTACGCAATCCTTGGTGATGTCGATACAGCTCCCATATTGTCGACACAGTACACTTTAATCTTCTTGACACAGCTCCTGTAAAATGTGTCGACACAAGACCTGTGTGTCGACACAAATACTTATTGTCTTGACACTATGGTTGTCTTGATACAATTTTGGAATGTGTAGACACAAGTCCTGTGTGTCGACACAGTCTGTCTACTAGTGTCGACTCAGTTGGTGTCGACAGATTTGTCCTGTCTCGACACAAGTTCTGTGTGTCGACACAATCTTACTTCTGATGTCGACACAGCTTTTCCCAAGTGTCGACACAGTTGTTGTCGACAGATTTTATGTGCATCGACACAAGTCTTTTATGTCGACACAAACTGGCCTTTGGTGTCGACACAGCTTTTCCCAAGTGTCGACACTTGTACTTAGAGAATTTTTCTTGCAATTTCTTAACCTGCACAATCAAACTCAAAACACCATCAAATACACATTGATGAATATCATTGAGTTAGGTGAGGCTTCTCCAAATCTAGTACACATTTTCGAATGTACACAACAATCTCCCCCTATTTGGAGAAGTCATAACACTTAGTCAATGATATACATCACTTATAATAATACACACATTATGATGTATATAAAAGAAAATAACTCTCAGACAAGGTAATTCATAGCCAGAAACAAAATACTATATCAACACAAAGAATGATAACATGTAATGAACAAGAATCAAAGTTTTGTTGAATTACAAAAGTGTTTAACATTCAAATGATTACATAGATTTCCACATTATTAAAATCTAATAAAACTATCCTAAGGCTGATCAGGCTCCTTGATCACGATCCCTTTGCCAGATTGAACCCTTGCTTGTATACTAGCTCTAGTGTCTACAGATGGCTTCTTTCCTTCATGAACTTTTGTGTTAAGCTCTTCAGCCTTGATCTTTTGCCTTTCAAAATAATGGTAAGGCTTAGGGAAGTATTTGCTTGGTTCCACAGCAGTAGCAGGTACCTTCCCAGCTTTTTGATCTCTTCTAAACTGATATATGACATCTTGCCTCTGTTGATACTTGTTCCACTCTAGTTCAGAATACCACTTGCCTCTATCATGCTTTTGATCTTTCACAACTTGCCAGGCTGTGAGTATTATGTTCCTTGAAGTGGGACTCCATCTTTCAAAATCTGGCTTGCCTGCTCTCTAAATCTTTTCTTGGAAAGTTGAGCTTCTTGCTCTCTCTTTAATACAGCCTCAGACATTTTCACTTTCTCAATTATAACATTCTTAGTAGCATCTGGAGGGCTATACATCTGTTGAACCAGTTGTTGAATTCCCTCAAGGTTAGAAGGGGGGTATATGATTTGAGCTACCTCCTGCATACCCCCTTCATTTCCTGCAACTTGGATGCCTGACTCAGTTGTATTATCATCATCACACAAGGGTGGATATCCATGAGTGGCTCTGATAGAATTAGTTATCCATTTGGCATAATCAGAGCCTACAGTGACAAACAATGTCTCCTCCTTTATGACTTCTCTCTCAACATGATCCCTGAGAGCATCCTTTTGGAACCTGATCTGATTAGCTAGATAATTGGTTCCTTCCTTGTAGAAGGATTTGAACTAACAACCTCAAGGATAGTTTTGTGGCTATTTTACTCTCTAATGCATCTTGCTCTTTCTCATGGGCAACCTCTGAAGGTAATGCCTCTTGTGAAGTTGAAGCTGTAGAAAGCTCATTGGCTCCCCCTAGATGAGGCACTTCCTGAACTTGATCCAGTTGGATGGTGCTTTATGGAATCTTCTACCCCTACTTCTGACTATCATCTACATTCTTAGAAGTAGGTGATTGCTTTGCAGATTCTTGTTGTTCTTCATCTGAACTGAAGGTCACTTGTTCTTCTGAATCACTAGAAGATTCTGGTTTCCTGGGGGTTTGTGTCTTCCTTTTTTGTGGTAATTGTTTTTGTGGAGTAGGAACATCTTTTGTGAGCACCCTTTCACATCTGGAGAGTATTCTTAAATCCATCCTTCTCATATGGTTGATCTTAGATCCTGCTATCTGGTGCATCACTTCAGGTATAGTCTCAGCCAGATATAGACTTAGTATTCTCCCTAGGTTTGGTTTCTTGAAGCTTTCTTTTATCTTCTAAAATATTACTGCAGACCAGTTAGTGTTAATCCTGAAGATGACTCTGGTCATGAGGCAGAACACGTAGGCAGATATCCTATCATGTCCTCCTGGTTTGCATAGAATCACTTTTCCAATTATTTCAGAAAGAAATTTTCCTTGGGAGTTCATCCCCTTTCTATTCATAGAAGATCCAATCTTGGTGGTGGGATCCAGTCCCCACCATTGGAGAGATTCCATGGTCTTAGAAGATGCAACCTCATCTTCTTCTTGAACTCTTGGCAGGTGTAGACTCTTTCTTAAACTCTTCAAGATGAGTTTGACCTTTGTGCCTTGAACTGAGGACCTAATCTTTAGTCCTGTTGAATCCAGAGATGCTGCTGTATAAAATTCAAGGATCTCCTTCTTAAAAATCATTGTCGGTCTCGCACAAATGCTGGTATTCACCAGATGCTCCGTGCACTCAGGGTACCTTCTTGGTGTACCGGTCATCCCAATCGTACACCGCCGAGGTTTTTAAATTGTTGGTTGGCTGGTTCAATCCTAGTCCACCACTCTTGCAGGCTGGCGACATCCTGTCCATACCACTCAGAGGTACTCACCTCACAATATCCACAAACAACCAGAGCAGATCGACCCCACACCATGTGGTGTAGCAAGCCGGGTTTACCAATACGCCCCAGGCATTACCACCCATCGACCACTCACATATTTCCTGATCGACCCACCCTTGTGGTGCAGTAAGCCGGGTGCTCGCTTCCCGGGCATTACCACCAATCGATCCCTTCTCTATCTAGATCAACCCACCCTAGTGGTGTAACAGGCCGGGTTTATCTCGCTCTTCCCAGGTGTGCTACCAATTGATCTCTCATCACAAGCAGGAGCTTAACCAAAGCCTCCATTCATCCATACGCAACATCACATCCCATTCATCCATCCAATAACTAAAACATATATGTCATATCATCAAGTCCATGAAATCCACGGAGTCTTCTCCGGTTTACTCATGATCATCACTAATCCAGACTACCATCCAGATGGGCTTCACACAACATGCCTATGTCATACTCCACAGTTCTGGCTCCAAATGCAGACTCAACCAAGGAATCACTTCCGCGATCCACCTCTTGGCGGAGGATTCCACGCACATACATAAAGAAAGGACTTAGATGTCCAAGAAGGAGATCGTTACCCTTGAAGATTGCTTCGGAGCCATGAATTTGAAATGAGTAGCTGTGCGAGACAATGATCCACATTGGAAACCTGTGGACCAGAAATTATATAGGGGCATTATTGGATCCCTACTATATCTTACAACAAGCAGGCCTGATACTATGTTTGCCACATGCCTTTGTGCTAGGTTCCAAGTGAACACAAAAGAATCTCATCTAATTTTCTTAAAAAGGATTTTGAGATATATAAAGAGTTGTCCTAGTCTAGGCCTATGGTATCCAGCTTAGTCAGAATTTGATTTTATTGGATTTTCAAATGCTGACTTTGCTGGATGCAGGGTTGATAGGAAAAGCACCTCAGGTACTTGTCAGTTCCTTGGTATGAGGTTGGTATCCTGGTTTTGTAAGAAACAGTCATCTGTGTCTACCTCAATTGCTGAGGCTGAGTATATTGCAGCTGACAGTTGTTGTTCGCAGATTCTGTGGATTCAAAATCAATTACTAGACTATGGTCTCAACTTAAATAATTCAACTCTATTTTGTGATAACACAAGTGCTATAACAATAGCACAAAATCCAGTCCATCACAGTAGGACTAAGCATATAGACATTAGACATCATTTCATGAGAGAGTGTGTGGACAAAAACAAAATTAATCTTGTTTATATCTTCACTGATTTACAAATAGCTGATATATTCACCAAACCTCTGGATGAGAAAAATCACTTATTCTTTTTAAATAAGCTTGGAATGATCAATGGGGAAGACTTCTTTTAGTTTCTGTCTACACTCGATGAATCTTCCAGAGTTCGTCGAACAGAGCTAGATGAACTAGGGAAAGTTCGGTAGATATTCGTCGAATGAAGGTCGACGAACTCTCTGTGAGTGAAGTTGTTTTTGTCGAATGGAGATCGACGAATCCACTTCAGAAAACTTTCGTCGAACGGAGCTCGAGAAAATGTCTTCAACTCTTCCAGCTGAGCTCGACAAATTATTTCACTATCAATTATTTCATCGATCTCAAGTCGAAGAATTTATTATTTTTTGTGGAACGGAGTTTGTCGATTCATATTCCAGAAAAATCTTATAACTAGGTTTTCTTCTACCTCCGTCCCACGCCTTCTATTTCCCGAGCACTTGATCGATGTTTCTCTCTTTTGCAAGTGATTCCATGTCGATTCCAGCGGGAACTTTGGCTGCGATGAAGTTCGACACAGGATTTGACGTTGACTTTGATTCATTTCAGCATTCAGATCCGATATTTCTGCATATTCTAGAACTTTTGGAAGAACAGAAACTGAAAAATTTGATGACGACAAGGAAAAAATTATCTGGCTCTGAGATCAGAGAATGGGTTTATACCTCATTGACAATAGAAGAGAATACCATGACAAGAACAATCGCGGGTAATGTCATTTCTTTAACTCCCGCAGTTTTGACGGAACTTTTTGATTTGATAAATGGAGAAGAAGAACTGAATATAGATACTGAAGAATATGATATGATGTTGAGTTTAATGGGTTATGCTAGAGATAACCCTAATAAATTGTTGAAGAAATATTTATCTGCAGAATACAAATTTTTGGCAGATATTGTTGGGAAAGTCTTGCTAGGCAAGCACACAACACATGATTACATTACCAGACATCAGTTTTTGGTCATGTGCACAGTGGTGAACAAAAAGAAGGTGAACTGGGCACAGATCAACTTTGATCTGATAAGGAAAAAGAATAACAAGAAAGGAGTTTGCTTTTGAAGGATCCTGGGGATCTTCCTGAAGGAGAAGGCTGCTGAATCCCTAGTCTCACAGACCATATTCATAAATGCCAGCAAAAGGCTCACCTGTGCCTTGTTTGGCAGGTGGGAGAGGACCATAACTAAGCCATCCAAGGCTTCCACCACTTCCACCCCAGCTTCTGAAAGCAACAGGGCTATAAGAACCACTCCCCACCTTGCTGAAGAGATCATCCCCACACCTCTATCCATTCCAACAACTCAACAACCACAACAACTACAACAATAACTCCACCACCTCAACAACCAACACCCTATGTTCATATTTCTACTACAGCTACATTACCTGCCATCTCTCCACCAATAGACCTCACTGATTTCCCCTCCTCGCCCACCCAGGAATACCATGCACCCACTCCACCTCAATCATCCCAATCCCCCAATGATATACCAGACCCAACACCACCTTCATCTCCTCTACCACCACACTTATCCACCATACCATCCTTCAATCTGATGACATCTCCTCCCAATTATCCTCCTCCTCCTCATCCATCCACATAATATGTCCACATGCAAGATGTCCCTCCTCCATCCCCACCAACATCTACCATCCCTCCAACTGTTTCCACCTCAACACCCTCTGCCACTTCATCACTGGATCCCTCCACCATTTCATCTGTCCTTGCTCTCTTCACTCCCCTCCTTAAAACTCTAATAGCAGAGGCATTACACCTCTTGCTATTTCCATCTCTACCCTATCTTCCTAGCTCTCTGCCCTTACTGCTGCCCCCTCTTCATTCAGGGGCATGTCTCTAGTTACCACTGAAACCAGGCAGGGGGAGATGCTTGATGATGAAGTTGCAGCTGCTCCAGCAGAAGTAGCAGTTCTAGCAACAACAACTCCAGCTCTAGCAAATGCAGAGGCAGTAATAGCAGATGATACAGATTTACTTGATGTCATTAATTTTATTGATACTGACATGGACATAGAAGAGTCAGTTACTGAGGACAATATTACTGCTGGTGATTTCATCTTAAATCCCACAGTAGATATAGTTAATTTGTTGAGCATTTTTGATACTACATATTTGAGATTTCCTCCAGCAGAGTATACTAAGCCATCCTTGGCTATTGTCCCCTATACTTCTCCTATTAGTCCAAAAGTTGATAAGCAACTCAGTGACAGCTTTGTTGTTCCAGAACCAATAGTCATTCCATCTTCTCCAGCAATTTCTTCTGCACCTAGTTTTGTCATGGATGACTCTCCAATGCTGGATCTGGATGACTTGATCTTGGCTGACAATGAAGAAGAGAAAAAGGCAGCTACTGAAAGTACTGTCAGAATCAGCTCTCTAGCTTCTCCTGTGGCTTCTCTTCCAGCTCCTGTTGAATTTCCTGCTCCAGCTCCCTCTCTACCTGAAAAGCCTATCATTTCTGCTGAGGCTTTAAAAGATTTAAATGATTTATATGATAACTCTCAGAGATCTGATGATGATGATGAGGATGAGGATGATGATTCTGATGATGAGCCCAAGAGGAAGCCAGTTTCCAAGAAAAGAAAAGCTCCTCCTCCTCCTGCTCCAAAGCCAAATCCAAACAATGACACTCCCTACTATATTCTCTAGAAGATAAATCCATATAAAGGGATGTCAGCTTGGATGTGGTTATCTAAAAATCAACAGAAAGAAAGGAAGAGAAGCGGAAGATACTCTCATCCACCATCTCAGAAATATAGAAAAGATCCACCTCCTCCTCCTCCAGCTACTGCTGCTTCAGGCACAACTTCCCAAAGATCTACCCAATTCCAAACATATCAAAGACATCAAGGGAGATCTTCCTCTGAAAGCAGCCAGCATAGGAATTACTCTTCAGGCAAGCAGCAACAACAACAACATCAACCACAGCAGAAAACATTCTCTGCAGATCAGAAAGCTGAAAGTTCTAAAAGACCACCTTCTCCTCCTGTTCCTTTTGAAGATCCAGAAACAGCTACTACTTCTAGAATGGCCAGGTTCCAGGAACTAGTAGGTCTTTCTATGATTAACAAAGCTAAAGCTGAAGGAAAGGATCCTTCTGAATATTCAACAATGTCAAAGTACAGGAAAGAGGAACTTAATAGATTTGAGAAAGCAAACAAATTTTTCAATGTAGATGACTACATGAAGTTGCACCCAGAAGTAGTTGTCCCTAGAGCCACATCTTTGAAGATTATAGGGGCTGCTGATATGACCATGACAAAAGTGCAAGCTTCAGATCCAAATAGAGAGATTGTGTTTACAAAGCCTGGAGAGAAGAGCAAGGAAGAAATGTCAAAGGAAAAGAAATAGAAGAAGTAAATTTTGAACTCTTTTATTTTCTATAATTATTTATAACTGCTCTATATTCTGAACAAAGCTTATGTATATATATATCTGTTGCATGTATTATTGATCTCTGCCAGATATATGCTTTTTTTTCTACTTTGTTTATGTTCAGTTTGATTTGAGTCTGTAATTAGTGACCTCACGTAAATAGTGGGAGATTGTTGGATCCTTAGTAAGATTTGGGCTAGGTCCTCTAAGTTAGGATCATATGACCCACAATGTATAGCCAGGGTCATAGTTGTGTCCTAGAGTCTAGGCCAAGTCCTCAATAGCAACATCACATGGACCAGCCATCATCAGACTGCCAGAGACTCAAAGACTTAGAGATTTTCCAGAGACAAGTAAAATGAGTTCGACCTTCGTAGAACTTAGATCGACGATAGTCATACTCAGCTCGACGATCACAGAGAAAAATTCTCTTAGCTGAGCTCGACGAACTTCATTCTCAGGTCGACGATCTTTGGACTCAACCTTCAGCATTCCAAGTTTAGTTGTTCTCTAGACTCAGGTCAATGAACTTAGTTCTTTGGTCGAGGATTTCTGGATTCTTTAGTTCAACCAGAAGATTCTCAATTTTTCTAAGTCCAGAATCATCTCCAGTCGAGGAACTCAGGATTCTCAGCTCGACGAACTTTGATCACAATATCTAGAGTTATCCAGCAGCAGTTAGTAGTCCTCAGCTCGACGAAATCAATTCTTAGGTCGACAAATTCTGGATACTTCACTTCAACACTTTCATTCAGAAGCATCAAAAATTATTCCAAGTCCAGAATCATCTCCAGTCGACGAAGTTAGAATCTCAGCTCGACGAACGTGAGACACATAATAAGTAAGTCTGGATAATGCAGTTTTATGCTTTAGCTTGACAATCTTGGAAATCAGTTAGACAAACAGAAGTCATCTGGTCGACGAACTCAGCAACTCAGCTCGACGAACTGTGAACTCAGCACGACGATTTCTGTTATCACTTCGACGAATCCAGACTTTGTTATTTTTCATTCTTCTGTCCCCTTCTTACTGTAATAATTACTGAGTAATTAGTGCTCTAATATTCTCTGAATATAACCGTTAGAAGAGCATTGATTATGGTATTCTCCAGGATTATTGCCTGCCATTTTTCCATGTGGCAGTTGGGGAAATAATTCAATGCTGTTTATTTTATAGGCCTTCAGCATTGATTACAGAAGATTCAAAATTTTGAAAGAGCAATTTCCCCAGGAAATATAAAAGAGATCTTCTCTTTTTCTGATGAAGCAACAAAAAAAAATAGACACAGAGACAACAATAAAATACAATCAGTCTGCTCTCATTTCTTACACAAGATTTCTGATACAGAAGAAGCTCTAGACCAGAACATCAGTCACTTTTGAAGAAGAAGAACAATCTATCAAATATCTAGAGTCTTCCTTCTTCAACTCTCCAGGACACTTCAAAGGACAACAACTACTCCATCTATCAAAGAAGTTCTTGAAGATCATTTCTGGTCAAGGCTGAAAGTTAGAAGGCCTACTGACCATGTGCAAAGCTTCCCAACCTGAACCCTTTGACATCTCAGGGGGAGCTTTGACAACATCACATAATCCACATAGTCTTCTCATTGTGATTGAGAAAAGAAGACTTTCATCACTCTCTCATCCCCACCTCTATACAGTGTTTTAATTCCCTTCAAAATTATTCTGGTTCACAAGTCTCATTTCAAAAGACTTGGGTTGGTTTTTGAGTACCTGATCAAAAGCTCATTGGTGTCAGTCACCTGATCTAAAATCTGAGTGGATTCCTAGCAGGGTGGTAGAAGAGTGGATGTACCTAGTGTTGAAGCCAAAAATGGCATCTGTGGAGTTTGGGGTCCCAAAAGAGGGGTGACTCACACCTACTACACTCGGGAGAACGTCACAGACCGGAGACTTAGGAAACTATGAACAGACCCTCGGCTCTAGTGCGGAGGTCCCACCACACACCCAGAAGGTCACCAGAACTCTTTCCCTCTCTTACCAAAGGGCTAGGCAGGGTGCCTTGGAGAGCTCTCTCTACTCTACCAAGAAGAAGCTAAGGGAGGTGGAAGCTAGGAAAAGTGTATCCTCCAAAGGCACCCAAGGGGGTCTATTTATAATTTTCCAAATCCCATGTACCAAAATGCCTGAAATGCCCCTAGGGCCAAAAGCCTTTGGGCCATTAAAAAACAGCCACGTCGGGGGGTAAAGGAGGAATTCTGCCCCGAGGGTACAACGGTAAAAGCAGGGTCCACATGGGTCTAGGGGGCGGAGGGCGAACCCACCACGGACTAGCCTCCTGGGGCGAGAAGGATGGCCGCCTGGTCTCGCATAGCTAGAGGCAATTAGAAATATCGCCAAAGCAGTCAAAGCAGTTAGGTCCAAGCAGTCAAAGTGGTTAGGTCGATATTGCCGAGTGGCGACAGTTAATATCGAAAGGCAATAGCGCCAAAGTTGACCAGTCAACCGAAATCTTGGCCTTTGCTTCGTTTTAATGGATTCATCTTGTAGTTGAGGTCCAACCGCAGTTTGATATGTAGAGGTGTGTGGATTGAGAAGTGATTCTTCTTCTCTTCCTCTCTCTCTCTTCATTCCATATTCACCTTGTAGAAAAGAAAAGCTAAGAGGGAAGAAGGGCTTGAGCTGAAGGTTGCATAGCTTGTTGAAGGAGATCTTGTGGTTGGAAGTAAGATCTGAGGCTAGATCCGCGAAGAGGAAAGTGAGGCGCTCATTTCTCTCCTTATAGAACTTCTACACCATGGATCCAAAGAGAACTCCGAGGGCAACGATCTTCCTTCTTGGACCGGTGAAGTCCTTTCTTTTGGAATACGTATGGAATCCCACACCAATTGGTGGAGAATCGAGGGAATTCTTTTGGGTCAATTCATGCAATCCCTAGTGAGTTTTGCATATATATCCGGAGATGTGTAGTATGGAATAAGCATGTTGTGTGAAGCCCATTTGGACAGTTTGGTCTGGATTGGCGATGTATTATTTTGCGAGCCGGAGAATACTCCGCGCATAAATGAGTATTGTACGTGGTTTGTGGGTGGTGCCTGTGAAACGGAGTAACAGCAAGTACTGGAGTTCAATTCAAGGAAAATACCCTAGGGATATCACGGTTTTGGAGAACTGTTGACATTGCCGGGCGACTGTGAGTATCGCCAATGGCGATAGCACTTGGTGAGCTATTTGTGCTATGAAGGTCGAGTGTTTCTTGCACTGTAGCTTACTGCAGGGTTTTGGTTGGGTCTGGTACAGAATGTGAGTTCTGTTATTAATGCCTAGCGTAGTGAGTATCGTTGGCAATAGATGCCAGACACCCTTTTTTTGTAAAGCCTGTCTCTGGGAGACTATGTGGCTTGTGTGAGCTACGAGCTCTTAAGGCCATCGAGCCGAACCGACAAGAGGAAGCCAACCCGCGTCAGAGTAGCCTTAGATTTGACGATTTGAGCAACGAGCAAAGGCTGAATTGTATCTGCATTATGGATGTCTAACCTAAATGCCTAAGTTTGAAAGGAGTTCAGTTGTCTACCTAAATCACCTAGAGGGGGGTGAATAGGTGAGTTGTGCGTCTTTTTGCTGAATAAAAATTTAAGATCTATGCTCACAATTATCTATCAAGCAATCACACACGATAAAAGATTTATAGTGATTCCCCAACCTTGGGTACATCCACTTTCCCTCACCGATCTAGCAATGCACTAGACTCGGCTACTCCACTATCTCAGATTGAAAACCAATCCTACGCCTCGGAACAAAGTTCCTACAATCTCGATCCTCAAAACGGATCTACCCTCGGAAGATAAAACTTCCTACAACTCGGAGACCAAAGCTCCGACACTCAGAGAGAATTCTCATACAAGAATGAAATAGAAAGTATGTGAAAATACAAACAGTACAACTTTCTCAGATCGAAAACAGTTGGCCTGAATCTTCTTCTTTAATCCTTATGTCTTTATCAGACAAGTTGAAGAAGAGTCTCGACAAAAGTAGATCTGAAATTATCTTGGCTTCACACGATCAGATAAATGATGAAGAGTTGAACGACAATCTCGATCAGTGAATCTTCTTGATCTGAATCTTCTGGAATCAAAAACCCTAGCCGGATATGCGCGATGAAGGTCGACGGCGGCGACTTTCATTTTTAGAGAGAGAGAATGAGATTCAGAAAATACTTAGAATAATCTTGATAGTACTAGTTAGGGTTTGTCGGTTTTGACAAGACTTTATATAAGATCTTCCCTAATTGTCATAATTAGTCTTAATGACGTCCACGTGTACCAATCATGTCACGGCATTTGAAATTTCCGTCAAATCTGGACTTAGCAAATTTTTCAGAAAAGATTGACTGAATTAATTGACTGAAGGTTTACCTACTTGAGTACTATATAAGATTACTTGAGTGAATAGAAGAGTACTACTCGAGTAGATGACTTAGAGAAAATATAGAAATGATGAGCAGCTACTCGAGTGCTAATATAGTTACTCGAGATGAGGATTTGAACTACTCGAGCACAAGAAATACTACTCGAGAAAATAGAGATTAACAACTCGAGAGGTAGAGGAACTACTCGAGTCAAGGACTTAGAATATTTTCTGGAAGAAAAATCTGGGTTCCTCGAGTAGTGAAACTGGACTACTGGAGAGGATATAAACTACTCGAGTATATAGATATAGCTACTCGAGTAATGGTCTTATAAAAATTTTGAGGGATGAAAATCTTGTTACTCGAGTATTAAACCTGGGCTACTCGAGTAGTAGATGGACTACTCGAGTACATGAACTTGACTACTCGAGTGAGGTAAATTACACGAAATCCAGTCTTCTGTAACTCGAGACAAAAGACTAAACTACTCGAGTACTTATATGACTACTCGAGTAATTTACTTAGAAAACTTTCTGGAGAAGAAATTCTTTTAACTCGAGAATGAGAGAGGATCTACTCGAGTAGTTGACTTAGCTACTCGAGAGCTATAATTTGACTACTCGAGAGATAATTCCCTTACTCGAGTACAGATAGTCTTACTCGAGTATTGACTAAGTATTTCACTCGAGTATGTAAGTATCTACTCGAGTAAAGTACTTACCAAATATTCTTCAACAGAATTTTCTCTTCTTTAGTGAATTCAGCAACAAGTCTTTCTCCAATCTGTCCTAGTGCTTGAATATGAAGTGTATCCCAATATAGAGGCTACACATGAGTCAACACCATGGATCACATAATGAGGGATTACATTGTATGGTCCTGTGTTTGGTGACCCATTATAGACTGACATTGGTCTACACTTGGCAATACAGTCCTGCAAACACAACTTAAACAAAGCATCAAATACAACTTAATTCATCTTAGTTCAAGGGTGACTTCATCAAATCTAGGTTATTGTGGATACAATACCCAACAATCTCCCCCTATTTGTCGAAATCAGAACCTTTTACACTAAGGTGAATTATATAGACATAAACAGAGCTAAATATACAAATAGAGAAAGCAGTGTAAGCAAGCATAAGAATATGATCAAAAGACAAATGATCTAAATTAAGAATTATATAAATATGATTGTCCAAAACATCATTTCTGCAAGAATCATTTCCACACTCTCATAATCCTTTTAGCTTGACTTAGTGATGCTGCCTGTCTTTCTTCTCTTGTTGTCTTCTTTGGTAGCTGAATGGCTTGGGATAGTATTTTGGAGGCCTTGGAGGAGGAGCAGGGTTGTTCCTTCCAAATTCTTTGTCATAAAGTCTCCTCTTTGTCATAGATTTTTCATACAATTCCCATTCCTGGAGATGTAATATTCATTCTTGCTTTCATTATAGTCCATAATAAGTTTGATAGTATCTAAAATGAGAGACTTTGAAGTAGGAGACCAGATCTCTGCAAACTCTGGAGCTTTTCTCTTTTCTGCAATAGAAACTATGATTGACCTGCTGGCTGAGGCACCATCACCATATTTTCTCTTCTTCTTAGAAGTGATGATCTCAGGAGGAGCTTGGAAGAATATATCTGCTGGGTCTCCATCCCAAACTTGAGTATATGAATCTGGAGGAGGACCTTCATGGTCTTCAGGTCTGGGAGAGAAGGTAGGCTATTGAGCATGAACAGGAGCAGCAACAGCTAAGGGGTTTAGATGGTGAGGAATGATGTTTGGATCAGTAGCAAACTCAGGAAGGATTTGATTGTGCATCCAAACAGTTGTGTCATATGTATGGAATTTTACACTCTGAATTTGGCCGAGCACATCAGCATGGATCTCTTTCATCTTTGCTTCCTAGAGTTCTTGCTTGAGTGCATCTGATTTCTCTAGTTATTCCTTCACTAAGCTCTCCCCCTTTCTGTCTTCAACAGTCAATTTATTGATAGCATCTTCTTTGAATGTTCCAACTTCTTCACAGATCTTCATTTTGTTTACTTTTGTTTTCTTGTCTAATTCAATCTGATTATTTGCAAGAGTCACACCTGACTCCATGACTTGACCAACACTAGTAATAGTGTGATCTAGAGCCTTTCCACAAATTTGGAAGAGATGTCTGAGCTGATCTGTGTTATGTTGGATATCAGCAAATCTCCTGCTCATCTCAGTCTCTAGAGCAGTGACTTTCTCAGTAACAGCTTTGAGGGAAGCATCAAAATATGTTCTTTGTTCTTGAAGCAGAAGGACAAAGTGGGTCATAAAATCACTGGTAGGAACAGCAGCAGCAGGAGGAGAAATAAGAGAAGCTGGAGGAGGAGGACGAGGAGCAAACCATGGAGTTATCTCTTCAATGACTACAGAGCTCTCAGCTCTAGAAGTATGAATCAGGGCATCAGTGAGCAAAATAGTGTCAAACTGCTCTTTGTGTGCAGCAGGAGACTGATTGTGAGATGGAGTATGTGATGGAGAGGGTAGTGGAGTGGATATCTTTGGAAGTTCAGTAGTTGTTTCTTTTGGAAGAGGGGGAAGGGGTTCACCAGCAGTCAGTTCTTCAATCATCTCACTGATTGCTGCTTTAGTTGATAGTAGGTTTTCTTGAAGTTGGGCTTCTGATGGACTTTGCTCGGGAGTTCGAGGTGGAGGAGATGTAATAGCTGGAGGGGTTGTAATCCTGTCTGGAACAGAAGGTGCAGGCTCCCCCTCAATAGGTACACCAGAGGAGCTGGAAACCTGAAGTGGAGAGGGAGATGGGGTCCTGTTCTCTGTAGCTGGAAGCTCTTGAGCTTTGGCAGCTTGAACTGGGTTGTGCAATTTCAATTCCCAACTTTGAATGGAAGAGATAGAGACTTTCTTCATGTGGTGAAGAACTGTCCCTTTGGAGAGGTTGAACACCTCAGGATTAATCTCATGGAGGAGGAGAGAAATAATCCTGGCATAGCTGGGAGCCTTAATGTTGTCCTTTATTCTTCCTGCAGACTATAGATGTCATGATGTCAAACATATTGGTAGAAATGTCTCTGATTGAACTTAATTTGCACAGTAGTATCTTCCCAATGATGTCCACCAAGAGCTTTCCTTCTGGATTAATTTCAGAGTGCCGGATGATTTGTTCTTCAGGTGAGAGGCTATAGAACATACAAACTCTATCAGAATCTTCTGAACCTAAATGATCCTCTTCATCAACAGTAGGCAGTCGAAGAAGTGTAGAAATAGAGGTCTTGGTAAGTTTGATTTTTATTCCTTTAACTCTGGAATTGAGAACTTTTCCATGTCTCCTGACTTTGACATTCTTGAAGAACTCTGTAACTTCTGGAAATAAGATTTTACATGGCTCTTGTAGAACAAAGGTGAGGCCGATGGTGTCGAGAAGTATCAGAAGGTTTCAGAAATCATCTGAAATTTCGGCGATACCGACCGCAACTAGTTCTGAACCGATGCCAATCTTGGAGGAAGAGGGCATAATCCAGAAATTGGAGAAATATCTGTGGTATGGTGGAAGATGGCGCGGGCTCTGCAACTCTCGGCGGAAGACGAAAAGTCTGTCGTCTTACTCGAGAGAGGGAATATTGATTCTTGTAGAAAAGAAATTCCAGGACATTTTCACTTATATAACCCTAATTTATCTTTAATTAAGAAATAAATGAAGCTTACATACCTGGGTGAGGGCAGTATAAGCCTTGGGTTGCGAATAAAGGAATTTGAATCAGAGGAGAATGTTTGTCTGTCAGATACTCGAGAGACTTGTCAGTACTCGAGTGAAGATATGGAGGTACTCGAGTAGAGACAGCTAGAAGTACTCGAGAGATATCTTGGAAGTACTCAAGTAGGTATATTGAAATACTTGAGTAGTTATACAAAAGTACTCGAGTGAAGCTGTATCAATCGAGTAGGTCATTCGAGTACTCGAGTAGGTCAAGTGGATTACTCGAGTAGGTCATTTTCTTACTCGAGTCAAAAAGTTAGAAATATGTAGAATTCCAAATCTTGACTGATTCTTGATTTTTGTGCCTTCTTGTGAGTCCACCTTCTCTAATCTTCTTTGTTGAGCATCCCAAGTTCTGTTTTGAAGAAAGAGAACTTGGTCTCGTCCAGCGGCTTTGTGAAAATATCTGCAATCTGCCTGTCTGTAGTGACATACTATAGATCTATGTCCTCATGCTACACATGATCCCGGATGAAGTGATACCTCAGCTCTATATGCTTTGTCTGGCTGTGCGAGACTGGGTTGTTGGTTTTTGCAATTGCGTTGGAAGAGTAACAAAATAATGGAATGTTCTGAAACTTCATGTTGTAATCTTCAAATTGTTTCTTTATCCATAGCAGCTGTGCACAACAACTTCCTGCAGAGATATACTCTGACTCAGCTATTGAGATTGCAACACAGTTCTGCTTCTTGCTACTCCAGGAGATAAGCCTTCCTCCAAGGAATTGTCAAGTCCCGGAAGTGCTTTTCCTGTCGTCTTTGCTACCTGCAAAATCTGCGTCTGAAAAACCAATTAGCTCGCTATCATTACTTCTTGTGTACCAAATGCCAAGATTTGGCGTACCTTTAAGGTATCTCAAAATCAGCTTTGCAGCAGCGTAGTGAGATTCCTTAGAGTTCACTTGAAATCTAGCACATACACATGTTGAGAACATTATATCTGATCTACTAGCAGTAAGGTAGAGCAAGGATCCAATTATGCTTCTGTACTTGGTTTCATCAAAAGGTTTCCCTTTCTCATCCTTGTCCAGAGACACAGTTGAACCCATTGGAGTCCTCATAGAGGTTGCGTTCTCCATTCCTAATTTCTTAATTAGCTCTTTGGTGAACTTAGTGTGCGAGATGAAAATTCCATCTTCAGATTGTTTCACCTGAAGCCTTAAGAAATACTTCAGCTCTCCCATACTGCTCATTTCAAACTTCCCTTGCATAAGTTTTGAAAAATTCTTGCAGAGGTTGTCATCAGTAGAGCCAAAAATAATGTCGTTGACATAGATTTGCACTATCAAAATCTTGTCTTTTATTACCCTAAGAAATAATGTCCTATCTATATTATCCCTTGTGAACTTGTTCTCAAGTAGAAAGTAGATAGCGTCTCATACTAGGCTCGAGGAGCTTGTTTCAGACCATATAAAGCTTTATGCAATAAGTAAACATAATCAGGAAAGTTAGAATCAACAAAACCTGGAGGTTGTTCCACATATACCTCTTCCTTTATGTCACCATTAAGGAAGGCAGACTTCACGTCCATCTGATAGACGGTGAAGCCTTTGAGTGCAGCATATGCTAGGAATAACCTGATGGCCTCCAGCCTTGCCACTGGAGCATACGTCTGGTCGAAGTCGATTCCTTCTTCTTGACGATATCCTTTGGCGATGATTCTGGCCATGTTCTTTATCATCGTTCCATCCTCGTCCATCTTGTTCTGGTAGACCCATTTGGTCCCGATGGCGTTCTTACCTTTGGGTCTTGGAACAAGTTTCCATACTTGGCAACGCTTGAACTGATTTAGTTCTTCTTCCATCGCCATTATCCAAGATACGTCTAGGTTTGCTTCCTCAAACTTCTTTGGTTCAACTTGTGAGAGAAAACTCAAGTATAAATTCTCTTTAGTTGTACCTCAACGAGTTCTAACACCATCATGGGGATCTCCTATGATCTGGTCCATGGGGTGATCCTTCAGATGTGTGAGCTCAAGAGTCATTGCATCTGGAATATCTTTAATCACCGGAGTGACTTCATCAACTTGGACGATTTCTTCATCTTGATCATCAACCTCTCCAATAGGGGTTGGAGTGGTGATCTTGATGAACTTTCACCTTTATCTTCAGACGGTTCATCCAAGCTATGTTCTTTCAACTTTGTACCTGCATCTTCAAAAAGCACACTAGAAGAGTTGCCTTACAACAAGCTCGTCTCATCAAATAAAACATGTATTGATTCTTCTACAACCAGAGTTTTTCTATTAAATATCATGTATGCCTTACTATGGCTACTATGTCCTACAAAAATACCTTTAAAGCTCTTTTCGCTAAACTTAGTAGTATGATACTTGCCATTGTTAAGCACGAAGCACTTACAACCAAAAATTCTAAAATATGAGACAGTTGGTTTCCTGCCCTTTAGAAGTTCGTAAGGTGTCTTATCGTATTTTTTGTTAATGAGTGCTCGATTTTGCACGTGGCATGCAGTGTTGACGGCTTCAGCCCAAAAGTATTTCGGAAGTGAGTCATCACTCAACATAGTCCTGCAGGCCTCTATGAGTGTTCTATTCCTTCTCTCAGCCACTCTGTTCTGTTGTGGAGTATGAGGAGAGGAAAACTCATGAAAGATACCCAAGCTTTCACAGAATTCTGTCATGGCCCCAAACTTGAACTCTGTTCCATTGTCACTTCTGATTTTTACTACGGAATAGTTGTATTCAATTTGGACTTGCCTGAAAAAATTAGTAAAGATGTCGAAGGTATCTAACTTGTGTTTCAGAAAGAACACCCACGCAAAGCGCAAGTAATCATCAAAAATTACCAATGTATAATCCTTACCTCCCAAGCTTCTAACTTGTAGTGGACCAAACAAGTCCATATGCAGTAGATGTAAACATCTATTGGAATCTTTGCCAATAATGCTTTTAAAGGTATCCCTTGTTTACTTGCCTTTTACACATGCATGACAAGGTCTATCTTTGACGTACTTGACATTTGGGGCATCACGTACTAAATTTAGTGAAAATAATTTATTAATAGTTTTGGAATTAATATGTGCTAGTCTCTTATGCCATTGTTCACCGAGAGATGCACTATCTTTTGCTAAAAACACGCTGGTGTAGAAGAGTCTATACAAATAAAATTTAAACAGAATATGTTCCTGCTTCGAGTGCCGGATAGAATCGTTTCCATATTGTCAACGGATTTTATCAATCACTTATCAGCCTGAAATTCAACTATGTATCCTTTATCATAGAGTTGGCTTATGCATATGAGATTGTGTTCCAATCTTTAAACATAAGCTACATCTGAGAAGGATACACTACCGTTAGTGATCATACCATAGCCTTTAGTGATTCCTCATTCGGAACCTCCTAAGATGACCTTTGGCCCGTTCAAGACTGGAGAATTGTTTTGAAGTAGGCTTCCAGTCCCGGTCATATGCCGAGAGCATCCACTATCCAAATACCAGATAGGCGTTTTGGTGGTCTTTGGACATACCTGCAATCATAGTCAGTTTGCCTTAGGAACCCAAACATGTTTGGGTCCTTGGTATCGTGTTAGAAAACTCCCCCTACGAGTATTAACATTATGAGTTGTCTTTATCGTACTGCCAACTTGAGGAGTTGCAAAATTTCTGGAGTTAGACCAACAATCGATGGCAACGTGATAATTTCTGCCACAGCACCAACAGTTAAAACTTTTGTATCTGCCTTATGTTTTCCTGCTTGACCTTTTGAGATGGTGGTCTAGTAGGGGCAACATTCTTCGAGGAAGAAGCTTCATGCTGATGACAATCACATGATTTCTTCTGCTTCAGAGGCTTTTCTACAACGGGCTTTACCTTTGCTGCTTCCTTGAAGTTATGACCATGATTGAAAGAGCCATAGCTCTAAAGAATGACTTCTTCATAAGGTGCCTTAAAGATACTTTCACCAAAGTTTCTGGGGCGAGTCCATCCTTGGTAACAGGACTTTGGCTCTACATAGATAGGACTGGTCAAGTGACCGCAAGATGAGTCAAGATCAAACTCATTAGTTGGAAATATGACTTTGTTGAACGAAGTCTGATCTCGAGGGGCTTTCCCATTTTCTTTGGCCAAGGACTTCTTGGCGGCCTTATTCTTTCTTTGAGCCTTATTCCTCCTAGAAGACTTACTAGGAGCTTCTACATGGCCTAGTCCAGGAATCTTGGCCTTAGTTGAGAATTCAGCAACGAATGGAAGAACTATCTTAGGCTTCGAGAAACTTTCAACAAGTTTCTTTTCAGCAACAATTTGTTCTTCCAGCTCTTTGATGATTTTCTCTTTTAAGTCAAGGTGCTCAAGAGCTTTGTTATATTCTTCAAAGGCAGCATTGAATTTCTCTTTGAGTGAGTCAGTCTTCACGACTTCCTCTCTCAAGATGCTCTCTTCAGCTTTTAGATACTTCATCTCTTTAGCCAGAGTTTTCATAACTCGACGACATTTGTCGTAAGCCATGATCAACTCCTTGTACTGGTCCATGAGTTCAGACTCATCGTCAGAAGAGCTGTCCTCACGATCATGCTCAGAAGCTTCAGATTCTAAAAGTGTAGTGTGAGAGTTTACCTTTCTAGGGAACTGTGGATCTTGTTCATCATCAGTCCGAGCCATAAGCCCAAAGTAGGCTTCTTCTTCTTCACTCGACTCAGATGAGTCGGAATCACTAAGAGTTTTGCCCTTCTTGGCTATCGGGCTCTTCTTTGACCTCTTCTTATTATATGAGGACTTCTTTTCCTCTCTTCTTCAAGCCTCCTTCTTCTTGTGGGGGCAGTCAGCATTGACATGACCTGGCTTATTACAATAGTAACAAACGATGTCATTATAAATATGTTTATTCTGTTTAGGAGTATAACTGCCATGGCTACTTGAGCCTTTTCTTTATCGATCACCCTCATGTCGTGATCTTCTATAGGAGGCATCCTTGCCTCTCCACTACTTCTTTTTGTTCAAGAATTTCTTGAACTTTCGTGACAGCAGAAAGAACTCTCCTTCAGATAGCTCAGAGACTGAGGTAATTGGCTCCAAGGTTTCTTCTTCACTCATTTCTTGTGCTGGGGCAGGAGTGGCAGCCTTTGACTTCCTTGAGGTGTCCTCCTTTAGAGCAACGGACTTCTCTCTGGATGCAGACCTGCTCTTCTCTTCTTCAGCCTTTCTGGTGTCGAGTTGAAGCTCATACGACAAAAGCTTCCTGAAGAGATTTTGCGGGTCTGTTTCAGCTAGCTTTCCAAATTTCCTGATGGCACAAACCTTGTTATCCCATTTATTGATTAGGGATCTCAAGAACTTATCATTTAATTCTCCGTTAGTGAAGACTCGGTCATAAACCCTTATGACATTGACTATCTTGAAGAAATTCTCAAAGGTGTCAGCAATGGTGTCCTTGTGTCCTTGTCGGAATGCTTCATATTTCTGATTCAGACGGGTTCTTCTATCATCCCTAACTTCTTCAGTACCTTCCATCAAAGTGACTAGGGACTGCCACATCTCCTTTGCAGACTGGCAGTGGATCATGTTTTGCAACATGGAGTCATCGACTGCACTTGCTATTATGTTCTTGGCCTTCTTATCTAAAGACACAAGTGCAATCTCGTCTTTATCTAGATCAATCAATTTCTTTGGAACTTTCTTTGTTGGATCTATTGTAAAGACGGTCATGGGAATGTAAGGACCTTCTTCAACGATCATGTAGATCCTTGGATCCACAGCTTCCATGAAAAATCTGATTTTTTCTTTCCACATGGGAAAGTTATTCTTAGTGCACAAAGGAAGCATGGCAAAATCTTTAGCCTTGTCCATGCTTGGTAGATCTCAAAAGACAACTAGGAAGATATGATCAAGGTGTTAACCTTTTATTGATCAACCTCACTCTGATTCCAATTGAAATGATTTCAGTTGTCCACCTAAATCACCTAGAGGGGGGTGAATAGGTGAGTTGTGCGTCTTTTTGCGGAATAAAAATTTAAGATCTATGCACACAATTATCTACCAAGCAATCACAGATGACAAAAGATTTATAGTGGTTCCCCAACCTTGGGTACATTCACTTTCCCTCACCGATCTAGCAATGCACTAGACTCGGCTACTCCACTATCTCGGATTGAAAACCAATCCTACGCCTCAGAACAAAGTTCCTACAATCCCGATCCTCAAAACGGATCTACACTAGGAAGAAAAAACTTCCTACAACTCGGAGACAGAAGCTAATACACTCTGAGAGAATTATCCTACAGGAATGAAATAGAAAGTATGTGAAAATAAAAACAGTACAACTTTCTTAGATCGGAAACAGTCGGCCTGAATCTTCTTCTTTAATCCTTGCGGCTTTATCAAAGAAGTTGAAGAAGAGTCTCAGCAAAAGTATATCTGAAATTATCTTGGCTTCACACGATCAGATAAATGATGAAGAGTTGAACGACAATCTCGATCTGTGAATCTTCTTGATCTGAAACTTCTGGAATCGAAAACCCTAGCCGGATATGCGTAATGAAGGTTGGCGGTGATGACTTTCATTTTTAGAGAGAGAGAATGAGATTCAGAAAATTACTTAGAATAATTTTGATAGTACTTGTTAGGGTTTGTCGGTTTTGACAAGACTTTATATAAGATCTTCAATAACGGTCATAATTCATCTTAATGACGTCCACGTGGACCAATCACGTCACAACATTTGATGTTTCCGTCAAATCTGGAATTAGCAAATTTTTCAGAAAAGATTCACTGAGTTACTCGAGTGAAGGATTACCTACTCGAGTACTATATAAGATCACTCGAGTGAATAGAAGAGGGCTACTCGAGTAGATGACTTAGAGAAAATCCAAAAATGATGAGCAGCTACTCGAGTACACAAAGTCTTACTCGAGTGTTAATATTGTTACTCAAGATGAGGAGTTGAACTACTCGAGTATAAGAAATACTACTCGAGAGAATAGAGATTAACTACTCGAGAGGTAGAGGAACTACTCGAGTCAAGGACTTAGAATATTTTCTGGACGAAAAATCTGGGTTACTCGAGTAGTGAAACTGGACTACTCGAGAGGATATAAACTACTCAAGTATGTAGATATAGCTACTCGAGTAATGGACTTTGAAAAATTTTGAGGGATGAAAATCTTGTTACTCGAGTATTAAACCTGGGCTACTCGAGTAGTAGATGGACTACTCGAGTACATGAACTTGACTACTCGAGTGAGGTAAAATTACACGAAATACAGTCTTCTGTAACTCGAGACAAAAGACTAAACTACTCGAGTACTTATATGACTACTCGAGTAATTTACTTAGAAAACTTTCTGGCGAAGAAATTATGTTAACTCGAGAATGATAGAGGATCTACTCGAGTAATTGACTTAGCTACTCGAGAGCTATAATTTGACTACTCGAGAGCTAATTCCCTTACTCAAGTAAAGATAGTCTTACTCGAGTATTGACAAAGTATTTCACTCGAGTATGTATGTATCTACTGGAGTAAAGTACTTAACAAATATTCTTCGACAGAATTTTCTCTTCTTTAGTGAATTCTGCAACAAGCCTTTCTCCAATCAGTCCTAGTGCTTGAATATGAAGTGTATCCCAATAGAGAGGCTACATATGAGTCAACACCATGGATCACACAATGAGGGATTACATTGTATGGTCATGTATTTGGTGATCCATTGTAGACTGACATTGGTCTACACTAGCAATACAGTCCTGCAAACACATAACTTAAACAAAGCATCAAATACAACTTAATTCATGTTAGTTCAAGGGTGACTTCATCAAATCTGGGTAACTGTGGATACAATACCCAACAAAGTTATTGGTGTTTGTTAGGATTGCATAATGTGAGTCTTAGGTTGTACGCCGTAAAGACAGGGAATGCTCAAAGTAACTGTTATGTCTTAAACCTCTGAACAGTGGTGGGACCCTGATAATAGGTACATCGAAAATGTACACTGAGTGCATGGAACGTGTAACAGCCCAAGTTCAACTTTAGGTTTCAGGTTGGGTGACACGGCCTGGGACACGGGCATGTCCCACGGCGTGTCGTACTTGGGTTGAGCAGTTGGGTCTATGGTCGATGAAATTCGGTCGACAATCGTTAAGTGCAGGGTACACGGCCTGTGACATGGGCTTGTCACAGGGCGTGTCCCTTGCAGGTATCAGGCGGGACTGCGTGTACTGGTTGACACGGGTGTGTCCTGGTGTACACGGCCTGTGACACGGGTGTGTACTATGGTCGTGTACCGCTCAGGTGAAGTGAAGATTGTGCTGTGTGAAGTACACGGCTAACAGACACGGGCGTGTCGGGCATGACACGGGCATGTAGGGTGTGACACGGGTGTGTCACACGGCCGTGTACTGGTTGGATTTGAGTCGGTTGCCTACAACTTAAGTGACACGGCATGTGACACGGGCGTGTCACAGGTCGTGTCAGTCCATGTTCAACCTATTTTTGGGCAAATCAGAGCCGTTCGTTTCCTTATCTTGTATCCCAGGGTCCAGGCTTCTTCCCTGTGGATATAAGGATGAGAAATGAAGGATTATTCCATCATTTCAGTTCTTCTTCTCATTCTCAAAGAGAGAGAAAGAGAGACAGAGAGGGCAAGGGATGGAAAGGAGGAAGGAGAGAGCCAGCTGCTGGAGGAGCTGCGGAGTGCGGAGCTAAGATCCGAGATCGGATTCGTGAAGGCATAGCCAAGGCGGTGATTTCCATCCAGCTAGTTCATGGCTCCGAAGCGATCTTCAAGGGCAACGATCTCCTTCTTGCACATCAAAGTCCTTTATTTATGCATATGCATAGAATCCTCCACCAAGAGGTGGATATCATAAGCAATTCCTTGATTAAGTCTGCATCTAGAGCCAGAAGTGTGGAGTACGACATAGGAATGCTGTGTGAAGCCCATCTGGATGGGTAGTCTGGATTGGTGATGATTATGGGTAAACCGGAGAAGACTTCATGGATTTGATGCTATGTAATGTTTATGCTTTATTGGATGGATGTATGGATGTATGGATGTTGCTTATGGATGTATAGATGCTTTGAGTAAGCTCCTGGTTGTGATGAGAGGTCAATTGATAGCAAGCCTGGGGAGCACGGGATAAACCCGGCTTGCTACACCACTAGGGTGGGTTGATCTGTATAGATGAGGGGTCGATTGGTTGCAATGCCTAGGGAGCTGAGTTAAACCCTACTTGCTACATCACAAGGGTGGGTTGATCGAGAATAGGTGTGGGGTCGATTGGTGGAAATTCCTGGGGAGCATCGATAAACCCGGCTTGCTACACCACTAGGGTGGGTCGATCTTCTCTGGTTATGTTTGTGGATGTTGTGAGGTTAGTACCTCTGAGTGGTATGGACGGAATGTCTCCAGCTCGCGGGATTGGTGGACTAGGATTGAACCGCCCAACCAACAAGTTAAAAACCTCTGATCGGCGGTGGACGACTGGAATATCCGGTAGACCAACAAGGTGCCCTGAGTGCACGGAGCGTCTGGTGGATACCGACGTTTGTGATATGGTTGTGATTGGTAGATTGATAGAGATTTTTATGGCAATGTATACAGGGAAGGAACCACTACCCCGGGTAAGGGGTAGGGTCATTATAATTAGTCAGCTAATGTTGTCCATTACTTTGTTTGCTGCTCTTGGGTGGATGGCAAATTGTAGTTGCTGATGATTGAAGTGATTTGAGGGGGATTGAAGGCTTGCTACTACAGGCCCTTGAAGGCCGTGCGAAGCGTGTTTGGATTTCATGTGCGGCTGTCATGCGTGCCGATGTATGAAACTGTACAGTTATAAAGTGGAACTTGTAAGGCCTTAAGTCCATATGTGTGTGTGTGTGTGTGTGTATAAATTCCTCATTTGATATATATAAATGTTGAGTTTGTATGTTAGTGGACATTCATTGAGCTGAGTTCATCCAACATAAAATGCTGCACTAGAATGTTTTGAGTTAGGGTACGAGTAGATTTTGATTTCCACACGTAATTCCACCACTTGTCCGTGAAATATGGCGTGGGGCCCCGGCCGGACCCACCGTTATATTAGATGTGACGAGTGGAGGTGTTACAAAGTGGTATCAGAGACAAGTTTAGATTGTTTTGGAGGGAAGAACATAATTGAACTCACGAATGTCCACTAGGAATGTAATACATGCACGTAAGGTGCATGAGTGTGTAGTCAATGTATAAGTACCGTTATGATATGGATGCTTAATGGTGTTTTGTACATTGATTGATAGGTGGTGAGGAGTGGTGCTGGGCAGTCTGAGCCCCAGCGGTCCAATGAGAGTGCAACACCCGTTGAAGCACCTACGTCTCCCTCGACGGAGACCATACAGGTGGTGACGGAGATGGTGCTTGTAGTGTTACAGGCACAGCCTACTGGGCAGGAAAGGCCTGTAGGGGTGCCAGTATGGCCTGGTGCAAGGCAAGTGCGCGTTGCAGTTGTGGTGGACGAGAAAGCAATGGACGAGTCATTGAAAAGATTTATGGAGTTTCATCCACCTACGTTTGGTGGGGCGACTTCCCCAACGCAGGCGGAAGATTTCTATAAATATTTGTATACTCTTGTAATAATATCTGTGAAGAAGGAAATAATAAATTATTCTATTTTTTTCTCTCAATTAATCTATTTTTATAGGGTATTGAATCTGATTCATTCGATTTGGGTCTTACACGATTGAGCGCATATCTCGTTAATTTACAGTTGTAATAATTTGCAACTGTATTATAGTATTTTGAATGTATTTTTTTTAATAAAACATAAATTAGTATTTGCCACAGCTTGTAACTATGGCAAATCATTTTTTTTAAATGATGAATTCACTTTTAGCCAGGGTTTCATACCGTGGCTAATAGTTGGCTTATTTGCCACAACATTTTTTACCATGGCTAATACTATTTGCTACGGCCAATTCGTGGCTTAAAGGTTTTAGCCACGCCGACTTTAGCCACAGAGTTTTCCTGTGGCTAGACCGTGGCTAAAACGTTTTAGCCACTGTTTTGTACTTTTTGCTAGGGAAATTTGCCCTGGCCAAAAGTCTGGTTTCTAGTAGTGTTGAGCTGAGATCAGAGAAAGTTGATCTGGAAGAATAAACTATCAAAGCTGCGCTCCAAGTTCGTCAACCAGAGATAAAAGTTCGTCGAGCTGAGAACTTGATAGAAGAGGGAAGATCATTGACCTGAGCTCTAAGTTCATCGAGGTCAACTCAGAGTAGGGACTCTGAGTTCGTCACGCTACGATCGACGATCGTCGAGCTATGATCGACGATCGTCGAGCTTTGTTTGAAGGATTTCGAACTGATTTTCTGAACACTTAATGACTGCCATTCTTCTAAGTCTGGAACTCTAATTTCTTCTGAGGGCTGGATCAAAGATTAAAAAACCTAGTCAGATTGACCTACACCTTAGAGCTAAAAAATGACCCTAGGCTATACATGAAGGGTCAACAACCTAATAGTGAACCTAGCCCAAATCCAAACTAGGGATCCAAAAATCTCCCCATATTTGGGTGAGGTCACTATGAACAATAGAAAAGGGAAAATAAAGAAAAACACAGAGCATAAAAGATATCTGGCAGAAATAAAAAGTCTAGCAGATATATATACATCAAGTGCTTTGTGACAGATTAATCAAAACAAATAGTTCAGAGGGAAAATCAGAAAACTAATTAGACTTCTTAGACTTGCCTTCTCTGATGGCTTCCTAAAAATGATTTCCTTGTTGGGATTTGCTGCTTCTCTTTTAGACATAGTAATATCAGCTTCTCCAATGATATTGCCAGAAGTTGCTCTTGGAACAACTGCCTCTGGATGTAAGCTCATATAAGCATCAACATTGAAAAAGTGTTTGGCTTTGTCATACCTTTTTAATTCCTCTCTTCTATAAGAAGACATTGTACTATATTGAGAAGCATCCTTGCCTTCTTATTTAGCTTTATTTATCTGAGAGATTCCAACCAGCTCTTGAAATCTAGCCATCCTAGAAATATTTTCATATTCTGGATCAACACAATGAACTGGAGGAGAGTGAAGTCTTTAAACAGATACTTTAGTAGATTGATCATATTCAGATATTTTTTGTTGCCTGCGGTTCTTCTGGTATTGCTGTTGCTGCCTGCTGCTGCTTGAAGAATTTTGTTGTTGTCTGCTGCTGGAGGATTTAGACTGATGAGAAGATATAGCTTTTGGAATCTGAGAAATACTTCCAGAGGATCCTGCGGTAGGAGGAGGAGGAGGAGGGCCTCTCTTGAATTTAGTAGGTGGAGAGTACCTCCTACTCTTCTTCCTCGCTTTTTGCTCATTCTTAGAATACCTCATCCAGTTTAGAGTAACTGGAGTGAGTGTAATATTATGCAGGATGTAGTATGGAATATCAGCAGAAGGGTTTGGCTTAGGAACAGCCTTTGGAGGTGTAGAATTAGCAGGAGCCTTCCTTTTCTTTGAACTTTTTTATCTGAGTCATTTGCCTCATTATCAACATCATCATCTTGAGAAGAATGTTCAGGATTTTCATAAAGATCATCTAGCTACTTTAGCAATTCAGCTGAGATTCTAGGAATCTATGGCTGTGCTAGGCTTGTAGGCTTTATAGAGATATCTATAGTAGTCTGAATATCTCCTGCTTCTTCTTCCATGTCAGCAAACAGAATGTCATCCAGATCTGGCATAGGAGACTCACACCAGCCAAATGTTGGTGGAGAGAATGCTTTGTTCTCAGAAACTGGCTCAGCAATATCTTCAACAACAAAACTTGTCTTTAGTTGTTCTACAACTTCAGGACTTATAGGAGCAGCATAAACTACAATAGCTATAGAATTCTGTACATCAAAACTTGGTAGAAAATTTTTGTACACTGAATCAAAAGAATGCAGTAAATAATCTAAATTGACTGTGGGATTTAAAAAGAAATCACCAATAGTGGTTATTTCTATTATTGTATCAGTCATATTTGTATCAGAATCAATTACATCTATTATTTCTGTTATAGGGGCTGCATCTGCTGAATCATCTAACATTTCAGAATCTGTTGCTACTGCTGCTACTGTAGGAGGAGGAACTGGAGCTTCTTCATAGAACATCTCCCCCTGGCTAGGTTCAGAGGGTCCTGAAGCCAGTCCTCCAGAAGAAGGAACAGAAGAGAGAGCAGTAATTCTGGAAGAGAGAGAGATGATGGAATTAGAGAGAGGAGCAATAGCATTTGCTATAAGTTGCTCAAGAGTTGGTGAGATGAAAGTAAGAAGATCTTTTGCTATATCAGAGAAATTAAGGTAGAGGGGTTCAGGAGCAGAGGAGGTGTAAGTGGTATGATGTCCACAGTTTGAACATACAGAGAAGGCCTGAGAGAAGTCTGTGTGGGTGTATTCTGGGAATGTGGAAGGGGGAATGGATGGAATATCAACTATAGAAGTAGGAACTATGGTAGTGGGTGCGGAGGTGGGTTCCTGAATTGGAGAGTGATGTGGAGATTGAGGAGGAGATAGTAGATTGAAAGATGGCTGTGCGGAGGTAGATGGAATGTCAGATTCATGAGTTTGAGGTGGAGATTGAGGAGGTGGAGAGGGAATTTCCTCATGAATGAGTGTGGGAGAATGTGTAGGTGATGGTTGTGAAAGAGGTTAAAGTGGTTGTTGTTGTTGTTTTTGAGGAGGAGAAGGAATGCTGGTGGATTGAGGAATTTCTTCTGGAGGTGGTGGAGATGCTGTAACTGCCCTTGTGTTCTCAGAAGTCCTGCAGGAAGAGGAGGCCCTGGAAGGCTTTGGAATGGTCCTCTCCTATCTGCCAAATAAGGCAGAGGTGATACTCTTTGAGGCATTGAAGAATATTGGTTGGGAAACCAATAATTCTGGTGTCTTTTCCTGGAGGAAAATTCCTAGAATCCTACCAAAGAACACCTCTTCTTTGTGTTTTTCTTCTTGATCAACTCAAACAAAATATGTCCCCAATTTACTGATTTGTTATCAACCAGAGCACCCATCACGAGAAATTGGTGTCTGGTGATATAATCATAGGTTGTATGCTTTCCCAGCAACATCTTGCCAATAATGTCAGCCAGAAACTTATATTGAACAGATAAGTTCTTTTTCAGAAGCTTATTTGGGTTTCCTTCAGAGTGACCCATTCTACTCAGCATATTCTCATATTTATCATTATCTAATTCAATATCATCTTTTCCAGTAGCTAAATCAAAAATTTCAGTTAAAGCTATAGGAGTTAGAGTGACCTGCTTGCCGCTGATTGTGCCAATCATATTATCTGCATCTGTAGATATTGAAGTGAAAACCCATTCTCTAATTTCATTTCCTGGTATCTTGATCCTTGTTGCCATTAATTTCTTTAGATTCTGGTCTTCACACAGCTTGAGAATATCGATGAAGATTTGATCAGTGTGAGAGAAAGAGTCAAAATCGACGTCGAAGCCGGTGTCGAATTTCATGCTTGAGAGAGAGAGAGCACCGAAATCGTCATAGGTTTTCCTGCAAAAACAAAAGAGAGAGCAAGAGCAAGAGAACAGAAAGCGCGGGATAGAGTACGACGAAAACATATTTATAAGGTTTTCAGAATATGAAGAATCAGGCTCTGTCCTGTGAAAATAAAAAATCTTCTTTCTCAGGTTGATGAAAAATTCCATGAAGAAATAATATCGTCTATCTCACTCAGAAGAGGGAAACTTTTCGTCGTTCTCAGGTCGATGAAAATTTTTCTGAAGCAAAATCATCGATCTTCGCTCGATGAAATCTGTTTCACTAAGAAGTGTTTGTCGATCTCCGTTCGACGAACTCTTCACGAAGAGTTCACAAATCATCGATCTCCATTCGACGAACTATGCCAAATCGTCGAACATAGACAAAAATTAAGTTGAATCGGCCCCATTTATCATACCTAGCTGATTTAAGAAGAACAAATGTTTCTTCTCATCCAATGGCTTGGTGAATATATCTACTCTTTGTAAATCAGTAGAGATAAAGACAAGATTAATTTTCTTTTTGTCTACACAATCTTTACTGAAATGATGTCTAATTTCAATATGCTTGGTCCTACTATGATGCACTGGATTTTGTGCAATAGATATTGCACTGGTACTAACACAAAATATAGTTGAATTATTTAAGTTGATACCATAATCCAACAATTAATTTTGTATCCACAAAATCTATGAACAACCGCTGCCTGCAATTATGTATTCAGCTTCAGCAGTTTATAAGGACACAGGGGTTTGTTTCTTATAAAACCAGGACACAAGCCTATCACCAAGAAACTGGAAAGTTCCTGATGTGCTCTTTCTATCCACTCTACTTCCAGCATAGTCAGTATCAGAAAATCCAGTTAAATCAAATTCTGACTCTGATGGATATAGGATTCCTAGATTTGGACAACCCTTTATATATCTCAAAATCCTTTTTAATAAAATATAGTGAGATTCTTTAGGGTTCACTTAGAACCTAGCACAAGTACATGTGGCAAACATTATGTCAAGCCTACTTGCTGTGAGATATAATAGAGACCCAACAATAACCCTATAAGTTTTCTGATCAACAGGCTTGTCATGTTCATCAGAATCAATCACAGCATTAGCAACCATATGTGTTTTCATTACTGAGGCATCACACATCATAAACCTTTTAATAAGCTCCTTTGCATACTTGGATTGGGAGATGAAGATACCATCAGGTGATTGCTTCACTTGGAGACCAAGGAAGTATGAAAGTTCACCCATGCTACTCATCTTAAACTTTGAATGCATTAGATCAGAATATCTTTTACATAGTTTGGGATCAGTAGACCCAAAAATAATATCATCTACATATATTTGAACTAACAAAATTTTATTTTTATGATGCCTGATAAAGAGTCATATCTACTTTGCCCCTGGAAAACTTATCCTCTTTAAGAAAGCTAGCTAAGGTCTTATACCAAGCTCTTGGAGCTTGCTATAAACTATAGAGAGCTTTATGCAATCTAAAGACATAAGAAGGATGAGTTGGAGAGATAAAACCTGGTGGTTGCTCCACATACACTTCTTCTTTTAAATCTCCATTTAGGAAAGCACTCTTTACATTGAACTGGTAGACTTTCAATCTTTTATAGGCTGCAAAGGCAAAGAAAATCCTTATAGCCTCAAGCCTTGCCACTGGAGCAAAGGTCTGATCATAGTCTATTCATTCCTCTTCTGAATAGCCTTGAGCTACTAGCCTTGATTTGTTCCTTATAATAGTTCCTTTAGCATCCAGTTTGATTCTGAAGATCCATTTTGTTCCAATGACTGGATAGTCTTTGGGTCTAGGAACCAAATCCCAAACTCTGTACCTCTCAAAATGATTGAGCTCCTCTTGCATTGCAATGATCCAGCGGGGATCTTGCTCTGCATCTTTTATGGAGTGGGGCTCAAGTTGAGAAACGAAAAACAAGCATGCATCATATCATTGTTGAGTTGATGCCTTGTTTGCACACCAACTGAAATATCTCCAATCACTTGAGATATATGGTGATCTCTAAGTGTGACAAGATCAGTGGGAGGAGTTGGTTGAGCAACATCTTGTGGAATTAATTCCTCTTGTGGAATTATATTAGCTATTGGAGGAAGTTTAGCCACTTCCAAACTTTCTTCTTCACTTTCTTCTTCAGCTTGTGTAGAAGGATGGGGTGAGATTTATATCATCCAATCTCTCACACAAGTGAGGTGCCTGCAAAATATTATTGGTAGAAACTTCTTTCTCCTTGTAAAACATGTTGGCCTCATCAAGTATAACATGAACAGATTCCTCAAATTTTAAAGTGGATTTGTTAAAGACCCTATAAGCTTTGCTGACTTGCGAATATCCTAGAAAAATTCCCTCTGCAGCTTTTGCTTCAAACTTTCTAGTGTATTTCTTGTCATTATTGTGAATATAACATAAGCATCCAAATACTTTAAAATAGGTGATTTTAGGTTTATTCCCTTTAAGTAGCTCATAAGGAGTCTTATTCTTAAGCTTGTGTATCAAACTTCTGTTCAGTACATAGTTTGTTGTGCTCACAACCTCTGCCCAAAAAGATAAGGACATGTAAGCATCTGCAAGTAACGTGCTTGCAGATTGAATTAGTGTTCTATTTTTCCTATCAACAACCCCATTTTGTTGAGGAGTTCTAGGATCTGAGAAGCAGTGCCTGATATCTTCCTTCTCACAAAACTCTTGCAAAAGAAGAGACTAAAACTCAGTACCATGATCACTTCTGATCAATGCAACTGGAGTAGAGTACTCAATCTATATGTTCTTGAGAAAATCTGTAAGAACCTTGAAGTTATCTTACTTAGATCTCAGAAAGAATACCCAAGTGAATCTTGAGAAGTCATCTACAATCACTAAAGTATAAGATTTTCCTCCTAGACTTTGTACAGCAATAGGGCCAAAAAGGTCCATATGTACCAAGTACAATATCCTAGGTGAGTCACTTTTATTTACAGATTTAAAGCTATTTTTAGTTTGCTTGCCTAACTGACAATCCCTGCAGAGGCCTTCCTACTTGTAGGGGCAAGAAGGCAAACCTCTAACAAGGTTGTCCCTAGATAACTTAGTAATATTTTTAAGATTTACATGTCCTAATATCTTATTCCAAAGATCATTTTGATTACTAACCTGATTAAATAAACAAAGTTCTAAACAAGCTGATGGAAAATTTACTACATATATGTTGCCTTGTTTAAGTCCAGTTAATACAGGTTTGTTTTCTTTAGAAGAAATAATACATGAAGATGAGTTAAAAGAAACCTAATAACCTTCATCGCATAATTGACTTATGAATATTAGGTTATGCTTTAAGCCACTCACATAAGCAAATTTCCTGAAGGTGACTGCTCCAACATTAACATCTCCATAGCCTTTAGTTTGGTCACAGTTGAAGTCACCAAAGATCACCTTTGGACCTAGCTTGGAATTGTAGTTTGTTAGATTATCCTTACAGCCAGTCATATACTTTGAGCATCCACTGTTCAGATACCATTGTTGATTAAAGACTAGATAATCCTTCACCTGCATAAAAAGGAATTAGGTGTTCTTGACCCAGGTTATCTTGGGTCCTTGTTTCTTTTGATAAGAGAAACTGGAAATAACCGAAAATTTTGGTTGATTTTTATATCCCGAGGGATGGTATATTCTAGGTGGTATTTCCCATTGAGTAAAAGGATTAGTAAATTCTCTGAATTGATTGAAGTTTTTAACAGAGTTAAAGTTTTTATTAAACCTGACTGGGTTCGATGAATTTTTATAAGTTCGTTGATCTGCGTTCGACGAATAGGGATGAGTTCATTGAACTCTGCTCAGAGAATGAACATATCATTTTATGTGCCCCACGTTCGTCGATAGCTGCTCGAAGAACCATATACAGTTCGTCGATCGCAGCATGACAAATTATTATAGTTTTAATTTACGTTCATAGATAATCGATCTGGGTTCGACGAACTATACACATTTCATCGATCTGAGTTCGACGAAATCTGTTGAACATAGTTTTTATTTAGATTCTTATTATTTTTCTTCTTATTTACAGATTTCTGATATACATTTGGTTGAGTAGTTTCTCCTATTTTCTCTTTGACTTTTTCAAAGATAAATTTAATTGGAGTTGAAAGATTATTTTTCTTTAATATGCGGGGTAAGCTTGATGAAGCACCTAAGCCGGGCTTTCCATTTAATCTGGCATTGACTATGCTTGTGATGTCCATCAGCTTAAGGCTTCTCCCATTGAGAGATTTCTCAAGTTTTTTTATCTCACATAATTCAATTTTTAGTGAGATGATTTGTTCATTAGCTAAATCAAAATCATTTTTCAGTTTGATATTTTCAGCAAATAGGTTATCAAATTCAACCTGTATATCTCTAAGAATTTTTATTTCATTTTCTGAATTGATTAAATCATTGCATAAGGATTTAAATTCAATTTTAAAATCTTCTGAATTGAAATCAAATATAAAAATTACCTGATCTTCTACAGATTCTGATTCCTCTTCTGATTCTTTATCTTGTTCCTCAACATTAGATTTTCTGCTGGAGGCATTAATAGCCATAAGGCAAACTTCCCTTGCCTTTGCCTCCTCTTCATCTTCACTAGAGCTGGAAGATGAGGATTCTTCATCTGTGTCACTCTAAGTCTCAACAATGAAAGCTTTCTCCTTTCTCTTGTGTTTGCTGGGGGAGTGCTTGTTATAGTGTCGGCTTGAATGCCTTTTATTCTCCTTTTCTTTTATTCTATCTTTCTTCTGTACCTCTGGGCATTTAGGTAGAATGTGCCCAGGTTTTCTGCATCCAAAACATATAAACTCCTTGGTAGGAGTCTTGTCATATCTTGGCTTGTCATCATTCTTGGATGACCTTCTTCTAAAGTCTTTCTTGGCCATTTTATAAAATCTTTTAGACAACAAGCTCAGTAATTCTTCAATAGCTGGAGGAGCTTCTGATTCTTCTATTTCTTTGAAAGCAATGCTGTGCTCCTTCCTTGAAGATGTGGAAACCTTCTGTTCAGCAACCTCCCTTGTCTTGATCAACTGCTCATAAGACTTGAGCTTGTCAAGGAGAGATTCTGTGGAAATCTCATTTAAACTTCTGGCCTCCTTAATTGGTCATATCCTGGAATCCCAAGTGCTGGGGAAGCACATTAGAATTTTGTCATTTATCTCAGTTAATGAGATTTCCTTGTCCAGGGTTCTCAGTTCATTTATGATGACACTGAGTCTGTTATACATCTCAGCAACAGTCTCTGATTCCTCCATCTTGAAAATCTCATACTGTGATATGAGGAGGGATCTCCTGTATTTCCTTTCATCTGATGGGCCTCCAACTATTTGGTTCAGTGAGTCCCAAATAGCCTTTGCAGAGGTGCACTCAGCCACCTTCTAAAAGATATCATCTGACATTGTCTGTGCTAGAATGTTCATTGCTTTAGCATCACCGATCTTGGCTTTCTTTTGTGCATCAGTCCACTCAGGTGGTGGAACTACTGAAGTTCTTGTTGAAGTAGCAGCTGTAGGTTGAGGGGGGCCTATTTAAATAGAGTTGAAAATATCCTCATCAATAAAATTCATATAAAGTTTGATTCTAGCCTTCTAGAGTGCAAATTTATTAAAGTTGCACACATGAGATCTGGTGCTAGAATATTCCTTATTCTGTGCCATGCTGTAATCAAGAGGCTAGAGAGAAAAAGATCTAACAAAGGATTTTGGTTCAGATGTAAGTCTGTGAAACCAAAGCAACCTCAATCCTCTGATACCTATTGAAAGATGGTAAAGCTTTACCACCTGAGGGGATATATCTATTTAACTCTAGAGAGGGGGGGGGGGAATAGAGTATTTTAAAAACTTAATTGGTTTTTATAGCAGAATTAAAATAGTGATAAATATATCTTAAGAGAGTGCACGAAAGAAAAACTAACTAACACAGTACACAACACACAACAATAAGAAAACAAAAAGTAATCCAGATGACACAAGAAATTTATAGTGGTTCCCCTAAACTTGGGTATATCTACTCTTCTAACACCCTGGTAGGAATCCAATATAGGTTTTTGATTAGGTTCCCTGCCACTAATAGGTTTTTGCTCAGGTGCCCTGTCACCATAAGATATATTTAAAGGGAGATCTCACAACACTTTAGGCTTTTGATAAGGTGCCCAAAAACCAATCTAAGTATTTTGATAATGAGACTTAAGAACCAGGTGGTTAACTTTTGAAGGGAGTTAAAACCCTGTGTACAGTGGGAATAAGAAAATTGATATTGTCTTCTCTTTCTCAAAAGCAACTAAGAAGACTAGTGGATTTGATCTTGTCAAAGCTCCCACTGAGATGATTATTATTCAGAAATTTTACTGGAAGCTTTGCAGGGTGTAGGCCTTCAATCTTTTGAAGATCTTCAGAAGCTTTTGGACTGATATTGAATAGTTGTCCCATGAAAAGATCTGAAGCTGATGATGAAGAGCTCTGTGAATTTCTCTGTGAGACATGTATCAGCTGTTGTCTCTCTGTGTAATCTCTATGTCTATTCTCTTCCTTATTCATTAATGTTCTTCCGAAAAACAATCTTTTTATCTTCTTGTAGAAATTCTATCTCTGAATTTGAATTCTACTCCATGATTAATTGCTGAAATCTTAGAACTTGGACAAACAGCTAGAAGGCAATAAATTGATTCCTTAACTGTCCCAGTTATTAAGCCGAATATTAACTCTGTGAAATTCAGTAATTAATGCTTCCAATGAACGGCTATATTCATAAGAATATATGAAATTAATTACTTAGAGCAATATAGACAATAATATATTATATAGGCCTTGGTCAAACCAGAAATTAACTGTAGAGAAGAGAAATTAAGAACTGACAGAAAATATGGAGCTCAGAACAGATTTCGTCGACCTGAACTCCAAGTTCGTCGAGCTGAGAAATCATCTTCGTTGAGCTAAGATCACTGAATGTTGATTTGGAAGAATAAACTATCAAAGCTGGGCTCCAAGTTTGTCGACCAGAGATAAAAGTTTGTCGAGCTGAGAAATTGAGAGAAGAGGGAAGATTGTCGACCTGAGCTCTAAGTTCGTCGAGCTCAACTCAGAGTAGGGACTCTGAGTTCATCGAGCTACGATCGACGATCGTCGAGCTGAGTTTGAAGAACTTCGAATTGATTTTATGAACTCTTAATGACTGTCATTCTTCTATGTCTGGAACTCTGATTTCTTCTGAGGGCTGGATTAAAGATTAACTAACCTAGTCAGACTGACCTACACCTTAGAGCTAACAAAATGACCCGAGGCTATACATGAAGGTTCAACAACCTAAAAGTGAACCTATCCCAAATCCAAACTAGGGATCCAACACAGATGAATATAATGAAGATTAGAATGCTGAAGCTTGATTGCCTCCATCTGTCAGACATCGGAGGGACCATCTAGCCCACCAAATCATTGGTGATGCAAGCCATGGAGTTCAGACCAGAAGCAAGAGTATCAACAATGCTATCTACTCAAGTTTTCTATCTCAAGAAGAGCCCAAGAAGTTTGAAGAGACAATCAAAGACTAGTTTTGGATTGGAGCAATGCAAGAACAGTTTGACCAATTTAAGAGGTATAAGGTTTGGAAGTTGGTTCCCAAACCACAAGTACAAAATGTCATAGGGACCAAGTGGATCAACAGGAATAAGTTGGATGAGAATGACATTATTGTCAAGAATAAGGCTAGGCGGGTGGCTAAAGTATACATGCAAGAAGAAGGGATAGAGTTTGACCAAACATTTGCTCCAGTAGCCAGATAGGAAGTAATAAAATTCTTTCTTGTATATGCTGCCTATCAAAGATTCAAAGTCTATCAGATGGATGTGAAGTCAGCCTTCTTGAATGGGGAGTCACTCAACGCCATATAACACATACTATTGAGTCAATCTTAGCCTAACTGATAGATAGCCAGAAATATGGCTAAGTGCACAGGCATTGAGTGTAGTCTACTCACTCAATGCCATAAATCAAAAAGCTGTGAGTCAGGCTGAGTCAGTCAAAGCCTAGAGAAATAGGCTGAAAATATGGCTAAGTCCACAGGCGTTGAGTGTGGTCTACTCACTCAATGCCATACATCCCTTAGAGTTGAGTGTTGTTGTGCCTGTCAACTCAACAGAAAAGTTGGGAAAAATTTAAACTTAGTTCACTGGCATTGAGTGCAGCTTACTCACTCAAAGCCATTACAGAAAAATCTATCCAAGTAGCAAAGCGTTGAGTGTCGCTTACTCACTCAACTCCATGGAGCAAAAGCATTGAGTGTATCTTACTCACTCAATGCCACATAATAGAGATGTTCTATTAAGTAGTTTGGCATTGAGTGGAGCTTACTCTCTCAACGCCAAGGCTCAGAAAATGGCTAAGTCCAAATGCGTTGATAGCTTTTATTTTCATCGAGCTGAGCTCTGCGCTCGTCAAACTGAGCTATAAGTTCGTCGAACTGAGCTTTCACTTTTCGCCGAGCTGAGCTCTGAGTTCGTCGAACTGAGCTCTAAGTTCGTCGAACTAAGCTTTAATTTTTCGTCGAGCTGAACTCTGAGTTCGTCGAACTGAGTTCTACGTTCGTCGAAGTCTTTTGGCGCTGAGTGATGGTCATTCACTCAATGCCTTTGCTTCTAATGTTTTAATTTTATCTATGTCCAAAGATGCCGATTCATGTTGACGTCAGTAAAGTCAAAAAGTCAACAAAAATTCAAATGTTGCGGGAATGCTGCCAGAGTTGCTTGCGACTAGCTGTCATCATCCTCTGCACTTGGAAAGAAATATTTTCATGTTTAAGTGTTGGGGCTTGCACACAACAGAGAGCCATTGAATCAAGAGTAAATGGAAAGAATGTGCTGTATGGCTAAATCTCAGCCATAAATCTTGGTGGTGGGCCCACTGCGCCATTGGCCGTCTGAGAATAAAAAGATGCAAATCGACTAGAGCAAACAATCGAATCATTGTCTAGTTTTTCTAAAAAAGAATGTGCGGCCGAACTTCAATCATCTTCCTCGCCTTTCATGTTGAGCCTGAAGAAGCTATTCTGCACAAAAAACTTAGCTGAGGAAAGAGATAGCTGAAGCAATCACCATCTGCAATAATAGGTTCAGAAGCAATTCTGAGGAAGCAGATCAACAAGCTCTGCAATGAAACGATAGCTGTTTGAAGAAATATTCAACTACCGACTTCATTATCTTCAACAGAAAAAGCTTGGGCTGATAACTGCTCAGTACAGGAAGAAGTAGACATAGAGTTCTTGCTCTGGTGTTTAATTAAATCACATTTTAATCCTTCTGTATAGATTCTTTGTGAGTCTGAATTTATAAGCCTGTGTTATAAAGGCTAATGCCTTTTTGACCTGTGGTTGGGTTAGTACCGAGTGAAAGTTCTTTGTGACTTGTGGTTTGGCTTAGTGCCGAGTGAATCATCTTTGTGACCTATGGTTTGGCTTAGTGCCTAAGTGGTAGGTCTGTGTGACATGTGACGTCCTGCGGGATCTGTGTTGTAAGCTCTCAAGGAGCCGAGTTTTGGGTGAAGAGCTTACTCTAACACATTGTTTGAAAGGCGCAGAGGGACATTGGACAAACCCAAGATTGGAGAACCACTATAAAATTACTGTGTCATCTGTGATTTTTCTTTAAATCTAAAACTGACCTAATCACAAACTACAAAAATCGGCTAACAAGTAAGAAAATTCAAATAGATACAAAAACCTATTCACCCCCCTCTAGGTGTTTAGCTGGCCTTAAAAACAAGACTTTAAAGTGATATCAGAGGGAGGTTACTCTTTAAAGGAGTATCACTCTGAATAGATCTCCAAGGTTAGCTAGAAGTCTATCTCTATGGGTTCAAGAATGAGCAATAAGGAGCTGAGTGATGTGAGGCTTCCAATCTATAGGAAGGAAGACTTCGGCATTTGGAAAGCAAGGGTGAGGCAGTTCATGGAAGCTGCTGACCGTAGGATGTATACTACAATCAAAGAGGGACCATTCATCCTAATGAAGGTCTCTGCATTGGATGCAAATGTCCAGACACCCAAGACATATGATGATACGACTAAGGATGAGTTGGCCCTGACCTCAATAGACAACAGAGCAAAGAATATAATTATGAGTGTTATTGATGACTCTACACTTCAGAACCTGATCCATTACACAACAACAAAGGAATGTGGGGCACACTAGTGATCTACATGGAGGGGAAATATAAAGTTCGAGATGATAGGAAGTCCATGCTCAACCAAGAGTATGAGGCTTTCAGGCAATCCAAGGGGGACAACATAACCACCAGTTATAAAAAGTTCTTTAGCATTGTGAATGAACTGAAGACTTATGGAAGGGTATTCGGTCACTATGAACTGAATGATAAGTTCCTTAGATCTCTCACTATAGAGTGGGAGACAAAGATCTGTGTCATTAGAGAAGTGGCAAAGATGTGTGACATTGCTCCTCACACCCTCTTTGGGAAGTTGCTATCATACGAGATGCAGCTGGCTGCTAGGAAAGAAGGGGAGAACCACAGCAAGTCTCAAGCAAGAGACAAGGCTGTAGCATTCAAAGCTGAAGGCTCCAATAAAAGCAGAAGAAAGTCTCCCTCTCCATCAAGGATAGATGTTGAATCTTATTCTAGAAGATTAGAGAAAAGCACATCAGACTGCCAATGGTCTGATGAAGATTTTGCTGCCTTCTCTAGGAAATTCCTGAAGTTCATGAAGAATAAGAATTGGAGAGGCACGCCTTCCTCCTCCTCTCATCCCAAGGATGACTACTAGAAGGGTAGGATGAAATCCTCTAAGGAGGACATGTATGGTTCCAAAACTAGTAAATAGGTGTCATCTAACATGACTTGTTATCATTGCAGAAACCCTAGTCATGTAATTGCCGACTGCCCAGTCAAAAGAAGGGAACATGGTGAGAAAAAGGACCACCAGCAAAAAGGCAAGAAGTATACATCACTCATTGCTAAGAAGCAATGAAGCTGGATTGACACCTCCTCATTAGAGTCAGAAGAAAAAGAAGAAGCCTACATAGGGTTGTGCTCTACTGAAGATGGAGCTATAGAAGCAGACTGCATTAAAAGGCTGGCTGCTATAAAAGAAGAAGTTGAGAAGGTTCTTCTTGCTGGCAGGGTTGAAGTCAGGGCCCCTTTGTCACTATGTGATGGTGATTCATAGGTGGATTATGAAGAAGACAGCTGTTGTCTTGGGCTGATGGCTAGTGAAAGTTATTAACTTAAGGTTAGCTAATCACCTAGGGGGTGAATAGGAGTTTGAAAATTTCTTAGTCTTTTTGCTGTTTTATTTCTAAGTGATCTAGAGCTTGTCCTTAAAACCTGCAATATAAAAGAAAAACAAGCAACAAAACACAGCACACAGTTATTTATAGTGGTTTCCCAATTGGGTACATCCACTTTCCCTCCCACCTATCCAACTGTCTTGTTGGACTAGGAACAAACTCCTCCAAAATGCACCTCATAGCTTACACATCAAACCCTCAGCCTTACACACACGTTCTCTTCAGAACCCAATCTCAGAACCACAAAGGTTCCTACCTCAGAGCCCTGTAGTGCTCCTACAAATTAGTGGTCCACATACCACCGACCTCAGCCTTATCTCTAAGGCCTACAGCTCAGCCTTTTCAGCCCTACAACTTCAGGCACAAGGCCCAACTCTCAGAGTGCTGCACCACTCCTATAACTTAGAACTCTTCCAGGTACCTACCTCAGTGCCCTTCCAGACAGCTACAACTCAGCCTCCTCCTAGGCCTACAACTCAGTGACACACTTATCACCTACAGCTTAGTGACTTACCAGTCACCTACCTCAGCCTTATCTCCAAGACCTACTACTCAGGCTAGGAGGACAACCCTACTCTCAGATCTACACTTGGATCCTACCTCAGTACCCCAACAGGGTACATACCTCAGTGACTAATTAGTCACCTACAACTTAGGCCAAAAGGAACTACAGCTCAGATTCAGACAAGCTGAATCCTACAGGAATTTAAACAGATAGTTAAAGTAAATTTAAAACTCTGACTCAGAGATAAATCTCTAAGTCCTCCTTACTGGACTGAGTAGATATTAGTCCAGCCCTCTTGCTGTATAAGGAATGAGTCTTCTTCTGCAGCAACTATTTCTTTGTTGCACTGAAGAACAGCTACCTGCTGTAGAAGGCTGATGGCCCTTCACACATCTATCTCCTTGCTGATTAGATGAATCCGCTGCCATGTTATTTAAAGAACTAACTTGCTGAACTTAAAAAGAGCTTCAACTATCTTTTTCTGCCTTGCCGCCTTGCACTGCTGGACTTGGATTTCAAGCTTGTCGAAGAAGATGAAGTCCAGCCGCCTCTATTTTCCGTATTTCTTCATTTTTAGTTGTTAACCCTAATTCCCAATTTCTCTCTTCCTTTTATATCTATTGATTTGAATTAATGACACAATTGGAGTGTGGGCCCAACTAAGGATGGTCAGCACCACCTCTCTCAGAAAAGGACAAATAGTATCTTCCGGTGCTACATCAGCTTTCCCGCAATGACATGAACTATTTTGACTTTGTTGACTTCTGGTGCCATCAGCAGGGGTCATCCAGTGTGAAAGAGATATCAGATATGCTCTGATTCCAATTAGGGATAGATCTGCTTAACTCTAGAGGGGGTGGGGGGGTGAATAGAGTATTTTAAAACTTTAATTAATTTTTACAGCAGATTAAAATATGTGATAAGTATATGTATAAAGAGAAGAAAACAAAAACTATCACAACACACAAAAAATAAACAATAGAGCATTCTAGATGACACAAGAAATTTATAGTGGTTCCCCTAAACTTGGGTACATCCACTCTTCTACCACCATGGTAGGAATCCACTACAAATTTTTGATCAGGTGCCCTGTGTAACACCCCCATCCGTCACATGGGATTTAGCAAAAGGTCCAGCTGGAACCCGACGCCATATACCACAGACAGTCAGAAGCGTTACATAAGAATATTCAAACTATCCAATTAATACTACTCGTCCTACACAGAGCATTCTAGCGGAAGCTTTTAAAGTTGGAAGAACCCAAAACTTAAATCCAATAAACATGAATGTCCACAACCACACTACTGGAATGAAACCCAAAATACACTGAAAGGGGACATGTCATTATGGCCTTACAATAGTTCACTTAATAAATAGTGTTTTCCATATATCGGCTCGCAGGCCGGCCACACATGACAAAAGTAAAGTACAACTATTATTTACGGCCTTCTAGGGCCAGCAAATCAACAAGAGCTCCAGCCCGCTATTTGGTACTCGGCTCCGTAGCACCTGCAAGCACATTCCACCGCACGATGGCAAACAAAGCAACGGTCAGCCAAAAGCCGACCAAATTATAACGACCCCGCACTAGGTCGGGACGGCGGTGCTCCTTCCCTGCAATTCATTAGCCCAGCTAAACAATAAAGTGCAACTATATATTTTGCCACAGGTGTAGGCTCGCACGGCCAAACACCCCGTGCACTCAGGGCACATTAACGGTGAATCCTGACACTTCAGCGTCTTTACCACCACCCCCAAGATGGCAACAACATGAGCATTTTATCCTTTCTGACCCTGACTAGTCTATGGCTCCCGACTATGACAATGGCCAGTCCCCTTTTCGGGTCTCTCGCACAAAACCACATAGCCTAGGTCCAATTCCACTTACCTGTTGCTCAACCGCGTAGTTCACATTAAGACGTACGCACGAGCCAAGATTCTCTCGGATCCCAACATTTTCAAAACAATCACATAACCCAGTTATGTTCAAGGCCGGTTCCCAGACCGCCAAGTTAGCAGAACAACGATTCCGCTCAGTTTTTCGGGTGCGCCTTGGAGCTAACCTCCAAGGATCACTGCTGCAATCTACCGCGTAGAAACCCGAAAACCCAAAGCACGAAGTCTTCTCCGGCAAAACATATGAAATGCAACATCACAGATCCAGACAATACACCTCCGGGTAGGCTTCACACACAATTCCTACACTCGTAATTCGATTCCGGACTCTATATGCAACATAAGGGGGACTATTCACATCAACCCCAAGGAACACCACGCACTCACCGCACACTCGCAGGAGCGGGATTCCCTATGCAGAAAGAAAGAGCTTCACATGCTCAAGTAGAGAATCGTTACCCTTGTAGTCCGCTTTGGCGCCATGGAAAAACTACACGGACAGAACTCTTCGTAACGAACTTTCCTCCACAGATCCGTTCTCAGATCTCAAAACGGTGTTCTGATGCTCCGCTGGCGGCCGGAATCCTCCTTCTTCTTCCTCCTCTCTCTAACACCTTGGAAAGAGAAAGCCTTGGAGAGAAATGAAGGATTAACTCCCCTATTCCGGGCCTTAACAGAGCAGGAAACCATCTGGGCCGTTGGATCTTATTTAAAGAAAACGAATGGCTCAGATCCGCTCAAAAAAATCTCCAAACCTAGGCCGAACACGGCTTGGCACACGGCCGTGTCCCAGGCCATGTGCCTCGATCCAGGCACGATCGTCGAACACAGAGACTCACACGGGCTCAGACACGCTCGTATCCCACCTGACACGCCCGTGTCGGGTCTCTCGACATGCCCGTGACCGGGGGTGTGTCACACATAACCGCCACGCCAACCGACACGACCCGAACTGAACACGGGTACTGATACGGGTAGGCACACGCCCGTGTCAAAGGACACGCCCGTGTCATGCAGCCGTGTTCGTGGCCGTGTCCTTCTCGGGATGAAATCGGCCAAAACACCATCCAGACCTGGCCTTGGACACGCCTGTGTCCTAGGCCGTGTACCCCTATACAGACACCAAAAATCCCTTTTTACGCGACCTACTCAAATACAATTTTTGGGGAGTTACAAATCTCCCCCACTTAAGGAATTTCATCCCGAAATTAAGTAAAAGGTACATAAAATTAAATGTTACCTGGATGGAATAACTCGGGGTATTCCTCCAACATAGCTTGCTCTCGCTCCCAAGAAAGCTCCTCCCATCCGCAGTTATCCCAACGGACTTTAACCATCCGGACCTCCTTGTTGCAAAGTCGTTTGACTGCAACATCTTCAATACGTACCAGCTTGACCCTTATTGTCAACTCATAATCAACTGGTACTTGATTGTCCGCAATGATTTGCGAAGGCTGTTGCACTGCCTTACGCAACACCGACACGTGGAACACATCATGTAGCCCACTCAACTCCACCGACAGCTTCAATCTATACGCCGACTCGCCAACATGCTCCAGGATTTCAAATGGTCCAAGGTATCTCGGACTCAGCTTCTTCAAGCGTCGAACCCGCGATACACCCTTGAACGGCTTGATTTTTAGATACACCATGTCACCAACACTAAACTCCACGTTCATATACTTGGCGTTATAGTACTTTGACTGTCTATCCTGAGCGATCTTCAACCTTTCCTGAATTTTACGCACCATTGAAGTGGCGTCTTCCACCGCTTGACGTTTATACAACTTCGATTCGCCTACCTCCAACCAAGACAACGGCGTACGACACTTCCTTCCGTACAATGCTTCGAAAGGCGTCATACCAATGCTCGCCTGGAAGTTGTTGTTATATGCAAACTCCACAATATACAGGTGATCCTCCCAATGCTTTCCCAAATCTAGGACGCACATGCGAAGCATGTCCTCCATAGTCCTGTTGACCCTCTCGGTCTGACCATCCGTCTGTGGATGAAAGGTTGTGCTGAAACTCAGCTTAGTTCACAACATACTATGAACCAACCTCCAATCCTTCGACGTAAAGCGTCCATCTCGGTCACTAACAATACTGCTGGGCACACCATGCAACCGTACAATATTATCCACGTAGAGTTTGGCTAACTTTTCCACCGAATCTTCCTTCCTATTCGGAATAAAGTGTGACACCTTTGTCAACCTATCTACGACCACCCAAATGGCGTCGTTTCCCTTCTATGACTTCAGCAAAACATGCACAAAATCCATAGATATGTCATCGAATTTTCATTCTGGGATAGGTAGGGGCTTCAAGAAACCTCCGGGCTTCTGGCATTCCGCCTTCACTAATGCACAAGTACGACACTTGGCCACATAAAGTGCTACATCCTTCTTCAATCCCGGCCACCAGAATAATTTCTTCATGTCTCTATACATCTTCGTGTTTCCCTGGTGGATTGAGTACTTGGTATGATGAGCCTCATACATCAACTCCTCCCGAAGATTATCCGCACTAGGAATGCATAGGCGACCGTCCTTCCTTAGCAACCCATCCTCAACAGCAAACTGGGAATTTGACACATCTAATGATTCATCCAAGATCTGCTTCATGCTGTTATCCTGAACCAAAGCCCGCCGAACTCTATCAGCTAGGTCACACTGCACCTATGTCCAAAATAGTTTCGCCTCAGCACTAGACTGCTCGTCGACACAAGATATCTCCAAAGCCTCCAACTAATGGACCAATCTCTAATCTTGTACCGATAACCAGTTGTCCTGTGCGGGAATCTTACGACTCAATGCATCATCCACTGCATTTCTCTTCTCAGGCACATAATGTATCTTGAAGGTGTAGTCCCCTAAGAACTCCATCCACCTCCGCTGCCTCATGTTCAGATCCTTTTGGTCCAACAAGTACTTCAAACTCTTATGATCGATGTAAATATTGACCTTCACACCGTACAGGTAGTCCCTCCAAAGATTTAGAGCAAATATCACGGCCACTAACTCTAAGTCGTGGACCGGATAATTTCTCTCGTGAGCCTTCAATTGTCGTGAACCATAGGCTATCACTCTCCCATGCTGTAGCAAAACACAGCCCAAACCACTGCCTGAAGCAGCACTATAGATCTCGAACCCTTCGGTTCCACTTGGCGAACATAAAATAGGCGTTGTGGTCAACCGCCTCTTCAACTCTTCAAAAGCCTGTTCGCACACCGGAGACCACACAAACTTCTGATCCTTCCGTGTCAACATCGTGAGTGAAAGTGTTATCCGTGAAAAGTTCTCTACGAAGCACCTGTAGTAGCCAGCAAGCCCCAGAAAACTCCGGACCTCTGCCATTGTAGTCAAAGCAGGCCACTCTCGTATCGCCACTATCTTCGCCGGATCCACAGCTATCCCTTCTCCACTAACAACATGACCAAGGAACGTTATCGAGGATAACCAGAATTCACACTAGGAGAACTTATCATACAAATGATTCCTTCTCAACGTCTCCAACACCATGTGTAGATGATTGTAGTGACCCTCCTCGCACTGCGAGTACACCAGGATATCATCGATAAATACTATCACGAAACGATCCAGGTACTCTTTGAACGTCCTGTTCATCAGATCCATAAACACGGATGGCGCATTGGTCAACCCAAACGGCATGACCGTGAACTCGTAATGCCCAAACCGCGTACTGAATGCTGTCTTTGGGATGTCGCTCTCCCTTATCTTCAACTGGTAGTACCCAGACTTCAGATCTAACTTTGAATACATCGTTGACCCAACCAACTAATCAAATAGATCGTCAATCCTCGGAATCGGATACTTATTCTTTTCCGTAAGCTTGTTCAATTCCCGGTAGTCGATACAAAGCCGCAAGCTCCCATCTTTCTTCTTAACAAAGAGAACTGGTGCGCTCCAAGGCGACGAACTTGGACGCACATAACCTTGCTCTAGCAACTCTTGCAGCTGCACCTTCAACTCTGTCATCTCTCTTGGCGCTATCTGATATGGAGAGCGTGACACTGGTTTGGTACCCGGTACCAGCTCAATGGTAAAATCAATCTCCCGCTGAGGAGGGGTTCCTGGGAAATCATCTGGGAACACATCGGGATACTCAGACACAACTGGGATGCTGCCAAGACTTGGCTTAGGAATCGAAGTCTGCACTAATGTGACAAACAGCTATGCCCCAGACCGAACTGCCTTAAACACCTGAAGAGCCGACATCAAAATCTTACCCGACCCCTTCATGCCCGCAAAAGTAGTTTCCCGATCAGTGTTCAGACCTAACCTAACTTCCTTACGGTTGCAATCAATACATGCACCCTGCTCCGAGAGCCAATCCATACCGAAGATTACGCCGAACTCTACTAACGGTAGAATCAACGCTCGCAAATCAAACTTCGGGTCTCCAATCCGAATCTTCACCACACAGATCCTATCCGCGCGCATTGAGCACCCATTGGGCAAAAACACATCCAACTTGTCTTTTGCCATCGGGGATGGAACTCCGATGCGCGATGTGAATTTTTCGGACAGAAAGGAATGCGATGCTCCTGTATCAAACAGGGCTCTCGCCGGAAACTCAAAGATCAACACAAATCCTAGCATCAACAATAGTAAGCTAAAAAACAAAAGAGGTAACAACTACATAAAGTTAATCTGTTATAAATTAACTCATACCTGTCACCACGTCAGTTTGTTTTATGGCCTCTTGCAGACCAAGATTTTAGACTCTAGGCTGGGTTGGAGCATGATGGGACGCGGTTGACTCCACCGCCTTCCCTTTCTCCTCATAAGTCGCTCCAGACTTCCTCTCGGACTTTGAACGTCCGCTCCAACACTCACGAGCAAAATACCCCGTCTTCCCGCAGTTGTAGCAAGATTCTGGGACTCGACATGTAGTTGCCCCCGACGCATCAGCCGAAGGGGCTGAGGTCGAAGTCCTCTGCTTCTTGTTCGATCTGCGGAATCCTGACTTGGTATTTGGCACCTTGAACTCGGACTTCTTTTCTCCTGGGTCCTTCTTCTCTTGAACTTTCTTCACAACTTTTTCCAAAGATCGGGCCGAGTTGACCAAGGCTAGGAAGCCTTGCGCCTTAGGCCCAGCAAGTAGTAGCTGTAGATCGCCGTGAAGACCCTCAAAAAATTGGTTGGTCTTCCTCTCCTCTTCCGTAAATATAGCCCCAACATACCGACCCAACCGTGTAAACTCGTGGAGGTACTCGTCCACGCTTCTGGCTCCCTGAGTCAGCCAAAAATACTGATTCTCCATCTCCAACTTCTGAGCAGAGGGTAGGTATCTGGAAAAGAATAGTCTAGACAATTCCTCCATCGGCACATCAGCAAGTTGCCTTCCCACTAGAAGATGAAACTCCAACTCATCCCACCACAACCTCACTTCCCCCGCCAAAAGAAAGGTCGTTATGGTGGTCTTCTGCCACTCCTCAGTTAATGTAGCTATCAAGACCCTCTTTATCGAAGAGAGCCAGTCCTCAGCTTGAGCTGGCATTCCAGTCCCTTCAAACCTTGGAGGATTAAAGCCCATTACATGCTTGAGCTACTTCTCCGTAGCTCTCCTCGGCTCTACCAGATCAACAACTACGCGCTCCACCACTCTCGGCTCTGCCGCCCTAACTCGTTCTTGCTCATTCGCAGGAGGTGCGCGATGCATTTGCCCTGCAGGTTGGGAACTTATCATTGCAAATACGGCTTCAGCCACCATCTGATGGTTTCCGCTGAAGGAGGTGTTGTAGGCACGTCCCTTGGTGCACTACTTTCCGCTGATTGCGGATGCTCTGACTGACCAGCACCGCTCCTAGCTGCCTATAGTAGCAAAGACACACGATTAGATGACAAACAAATTACTAAAAGCAATCATTGGAACACTCAGATTCCACAAAACAAGTGTATTTTTCATTCCTAAGTGGACATTCATGGGTTCTTTTGATGTTATAACGATGACGCACACATGTGCTCACCACCCCTTAAAAGAATTCGCCCACGAATTCATTTAAGACTGACTGTAACCAGAAGTCTGATACCAAATTGTAGCACCCCCATCCGTCACATGGCATATAGCAGAAGGTCCAGCTGGAACCCGACGCCATATACCACAGACATTCGGAAGGGTTACATAAGAATATTCAAACTATCCAATTAAAACTACTCGTCCTACACAGAGCATTCTAGCGGAAGCTTTAAAAGTTGAAAGAACCCAAAACTTAAATCCAATAAACATGAATGTCCACAACCATACTACTGGAATGAAACCCAAAATACACTGAAAGGGGACATGTCCTTATGGCCTTACAATAGTTCACTTAATAAATAGTGTTTTCCATACATCGGCTCGCAGGCCGGCCACACATGTCAAAAGTAAAGTACAACTATACTTTACGACCTTCTAGGGCCAGCACACCAACATGGGCTCCAGCCCGCTATTTGGTACTCGGCTCCGCAGCACCTACAAGCACATTCCACCGCACGGTGACAAACAAAGCAACGGTCAGCCAAAAGCCGACCAAATTATAACGACCCCGCCCCTAGGTCGGGACGACTGTGCTCCTTCCCTGCAAATTAGCCCAACTAAACAATAAAGTGCAACTATATATTTCATCACAGGTGTAGGCTCACACGACCAAACACCTCGTGCACTCAGGGCACATTAACGGTGAATCCTGACACTTCAGCATCTTCACCACCACCCCCAGGATGGCAACAACATGAGCATTTTAGCCTTTCTAACCCTGACTAGTCTAAGGCTCCCGACTATGCCAATGGCCAGTCCCCTTTTCGGGTCTCTCGCCCCGAACCACATAGCCCAGGTCCAATTCCACTTGCCTGTTGCTCAACCGTGTAGTTCACATTAAGACGTACGCACGAGCCAAGCTTCTCTCGGATCCCAACATTTTCCAAACAATCACATAACCCAGTTATGTTCAAGGCCGGTTCCCAGACCGCCAAGTTAGCAGAACAACGATTCCGCTCAGTTTTCTGGGTGTGCCTTGGAGCTAACCTCCAAGGATCCCTGCTGCAATCTACCGCGTAGAAACCCGAAAAACCAAATCACGGAGTCTTCTCTGGCAAAACATATCAAATACAACATCACCGATCCAGATAATACAGGTCCGCGTAAGCTTCACACACAATGCCTATGCCCGTACTTCGATTCCGGACTCTATATGCAACACAAGGGGGACTATTCACATCAACCCCAAGGAACACCACACACTCACAACACACTTGCAGGAGCAGGATTCCCTATGCAGAAAGAAAGAGCTTCACATGCTCAAGTAGCGAATCGTTACCCTTGTAGTCCGCTTTGGCGCCATGGAAAAACTACATGGACAGAACTCTTCGAATCAAACTTTCCTCCACGGATCCATTCTCAAATCTCAAAACGGTGCTCCGATGCTCCGCTGGCGGTCGAAATCCTCCTTCTTCTTCCTCCTCTCTCTAACACCTTGGAAAGATAAAGCCTTGGAGAGAAATGAAGGATTAACTCCCATATTCCCTGCCTTAACAGAGAAGGAAACCATTTGGGCCGTTGGATCTTATTTAAAGAAAACGAACGACTCAGATCCGCTCAAAAAATCTCCAAACCTGGGCCGAAAACGGCTTGGCACACGGCCGTGTCCCAGGTCGTGTGCCTCGATCCAGGCACGATCGTCGAACACAGAGACTCACATGGGCTCAGACACGCCCGTGTCCCACCTGACATGCCCGTGTCGGGTCTCTCGACACGCCCGTGACCGGGGGTGTGTCACGCATAACTGCCACGCCAACCGACACGACCCAACTGAACACGGGTACTGACACGGATAGGCACACGCCCGTGTCAAAGGACACGCCCGTGTCATGCAGCCATGTTCCTGGCCATGTCCTTCTCGGGATGAAATCAGCCAAAACACCAGCCAGACACGGCCTTGGACACGATCGTGTCCTAGGCCGTGTACCCCTATACAGGCACCAAAAATCCCTTTTTACGCGACCGACTCAAATATAATTTTTGGGGCGTTATACCCTGCCACCACAGGTTTTTGCTCAAGTTCCCTATCACCACAAGATCTATTATTTCAAGGAAGATCTAACAACCCTTTTTAGCTTTTGATCAGGTGCCCAAAAACCAAAGGGGTTAACTTTTAAAGGGAGCTATAACCCTGTACACAGTGGGAAAAAGAAAATTGATTGTGTTCTTCTCTATCAACAGTCTAAGAGAAGACTAGTATATTTGATCTTGTCAAAGCTCCCCCTGATATGTTGAATGTTTTAGGAAGATGAGAACTTTGCACAGGGTGTAGGACTTAAATCCTTAGAAGATCTTCAGAAGCTTTTTGGACTGATATTGAATAGTTGTCCCTTGAAAAGCTCTGAAGTTGATGATGAAGAGCACTGTAAGATTCTCTATATATCTCTGTATGTCTCAGTGAAATCTCTATGTCTATTTTCTTCTGTATCAATTCTCTATATAAATTTTTTCTGTATTAATTCTGTCTATGTGATCTTCTGAAAAATAGTCCTTTTATATTCTGTTGCAGTATGGAGGCCGGGCAGTCTGTTGCTGTTCGGAGGGCGAGCTGTCTGGCGGTTTATCCTAGTCGGCCTGTCTGCCGGGCTATTGTTGTTTAGTATCCCAGCAGTCTGGCGTTTTGTCTCAGACGACTTGGAGATTGGGCGATCTAGTGGTCTCCTATGGCGGCTTACTCTCTGTGGCTCTTGTTCTCTCCTACTGTTGGTTGTCGGGCGGTTAGCCAACTTGTCTAACCGCACGACCTATCCGGTTTGTCTATTTATAAAGCCGCATATACTTGTAAATTTTTATCCTACATTACTTAATTGTAATCTCTCTCATCTCCTCCATTCTATAAAAGGGAGGCTATACCATTGTAATTGATACCTTTTATGGATAATAAAGTTTTCAATACTCCAATTTTTCAGTCTACTTTTTCCTGTTCGAACATGGTATCAGAGGACTGGTCTTTTCCTCCTGATTCTATGAGCCCTCTCTGTCCACATGGCTTGATTCTTCTTCCCGCAATCTATCTTCGTGGCTTGTTTCTTCTTCCCGCGACTTGCCTTCTCGGCTTGTTTCTTCCTCAGGCACTTGCCCTGTTCGCGCGGCTTGTTTCTCCCTGTCACTGTCCTTTGTATTTGCGACATCTTGCTTCCTCTTTCTTGCCGCGCACTTTGCTTAGTCGTCGGCTCCCCTTTTCTAGCCGCTCCTCTTCTTTGTCTCCACGACTTGTTCTTAAGTCGTCGCGACCTGTTCTAGCCACTCTTCATCTTTGTCGCCACTGTTGAAATTTGTGAATTGAAAGTGGTTGATGGGCAGGCTGGGCGGTCTAAGCGGACAGTGTCCGCGGACTGGGCGGACTAGGAGGACTGGGCAAACAGCTGCTGTTATGCGGCCTGGTGATAGGCCTCGGACCTGGCTGTTCTTCTGAGCGGCCTGTGCGGACTCTGTCGGCTGCCGCGGCGGATTGTTGTTTGTGGATAGGGCGTTGGCTGCCTTGCTCGCCTGGCCTTATTGAGCAGCCTGAGCGGTCTGCGTCCACGGCATGGGCGGACTGTTGGTTGCGTTCTGGGTGCTGGCTTGGCTGATTAAGGAGCGGCCTGTGCGGCCTGTGTCCGCAGCCTGGGAGAACTGCTGTCTGTGGATATGGTGTAGGCTTTCTTGGAGGCTTGGCTGGTTGAGGAGCGGCCTGAGCAGACAGAGGTTTGCGGGCTGTAGGCAGTGCTCTGTTCAGTGGCCGTGTTGCAAGCTTGTGTTAACCGGCGGATTGGGTCCTATCCGCAGGAGGCTTGCGGACTAGCGTGTCCGCGGTGTCCGCTGTGGAGGACTGATTTTGGAGTTTAGCTGTGGCCCTTTGCCGAACTCTGGTGGTTCAGCAGATGCTGACTGCTGTGGAGGTCTGCGCGGACTGGTGTGTGGAGTACGGCAGTTTGTCGTTTGGGCAGTCGTGAGAGGATTGCTTGCGGACTCTGCCTTAACTCTGGAGGAGTGTTGGCATTTTCGTTTTGGTTTTTGGCGGACTAAGCCTTGTTCGCCAAGCTCACTTTAGGACCTTTGTGATTTACTGGACTTGGTCACATTCTATGACAAGTACAGTGTGTCCGCTGTATCCGCCAAGTCCGCTATTGACCGGGCGGACTGTTGCTAACCCTGCCTTTGGTCGTGGACTTGTGGCGGATGGAGGATTTGGTCTTGTACTATGCGGACTGCCTCTTTTAGTGTGCGGACTGTTGCTGAAGTGGTTGTGGCTGTCCATATGGTGATGTTGCGGACTGTGCGGACTGTATCTTGCCCGCATAGTGTGAGGCAAGTCCGCCTTGTTGTGGTCAGTGCCTTGCTTCTGGCGGTTTGTTCCTTGGAATCCGGCTAAGTCCTTACGGACTCAGCGGACGGGTGTTTGTTAGCGCGCGGGCTAGGGCGGTGTCTCTATCCACTAGGGCGGTGACCACACTCCTCACCTTGCCTATAAATAGGACCCCACGGCACGTCTACACTAACTGAGTGAACAGTAAGTGGGGGCTTGGGCAAGTGCTGCGGTCTCAGTTTTCTGTCCGCACAGATTGAATCAGAGTTAACTGTTTGTTGTGTGTAGGTCGTGCAGTTAGCTTTAAGGCGCCAGGAGTTTGGCTTTGACTTCGGTCAAGTACTTGTAAGTGTGCGGTCTCTGCGGTCTCAGCAGGTCGCTCTGCGGCTTGTCAGTTCTCTGCTTCAGCTTTGCCAAGTTCCAATAACCTGTCCGCCGGTCTCATGCGGGTAGGGGGTCTATTCCTCAGTGCATCAGCAGTATGCAAATAATGGAGTGTCCGCGCGGACTCGCGGTCTCAGGCAGACTCCGTGTTTGATTCGGCATGTAGCAGCTATAGTTCGGGCGGCTTCAGCGACCAGGCAGACTCGGCGGTCTCGGTGGTCTGCAGTGCTGTTCGCCCGGCTTGTTTGTTCATTCTGTTTATAGATGTTGTACTAGCGAAATCATGTCTCGCTACGTATACCTCGCCTTGTAAAGAAGTGTAATGAATAAAAGATCTACTTGTGCTTCCATTGGTTGTTGGTGTTAAACTTGCTTCTTGGGTTTCCGCTTGATCAAAGTGTGAACTGGGTAGTGCCGAGTATATTAATTTGGCTTTGGGTTATCTTGCTGACCACTTTGAGAAAATTCAACATGGTATCAGAGCGAGGTTCAGTTCCTTGAGCGGTGTTCAACCAGTGTTGTTGCTCTGTGCTTGAGTGGTGATCAACCTGTGTTGGGGCTCTGTGCTTCTGAAGTTTGCTTAACCAACGGTTGTTGAAATGGAAGGGAGTTATGCAAGAGGTCTTGGCATTGAACTCTTAACGCCGACTAACTTCAAGAAGTGGAAGTCGTGCATGAAGAGTTACCTTCTTGGTGAGGAGCTATGGGAGGTCATCGGTGGTGACGACAGACAGGAAGTGACTGCTGCTTTCGGAACTGCTGAGCAGGTGAGGCTCTAGAGAAAAATAAATGCTAAGGCGGACTTTGTTCTCAAGAAAGCCGTTTCACCAGAACTGTTTGATCACATCATTGGATGTGAGTCTGCTGCTGACATTTGGACAACCATTGATGAGTTGTTCAATAGGAAGAATGTGGACAGACTTCAGTTTCTGGAGAATAAGTTGGCCAGGATAACTCAAGGAGACCTGACTATCTCTAAATACTTCTTGAAGATGAAGAGTCTGTGTGTAGAGATATCAGGGCTTGATCCTGATGAGCCTATCTCTAAGGCTAAGTTGAAAATGCACGTAATCCGCGGCTTACGGAAGGAGTATGTTGCCTTTGTGACATCAGTTCAAGGCTGGGCTACTCAACTATCTTTGCTGGAGCTTGAAATTCTGCTTGCTTCATAGGAAAGCTTGGCAAGGAAGATGGTTGGAGTCACTATCTCTGAGGAGAGCAGTGAAGCACTCTTAACGGGCAAGAAGAAGAAGAGATGGGAAGGGAAGAAGAAGAAGCATGTCGCTGCTGAGAATGAGCCTTCAACTTCTTATCAGCCAGAGAGGAGCGCTGCTTCGAAGAAGGACTGGAAGAAGAACCTGAAGTGCTACAGGTGTGATCAGCGAGGGCACTTCAAGCGGGACTACAAGGTCAAACTGCAGCCTGGGCATGCTGCAGGCAAGGAGGAAGCTTTCTCTAAGAGTGAGGAAGCAGAATGGGGTGGAGCCTCCATGACGGGCACTTGTGTTCGTGCCTTCTCTGCCGAGGACTTCAATGGCGAATGGATCGTGGACTCCGGGTGTGGTCATCACCTCACCGAAGATAAGTTGAAGTTCTCTTCCTTGCAAGCATACTCATGTAACAAAGCTATCATAACTGTTGATAACATTGTTTATGCAGTAGAGAAAGAGGGGGTTGTGTCTTTGGGTAGTGATCAGGGGCCACTCACATTAATGAGTGTGTATCACGTACCGGGCATGAAGAAGAACCTCTTCTCTATGACCAATGCAGTAGATGTTGGTTATCACGTTCTGTTTGGGCCAACAAACATGAGGTTCCTTCGCAACGTATCAGCGGTTAAGGCTAATGTTGCTCATGTAGGAAGGAGAGTTAAGAACTTGTTTGTTCTAGCAACTAATCCTTATGTTGATCATATGAGAGCCAACAATAGCTGTGTTATCTAGCATGAGAGGCTGGGGCATGTAGGAATGGACAAGCTGAAGGCTATGGCTAGTAGACGTTTGGTGAGAGGCTTGCCTAAGTTGTCCTCCTTTGGTGACGGGCATGTTTCGCGGGGTGTCACTACGGTAAGGCACATCGCCTTCCGTTTGATAAATCACAAACAAGGAGCAAGCAACCATTGGAGTGCATTCATGGTGACTTGATGGGACCAACTGTCACTGCCAGCCTCGGTGGAAGCAGATACATGCTTGTTCTGATTGATGACTACTCAAGATATACTTGGGTTTATTTCTTGAAGGAGAAGTCTGAAGCCTTCCGGTTGTTTGTGGAGTTCAAGGAGCTAGTGGAGGGTCGGCTTGGCTTGCGGATCAAGAAGCTTAGAACAGACAACGGTGGTGAGTTTCTCTCCTCCAAAGTTTCTAACTTTTGCAGGAAGCACGGAATCCAATGAGAACTCACTTGTGCTCACACTCCACAACAAAATGGAGTAGCAGAGCGGAAGATTCGTCATCTGACGGAGACTTGCAAATGCTGGCTTCATGCGAAAGACATCCCAAGGTCTTTTTGGGCGGAGGGGATGTCTTGTGCTTCTTATGCCATCAACCGGATGCCGCTCAGCCCGATCAACATGAAGACTCTTATTGATTTGTTATTGAAGTAGAAGCCTAGTGTGGGACACCTTCGGGTGTTCGGTTCAACTTGTTATGTGCATGTCCCGGATGCTTCACAGACTAAGCTGGATGCAAAGGCAAGGAATCTTATTTTTGTTGGCTATGATGAGCGGAAAAAGGGATGGAAATACATGGATCCTGCGACAAATAAGTTCGTTGTGTCAAGAGACGTTGTCTTTGACTAGCTGACATCGTATGGAGGTGGCTCAGTTGAGCTAACCGGAATTAAGGGTGATGAAGAACTGATGGTGGCTGCTGAAGGCCTGCAAGAGGAGATTGTTGTTTCACCACCAGCTCCTGTTGCATCAAACTCTGAGGCTGAGCCTTCTGGCTCAGGAAGCAGGGGGAGCACTGCTCAAAGCTTGCCCCAAGTAGGAGTTGAGCCTGAAGAAGCAACAGAGGTAGTAAGCAAGGAGCAGACCCTTCGGAGATCGAAGAGGGTTATTTAGCCACCAGCTCGTTACTGTGATGGGAATGTAGTGAGCTTTGTCTCCTACTTCTTTGCAGGTCCTCTAGATGAGTGAGAGCCTGCAAACTTCAATGAGGACACTAGAGTCAAGGAGAGGGAAGATGCCATGAAGGAAGAGATTGCTGCTCTCAAGATGAATGAAACCTGGGATCTTGTGCCCAAGGTTGATGGCGTTACTCCAGTGACTTGCAAGTGGGTGTTTAAGTTGAAGAAGAAGAAGGCTGATGGGAGCATTGATAGATACAAAGCTCGCCTGGTCACTCGAGGATTCTCACAACAGTATGGAGAAGACTATGTGGAGACGTTTAGTCCGGTTGCAAAGATGACTTCTGTTAGAGTGGTGATCGCCTTGGCTGCTAGCAAGGGATGGATGATGTGGCAGCTTGATGTGAAGAATGCTTTTCTTTACGGAGAAATTGACAAAGACATATTCATGGATCAGCCACTTAGATTTGTTTCTGAAGATCATCCGGACTATGTCTGCAAACTCAGGAAGGCTCTATATGGGTTGAAGCAAGCTCCTAGAGCTTGGTATGGGAAGATAGCAGAGTATTTGCAATTCTACAGTTATCTTGCTTCCAACTTAGATTCTAGCTTGTTCGTCAAGAAGATGTGGGAGCTTCAAGTCTTGGTCCTGCTGTATGTGGATGACATGATCATCACAGGGAATTCAGAGGAGGAAGTAGCAAGGCTCAGGGCTGAGCTTGTTATACGCTTCGAGATGAAAGACTTGGGAGAGCTTCATCACTTTCTCGGTCTTGAAGTGGAGAGGTAGAAGAGCGGTATACGCATTTGCCATAGAGGATATGCAGATCGCATTGTGAAGTGGTTTGGCATGGGCGAAGGAAAGAGTTGCTCTACTCCACTAAAACATGGGATGAAGCTTCGACGAGATGAGGGAAGGATTCTTCCTGACCCCTTGGTGTCCAGAGCTCTTGTTGGAAGCTTGATCTACCTGACGATTACAAGGCCAGACATTGCTTATGCTGTTGGCCAAGTAAGTCGGTTTATGGCTGAACCAAGGAAGTCTCATCTAGTGACGACAAAGAACATTCTGAAGTATATCAGACAACTTCTGTCATTGGACTTCTCTATAAAAGGGACTCGGACTTTGCCTTGCTTGGGTACACAGATGCTGACTATGGCAGTGATTCGGATGATCGAAGGTCAACTTCAGGTTATGTGTTCACTTACGGATCAGCTAGCATCTCGTGGTGTAGCAAGAAACAGGACTCGGTGTCCGTCTCAACTATGGAGGCAGAGTATAAGGCTTCGGCCTTGGCTGCTCGGGAAGCCATCTGGTTGAGGAGGCTTATAGAGAATGTGCATGAAGAAGTGCAAGGGACAACTTTACTCCGGGGTGACAACGAGAGTGCTCTCAAGCTGGTAAACAATCCAGTGTGTCACGCTAGGACCAAGCATATTGAGATCGATCACCACTTAATAAGGGAGAAGGTGTTGGAGGGATCTCTTTTGGTCGGGCATGTTCGGAGTGAAGATAATCTTGCTGACATCTTCACGAAGCCACTGTCGAAGGGGCCTTTTGAGCAGTTGCGCAGCTTGATGGGCTTGATCACCACTTCTCACTTCAAGGGGGAGTGTTGAAATTTGTGAAGTGAAAGTGGTTGATGGGCAGGCCAGGCGGTCTGAGCGAACAGTGTCCGCGGACTGGGCGGACTAGGCGGACTGGGCAGACAGCTGATGTTATACGGCCTGGTGATAGGCCTGGGACCTGGCTATTCTTCTGAGCGGCCTGTGCGGACTATGTCTGTGGCCTGGGCGGATTGTTGTCTGCGGATAGGGCGTTGGCTGCCTTGCTGGCCTGGTCGTGTTGAGCGGCCTCAGCGGTCTGCGTCTACGGCATGGGCGGACTGTTGGTTGAATTCTGGGTGATGGCTTGGCTGATTAAGGAGTGGCCTGTGCGGCATGTGTCCACAGCCTGGGCGAACTGCTGTCTACGGATAAGGTGTAGGCTTTCTTGGAGGCTTGGCTGATTGAGGAGCGGCCTGAGCAGACAGAGGTTTGCAGGCTGTAGGAAGTGCTCTGTTCAGTGGCCGTGTTGCAAGCTTGTGTTAACCAGCGGATTGGGTCCTATCTGCGGGAGGCTTGCGGACTAGCGTGTCCGCGGTGTCCGCTATGGCAGACTGATCTTGGAGTTTGGCTGTGGCCCTTTGCCAAACTCTGGTGGTTCAACAGATGCTAACTGCTGTGGAGGCCTGCGTGGACTGGTGTGTGGAGTCCAGCAGTTGGCCATTTGGGCAGCCATGCGAGGATTGCTTGCGGACTCTGCCTTAACTCTGGAGGAGTGTTGGAGTTTTCGTTTTGGAGTTTGGCGGACTGAGCCTTGTCCGCCAAGCTTGCTTTAGGCCCTTTGTGATTTACTGGACTTGGTCACATTCTATGACAAGTCTAGTGTGTCAGCTGTATCCATCAAGTTCGCTGTTGACCGGGCGGACTGTTGCTAACCCTGCCTTTGGTCGTGGACTTGTGGAGGATGGAGGCTTTTGTCTTGTTCTATGCGGACTGCCTCTTTTAGTGTGCGGACTGTTGCTGAAGGGGTTGTGGCTGTCCATATGGTGATGTTGCGGACTGTGCGGACTGTGCGTACTGTATCATGTCCGCATAGTGTGAGGCAAGTCCGCCTTATTGTGGTCAGTGCCTTGCTTCTGGCGGTTTGTTCCTTGGAATCCTGCTAAGTCCTTGCTGACTCAGTGGACGGGTGTTTGTTAGCGCGCGGGCTGGGGCGGTGTCTCTATCCACTAGTGCGGTGACCACACTCCTCACCTCGCCTATAAATAGGACCCCCCGGCACGTCTACAGTAACTGAGTGAACAGTAAGTGGGGTCTTGGTCAAGTATTGCGGTCTCAGTTTTCTGTCCGCGCGGATTGAATCAGAGTTAACTGTTTGCTATGTGCAGGTTGCGGGGTTAGCTTCAAGGAGCCAGGAGTTTGGCTTTGACTTCGGTCAAGTACTTGGAAGTGTGCGGTCTCTGCAGTCTCAGCAGGTCGCTCTGCGGCTTATCGGTTCTCTGCTTTAGCTTTTCCAAGTTCCAATAACCTGTCCGCCGGTCTCAGGCGGGTAGACGGTCTGTTCCTCAGTGCATCAGTAGTACGCGAATAACGGAGTGTCCACGCGGCCTCGCGGTCTTAGGTGGACTCCGTGTTCTATTCGGCGTGTAGCAGCTAGAGTTCGGGAGGCTTCAGCGACCAGGCGGACTCGGCGGTCTCGGCGGGTCCAGTGCTGTTCGCCCGGCTTGTTTGTTCTTTCTGTTTATAGCTGTTGTACTAGCGAAATCATGTCTCGCTACGTATACCTCACCTTGTAAAGAAGTGTAATGAATAAAAGATCTGCTTGTGCTTCCATTGGTTGTTGGTGTTAAACTTGCTCCTTGGGTTTCCGCTTGATCAAAGTATGAACTGGGTAGTGCCGAGAATATTAATTTGGCTTTGGGCTATCTTGCTGACCACTTTGAAAAAATTCAACAGCCACGACTTGTTCTTAAGTCGCCATGCCCTGTTCTAGCTACTCCTCTACTTTATTGGCGCGACTTGTTCTTACGTCTCCGTGACCTTTTCTAGCCGCTCTCCTTCTCGCGACTTCTCCTTCTAGCCGCGGCTTGTTCATCTCATTGCTCTCTTCTATGGCCAACTGTGATATCTCTACCGCTACTACTCCCGTTGCCGCTCATCCTCCTACACCTCCCACTCCTTCTGGTAATCTTGGCACAGCTTCCAAACTTATCGGTCCCAACTATATGGATTGTAGTGTCTCCTTCACCTTCCTTCTCCTCTCTCAACGCAAACATCATCATCTCACAGATGACCCTCCTCCGCATGATTCCCATCTCTTTTACGATTCAGATGCCAGCGATGCTCTTGTCCGCACATGGCTGGCTAACAGCCTCTCTGATGAATGCCTCAATGCCATCCATCATGATGAAACCATCAAGGCAGCTTGGCTACATCTTGCCGCTCTCTACTCAAAGGCGGCTCAGACGTCTCGCATTTACACTCTATATGCGGACCTCTTTTCCCGTCCCTCCATGTCTCCAGCGGCTGCTTACCAGCAAGTTCAGGCTCTTGGAGCCGAAATTCTACAAAATCGCCCCTTCTTTATTGATCTCGCTGAGCAACACAAACACTTCCAGGAGCTTCTGGTTGTAAGTTATCTTTTACTACTTCCTGAGTCTTATGACATGATACATCAACAGATCCTTGGCGAGGCGGAGTCTCCCACCATGGATGCCACCGCTGCCCGCATCGCCGCTATTATATCTTTGCTCCAACGTCCGCTGTTATCCTCCCCTCCTCAACCAGATAACTTCGCTCACCATACTCAGCGAAGTGGCTCTGGTGGCCGCCATCTCTCCTCAAGCGACCGTGGTGCTTCCTGCTTTCTTTGCTCTCACTGTGGCCACACCGGCCATATGGTTGATCGCTGTTGGAAGAAGCATCCTCATCTTCAACCATCTGCCGATGCTTCCAGTTCCTCTTCGAAGCCGTCTGCCTCTATGGCCACGTCTTCAAGTAGTACCCACGTCGCTACTCAAGGTAAATGGCTGATCTACTCTGGTGCTACCAATCATATGATCGTCAATCCACATTGTTTTTCTCTCCTAGAACAACATGAACGGTTGCTCCTGGTCCTTGTTGTGGATGAATCTCCCTCACCGGTCAATGGAACGGGTGTTGTTCAAGTCACTCCGTCTCTTGGCCTGGCAGACACCCTCTACGTGCCCAAGTTCCCTTGCAACTTATTATCTGTTACTTCACTTTGCAAACAACTACAATGATCTATCACATTCACTTCTACTACTTGTTCTTTTCAGGATTCGGGCACCAAGCAGACGATTGCTACTGGGACTGAGAACGGCGGCCTCTACTTCCTCGAAAATATTTCCGCACTCTCCTCCTTCTCCACATCTTCTACTGATCTTCTCCAGTGGCACCTTCGTCTTGGTCATGCTCCTCCACGTCTTCTTCGTAAGCTTCTACCACATCTTCCTCAGCAAGCTCCTCCTCTCAACTGTGAAGCATGTCAGCTTGGCAATCATCACCGCTCCTCCTTCCTAATAAAGTAAGGTCGTGGATCTTCCCGACCGTTTGAACTTGTTCACTCCGACATCTGGTGTCCTGCTCCTACCCTCACCATAGGTCGGGGTAGTTCATATTTTGTAATGTTTATTGATGATTTCTCTAGATATATATGGGTGTATCTTTTAAAGGATCGCTCCGAACTTTTTTTCTGTATGGACATCTTTTTATCATATGGTAAAAAATCAGTTTGATATGTCAATTAAAATATTTCGTTCTGACAACGCTAAGGAATATCTTAGCAATGCTTTCTCTTCGTTTTGTATGCAAAATGGTATTCTTCATCAAACTACCTATGTCTATACCTCCCAAAAAAATGAGAGGATGGAACGCAAGAACCGTCACCTTCTCGATGTCGCCCGCACTCTGATGACACAAATGCACGTTCCTCACTCCTATTGGTTCTACGATATCCTCATCTCATGTTACCTCATTAATCACATTCCGTCCATGGTTCTCCATAGATAAACTTCATTCTCTCTTCTATATCCAGGCAAGGATGCGTTTCCTCTTCCTCTACGTATCTTTGGGTGCACAGCCTTTGTGCACAATCCTTCCGCCACACATGACAAACTTGACTCACGTGCTACAAAATGTAACTTTTGGGGTTACTCAACTACTCAAAAAGGCTACTGTTCTTTTAATCCCGTTCTTCGAATACAATACGTATCTGTGGATGTGACTTTCTTCGAGAATGTGTCCTATTTCTCCTCTAACCAACCTCCAACTCTTTCTCCTTCTCCCACCGTCCCCTCCTCCCCATCTAATCCCCTCGAGATTTTCCCACCATCACCTCCACCGTATCCTCCTTCCCTCTCTTTCGCATCACCACCGCTTTCTCCCCTTTCTCTGCGGCCATCTCTCTCCTCTCCCAGGCCAGCTCTCTCCACCACGGATGCTTCGGTTACTGAGGAACATGCCGACCTGGATCTTTCCATTGCTCTTCGCAAAGGGGTGCAGACGTGTACCTAGTACCAGCTGGCTGTTGTTGTTTCATATGATCGTCTCATTCCTTCTCGCAAGGCGTTTGTATTGGCTATCTATGCGACTGCCACTCCCCGCACCTACTAATAAGCTATTACTGTTCCTCATTGGAAGGCCGCCATGGATGAGGAAATTGCTACCATCACTGAACGGGGTACCTGAACCCTGGTTCCCCCACCTTTGGGCACTGATGTGGTTGGCTGCCACCGGGTCTTTATTGTAAAATTCCATCCAGATGGCAGCATGGATCGATACAAGGCCAGCCTGGTGGTCAAAGGCTTCACTCAGACCTATGGTGTTGATTACTTCGACACCTTCTCTCCCGTTGCTTATCTCACCACCATTCGTGTCCTTCTCTCTGTCGCTGTCAACATGGATTGGCCCATTTCACAGTTGGATGTTAAGAATGCTTTTCTCTACGGTGATCTACAGGAAGATTTTTACATGGAGCAACTTCCTGGGTATGTTGCTCAGGGGGAGACATGAGTATGTCAGCTAAAGAAGGCTATCTATGGCCTAAAGCAGAGCCCTCGTGCCTGATTTGACAAGTTTAGCGGCATTGTTGCGGCCATTGGTTTTGCAAGAAGTTCAGCCGATCACTCCCTGTTCGTTTAGAAAATCGTCTCGGGTCTGGTAGTTCTTGCGGTATATATTGATGACATTCTTCTTACTGGCGATGACCTGGATGGGGTAACTTTGTCAAAGAAACACCTCTGTCAACACCTGGTCACAAAGGATATGGGCTCTCCGAAATACTTTCTAGGGATTGAAATCTCTAGGAATCACAACTCCATGGTCCTTTCCCAACGGAAGTATGATCTTGATCTTCTAAAGGAGGCATGATTGACTGGTGCTAAACCTGCCCGTAGTACCATGGCTGCTGGAGAAGACAAAACTTGGACAGATGACTCGCCTATTCTATCCAATCTTACGAGGTACCGGTGCCTGGTTGGCAAACTCATTTATCTCACGATAACCAGACCCGACATCTCTTATGTTGTAGGCAAGGTGAGAAATTTCATGCAAGCTCCTAGGGAGTGTCATCTACAATCTGCCCTGAGGATATTGGAGTATATTAAAGCAGCACCAGAGAAAGGAATCCTTTTTTCAGAAAAATGGTCACTTAAGGTTTGAAGCGTACTTAGATTCGATCTATGCTGATGACAAAGGTGACCGCAAGTCAACATCGGGTTTCTGCACGTTTGTTGGAGGAAATCTTATGAGTTGGAATAGTAAGAAACAGTCTGTGGTCTCCAGGTCTAGTGCAAAAGCGGAATATCGCAGTATGGCGTCGACCACATGTGAGTTGAAATGGTTACGGGTGTTGAATTTTCTCAAGGTGGTCAGCAAGAGAGCCTAAAGACAAATTAATATTCTCAGAACTATCCAGTTAATACCTTGATCATGCGGAAGCCCAAGAGCAAGCTTAACACCAAACACAAATGGAAGCACAAGCAGGTCTTATATTTATTCACAATTCTTTACAAGGCGAGGTATATGTAACGAGACATGATTTAGCTAGTACACAAGCTACAAACAGAAAGTACAAAATAAGCCGGGCGGACAGCACTGGAGAGTGCTGAGACCGCCTAGTCCGCCAAGGTTGCCGAAGCCACCAGAGCTGCAACTGCTACAAGCCAAATAGCACACGGAGTCTGCCGAGACCGCGAGGTCAAGCGGACACACCATTATTCACTGCCTGCAGAAGAACTGAAGAACAGACCGCCTACCTGCCTGAGACTGGCGAACAGGTTATTAGAACTTGATCAAGCTAAAGTAGAAAACTGACAAGCCGCAGAAGCGACCAGCTGAGACCGCACACTTCAATACCCAACTCCTGGCTCCTTGAAGCTAGCTGCGCGACGTGCACACAGCAAACCGTCAGCACTACTCAACCTGCGCAGATAGAAAACCGCAGACCGCAACACTTGCCCAAGCCCAACTTACTGTTCACTCCATTACTGTAGATGTGTCGGGGGGTTCTATTTATAGGCGAGGTGAGGAGTGTGGTCACCACCCTAGTGAATAGAATCACCACACCAGCCCGCGCACTAGCAAAACATCCGTCCGCTGAGTCCGCAAAGACTTAGCCGGATTCCAAGAAAATCGTTAGGAGCAAGGCATCGATGTTCACTACTGGGCGGCCTTGCTCCAGACCGCCCACACTATGCGGACAAGGTACAATCCACACAGTCCGCACACATCATCACATGGATAGGCACAACTCCTTCAGTGACTGTCTGCATATACAAGAGGCAGTCCGCACAGTACAAGAGCAAAGCCTCCATCCGCCACAATTCCTCGACCAAAAGCAGTCCGCCCGGTCAACAGCGGACTTGGCGGATACTGCGGACACACTGGACTTGTCATAGAATGTGACCAAGTCCAGTAAAACACCAAAAGGCCTAGCGCGAGCTTGGCGGACAAGGCCCAGTCCGCCAATACCCAAAGCAGATCGCTAATTCCACCAAGGTAAGAAGATCGCCAATTCCACCAAGGTAAGCAGATTGAAAATACTACTCGCATAGCTGCCCAAACAAACGGCCAGCTGCCGGACTCCGACGCCAGTCCATGCAGTACTCCATAGCAGCTAACACATGTTGTCCCACCAGAGCTCGGCAAGGGCCACAGCCAAACTCCAAGGCTAGTCCGCCACAGCGGACACTGCAGACACGCCAGTCAGCAAGCCTCCCGCGGATAGAACACCCAAACCACCGGTTAACACAAGCTTGCAACACACAAGGCCGCTGAACAAGGCACTGCCTACAGCCCGCAAACCGCAGTCTGCTCAGTTCGCATCGCATGAAGCCCGACTTCTCTGGCCATTGGCTAACGAAGCCGCATATCAGATCGCTCAGGCCGCATACCAGGCCGCTTAGGCTGCACAGGCTGCTCTTCAACAGCCAAGCCTCCAAGACAGCCAAGGTCACCAGGCAGCACTAGCAATCCGCCCAGGCCACAGACTCAGACCGCTCAGGCCGCACATCATGCTCCTTAATAGCCAAGGCACCTAGATAGCCAAGGTCACCAGGCCGCACCAGCATTCCGCCCAGGCCGCGGACTCAGGCCGCTCAGGCCACATAGCTCGCCCGGTCTGCCCATCACCAACTTGCACTTCACAAATTTCAACACTCCCCCTTGAAGTGAGAAGTGGTGATCAAGCCCAGCAAGCTACGTGACCGCTGAAAATGCCCCTTCAACAGCGGCTTCGTGAAGATGTCAGCAAGATTATCTTCACTCCGAACATGCCCGACCAGAAGAGATCCCTGAAACACCTTCGCCCTTATTAAGTGGTGCTCTATCTCAATATGCTTGGTCCTTACATGACACACTGGATTGTTTACCAGTTTGAGAGCACTCTCATTGTCACCCCGGCGTAAAGTAGGCCCTTGCACTTCTTCAAGAACATCCTCTACAGGCCTCCGCAACCAGATGACTTCCCGAGCAGGCAAGGCCGAAGCCTTATACTCAGCTTCCGTAGTAGACATGAACACAGAATCTTGCTTCTTGCTACACCACAAAATACAATTTGAACCACAAGTGAAAACATAACTCGAAGTTGATCTCCGATCATCCGAGTCACCACCATACTCAGCATCCGTGTATCCAAGCAAAGCAAAGTCCACATCTCTACTATAGAGGAGTCCCATATCAGAAGTTGACTTGACATACTTCAAGATGTTCTGTGCCGCTACCAGATGATACTTCCTTGGTTCAGCCATAAACTGACTTACTCGGCCAATAGCATAAGCAATGTCTGGCCTTGTAATCGTCAGGTAGATCAAACTCCCTACAAGAACCCGAAACACCAAGGGATCAGGAAGAATCCTTCCTTCATCTTGTCGAAGCTTCAGCCGATATTCTAGTGGAGTAGAGCAACTCTCCCCTTCGCCCATGCCAAATCGACTTACAATGCGATCTGCATATCCATTCTGGCAAATGAGAATCCCGCACTCCTTCCTCTCCACTTCAAGACCGAGAAAGTGATGAATCTCTCCTAAGTCTTTCATCTCGAAGCATATAGCTAGCTCGGCCCTGAGCCTAGCTACTTCCTCCTCTGAATACCATGTGATGATCATATCATCCACATACAGCAGGACCAAGACTTGAAGCTCCCCCTTCTTCTTGGCAAACAAGCTAGAATCGGAGTTGGAAGCATGATAATCGCAGAATTGCAAATACTCTACAATCTTCCCATACCAAGCTCTAGGAGCTTGCTTCAACCTGTAGAGAGCCTTCCTGAGTTTGCAGACATAGTCCAGATGATCTTTAGAAACAAATCCAAGTGGCTGATCCATGAAGATGTCCTTGTCAATTCTCCGTAAAGAAAAGCGTTCTTTGCATCAAGCTGCCACATCCTCCATCCCTTGCAAGCAGCCAAGGCGATCACCACTCTAACTAAAGTCATCTTTGCAACCGAACTAAATGTCTCCTCATAGTCTTCTCGATACTGTTGTGAGAATCCTCGAGCAACCAAGTGAGCTTTGAACCTATCAATGCTCCCATCAGCCTTCTTCGTCAACTTATACACCAACTTGCAAGTCACTGGAGTAATGCCATCAACCTTGGGCATAAGATCCCAGGTTTCATTCTTCTTGAGAGAAGCAATCTCTTACTTCATGGCATCATCCCACTCCTTGACTCCAGTGGCCTCATTGAAGTTTACAGGCTCTCGCTCATCCAAAGGAGCTGCAAAGAAGCAGGAGACAAAGATCACTGCATTCCCATCACAGTATCGAGCAGGTGGTTTCACAACCCTCTTTGATCTCTGAATAGGTTGTTCCTTGCTCAAGACCACTATTGCTTCTTCAGGCTCAACACCACCTTCAGGCAAGCTTTGAGCAATGCTCCCCCTGCTTCCTGAGCCAGAGCCTCAGCACTAGAACTTGAAGCAATAGGAGCCGCTGGTGAAACAACAAGCTCCTCTTCCTAATCTTCAGCAGCCACCTTCTACTCTCCATCAACCTTGCTTCCAGGTAGCTTAACTGAGCCACCTCCATACGACGTCAGTTCGTTAAAGACTACATATCTTGACACAACAAACTTCTTCGTCGCAGGATCCATGCATTTCCATCCCTTCTTCCGCTCATCATAGCCAACAAAGACAAGCTTCCTTGCCTTTGCATCAAGCTTTGTCCGTGAAGCATCTGGGACATGCACATAGCAAGTTGATCTGAACACCCGAATGTGTTCCACACTGGGCTTCTCCTTTAGCAACAGCTCAAAACGAGTCTTCATGTTGATCGGGCTAAGCGACATCTGATTGATGACGTAAGAAGCACAAGACATCCCCTCTGCCCAGAAGGACCTTGGAATGTCTTTCACATGAAGCCAGCATTTGCAAGTCTCCGTCAGATGACGGATCTTCCGCTTCGCTACTCCATTTTGTTGTGGAGTGTGAGCACAAGTAAGCTCTCTATGGATCTCGTGCTTACTGCAGAAGTTAGAAAATTCGGAGGAGACAAACTCACCACTGTTGTCTGTTCTGAGCTTCTTAATCCGCAAGCTAAGCCGGCCCTCCACCAACTCCTTGAACTCCACAAACAAATGGAAGGCTTCAGACTTTCCTTCAAGAAATATACCCAAGTGTATCTTGAGTAGTCATCAATCAGAACAAGCATGTATATGCTCCCAGCAAGGCTTGTAGTGACGGTTGGACCCATCAAGTCTCCATGGATGCACTCCAATGGTCTTTTACTCCTCGTTTGTGATTTATCAAACGAAAGGCGATCAGCCTTGCCATACTGACATCCTGCGCAAACGTGATCGTCGTCAAAAGAAGATAGCTTAGGCAAGCCCGTTACATGGCTTCTGTTAGCCATATTCTTCAGATTATCCATTCCTACATGCCCCTGTCTTTCATGCCAAATAGCAGCGCTATTGTTTGCTCTCATCCGATCAACATAAGAGTTAGTTGCAAGAACAAACAAGTTCTTCACTCTCCTCCCAATATGAGCAACATCAGCCTTCACCGCTGATACGTTACGAAGGAACTTCACTTTTGTTGGCCCAAACAGAACGTGATAACCCACGTCGACCGCATTGGTCACCGAGAAGAGGTTCTTTTTCATGCCTGGTACGTGATACACACTCCTTAACGTGAGTGGCCCCTTATCACTACCCAAAGACACAACACCCTCCTTCTCTACTGCATAAACAGTATTATAAGCAGTTATAATAGCTTCATTACTTGAGTAAGATTGCAAGGAAGAGAACTTCGACTTGTCTCCGGTGAGGTGATGACCACACTCGGAGTCCACGATCCAGTCATCGTTGAAGTCGATGGCGGACAAGGCACAGACACAAGTGCCCATCATGAAGGCTCCGCCCCATCCAGCTTCCTCGCTCTTAGAGCAAGCTTCCTCCTTGCTTGCAGCATGCCCAGGCTGCAGTTTGACCATGTAGTCAACGCTTGAAGTTTCCCCGTTGATGACACTTGTAGCACTTGGGGTTCTTCTTCCAATCCTTCTTAGGAGAAGCGCTTCTCTCTGACTGATGAGAAGTTGAAGGCTCATTTTCAGCAGCAGTCTTCTTCTTCTTCTTACCTGAGAAGAGAGCTTCACTGCATTCCACAGTAACTGTGACTCCAGCCATCTGCCTTACTAAACTCTTCTGCGAAGTAAGCAGATTCTCAAGCTCCAGCAGAGATGGCTGAGTAGCCCAGCGTTGAACAGATGTCACAAAGGCAACATACTCCTTCCGCAAGCCGCGTATTATGTTCCTTTTCATCTTAGCCTCAGATATAGGCTCATCAGGATGAAGTGCTGATAGCTCAGCACACAAGATCTTCATCTTCAGAAAGAACTTTGAGATGGTCAGGTCTACTTGAGTTGTCCTAGCCAACTCATTCTCCAGAAACTGAAGTCTGGCCACAATCTTCATATTGAACAACTCATCAATAGTTGTCCAAATATCAGCAGTAGACTCACATCCAATGATGTGATCAAATAGTTCTGGTGACACGGCCCTCTTGAGAACAAACTCCGCATTTGCATTTGTTTTTCTCCAGAGCCTCACCTGCTCAGCAGTACCAAAAGCAGTAGTCACTTCCTGTCTGTCGTCACCAACGACAACCTCCCATATCTCCTCACCCAGAAGGTAACTCTTAATGCATGACTTCCACTTCTTAAAGTTAGTCGGCATTAAGAGTTCAATGCCAAGACCTCTTGCATAGCTCACTTCCATTGCAATAACTTTTGGTTAAGCGTCCAGCAAGCACAGAGCAACAACACAGGTTGATCACCGCTCAAGCACAGAGCAACAACACAGGTTGAACACCGCTCAAGCAATTGCACCTAGCTCTGAAACCATGTTGAAATTTCTTAAGGTGGTCAGCAAGATAACATAAAGCCAAATTAATATTCTCAGAACTATCCAGTTAACACCTTGATCATGCGGAAGCCCAAGAGCAAGCTTAACCCAAACAAAAATGGAAGCACAAGCAGTTCTTATATTCATTCACACTCCTTTATAAGGCGAGCTATACGTAACGAGACATGATTTTGGTAGTACACAAACTACAAACAGAAAGTACAAAACAAGTCGGGCGGACAGCACTGGAGACCGCTGAGACTTCCTAGTCCACCAAGATCGCTGAAGCCGCCCGAGCTGCAACTACTACAAGGTGAATAGCACACGGAGTCCGCCGAGAATGCGAGGTCCAGCGGACACACCATTATTCATTGCCTGCTGAAGAACTGAGGAACAGACCGCCTAACCGCCTAAGACCGGCGGACAGGTTATTGGAACTTGATCAAGCTGAAGCAAAAAACTGACAAGCCACAGAAGCGACCCGCTCAGACCGCACACTTCAACGCCCAACTCCTGGCTCCTTGAAGCTAGCTACATGACCTGCACACAGCAAACCGTCAACACTACTCAACCCGCGCGGACAGAAAACCGCAGACCGCAACACTTGCCCAAGCCCAACTTACTGTTCACTCTGTTACTGTGGACGTGCCAGGGGGGGTTCTATTTATAGGCGAGGTGAGGAGTGTGGTCACCACCCTAGTGAATAGAATCACCACCCCAGCCCGCGCTCTAGCAAAACATCTGTCCGCTGAGTCCGCAAAGACTTAGCCGAATTCCAAGAAAATCGCCAGGAGTAAGGCACCGATGTTCACTACGGGGCGGCCTTGCACTAGACCGCCCACACTATTCGGATAAGGTACCGTCCGCACAGTCCGTACAAATCATCATATGGATAGCCACAACTCCTTCAGTGACAGTCCGGACATACAAGAGGCACTCCGCACAGCATAAGAGCAAAGCCTCCATCCGCCACAAGTCCTCGACCAAAAGCAGTCTGCCCGGTCAACAATAGACTTGGCATATACTGCGGACACACTGGACTTGTCATAAAATGTGTCCAAGTCCAGTAAAACACCAAAAGGCCTAGCACGAGCTCGGAGGACAAGGCCTTGTCTGCAAATACCCAAAGTAGATCGCCAATTCCACCAAGGTAAGCAGATTGCCAATTCCACCAAGGTAAGCAGATCACCAATACTACTCGCACAGCTGCCCAAACAAATGACCAACTGCCGGACTCCGACCCCAGTCCGCGCAGTCCTCCACAGCAGCTAACACCTGCTGTACCACCAGAGCTCGGCAAGGGCCACAGCAAAACTCCAAGGCCAGTCTGCCACAACGGACACTGCGGACATGCCAGTCCGCAAGCCTCCCGCGGATAGAACACCCAAACTGCCAGTTTACACAAGCTTGGAACACACAAGGCCGCTGAAGAAGGCACTGCCTACAGCCCGCAAACCGCAGTCCGCTCAGTCTGCATCGCCAGAAGCCCAACTTCTCTGCCCATAGGCCAACCAAGCCGCACATCAGACTGCTCAAGCCACTCAGGCCGCACAGGCTGCTCTTAAACAGACAAGCCACCAAGACAGCCAAGGTCACCACGACGCACCAGTAGTCCGCCCAGGCCACGGACTCAGACTGCCCAGACCGCACAGGCTGCTCTTCAATAGCCAAGCCACCAAGACAGCCAAGGTCACTAGGCCGCACCAGCAGTCCGCCCAGGCCGCGGACTCAGGCCGCTTAGGCCGCATAGTTCGCCCGACCTGCCCATCACCCACTTCCACTTCACAAATTTCAACAACGGGCTCTCATGCTTGACTTAGGAGAGGTCTGCAACTATCATTTTCCTATGTTCTGTGACAACAAGGCCGCGATATACATCTCCAAAAATCAGGTCTTTCATGAGAGAACAAAATACATAGAAGTCGACTGTCATTTTATTCGGAAAGAGATCTTGAAGAAATAGATTTGTACTCCGTTCGTCACTACCAACAATGAGTTTGCAGACATATTCACCAAGCCGGTGTCCGCTTCCTTTTTCCACATTTGCGACAAGCTGAGCATGATCGATATTTATCCTCAAGCTTGAGGGGGAGTGTTGCAGTATGGAGGCTGGGCGGTTTGTTATTGTTCGGAGGCCGGGCGATCTGGCGGTTTATCCTAACCGGCCTGTCTGTCGGGCTGTTGCTGTTTGGTATCCCAACGGTCTGGTGGTTTGTCTCAGAGGACTTGGAGACTGTGCGGTCTAGTAGTCTCCTGTGGCAGCTTGCTCTCTATGGCACTTGTTCTCTCCAACTGTTGGTTGTCGGGCGATTAGCCAGCTTGTCTAACCGCACGACCTATCTGGTTTGTCTATTTGTAAAGCCGCATATACTTGTAAATTTTTAGTCCCACATTGCTTAATTATAATCTCTCTCATCTCCTTCGTTTTATAAAAGGGAGGCTATACCATTGTAATTGATACCTTTTTGGATAAAAAAGTTTTCATTACTCCAATTTTTCGGTCTACTTTTTCCTGTTCGCACATATTCCTTCCATAAAAAATAGCATTTGAATTTGAATTCTATCCTTGAATTAATGCTGGAATCCTAGGACTTGAACGACTGGAATTGTCTTAAATGCAATTCCTCAACTGTCTTTAGTAAATAAGTCAAGTAATTACTCTGTGAAATCCATAATTAATGTTGTCAAGCAACGACTATATTCTTGAGAATATGAGCATTAATTACCAGAGAATTACATCCTTAGAATAATCCAAACTGAAAACAAACTGAGAAAACATCAAACTGATAGAAATAGTCGAACTCAGAACAGATTTCGTCGACCTGAACATCAAGTTCGTCAAGCTGAGAAATCATCTTTGTCGAGCTGAGAGATTGTCTTCTTCGAGCTGAGAAATCATCTTCGTCGAGCTGAGCTCCAAGTTCGTCAAGCTAAAGAAGGAATTTCATTGACAAGATAACTTAAGATAAGAGGGAATATTGTCGACCTGAGCTCTAAGTTCTTTGATCTCAACTCAGAGTAGGGACTCTGAGTTCATCGATCTGCGATCATCGATCGTCAAGCTGAGTTTGAAGAACTTCAAACTGATTCTCTGAACTCTTATAGACTGTCATTCTTCTAAGTTTTGATCTTTGGTATCTTCTGAGAGCTGGATCAATGTCTGTCTAACCTAGTCAAACTGACCTAGACATAGAACTGACAAAGTGACCCTAGGCTATACATAGAGGGTCAATAACCTAATAGTGAACATAGCCCAAATCCAAACTAGGGATCTAACAATCTCCCCCTATTTGGGCGAGGTCACTATGAACAATAGAAAAGAGAAAAATCACATAGCATAAAAAAGATATCTGGCAGAATTTAAAATTGTTTCAGCAGATATTAACATCAGTGCCTTGTGAATAACAAATAACAGATAACAGTTCTAATATAGAAAGAAAAATTGTTCAGCCTTTCTTGGAGTTTTTCTTCTGTTGATCTGAGGCAGGTCTGTTGAAGATAATTTCCATTTTGGGATCTGCAGCTTCGAGTTTTGTCATTTTCATGTCACTGGCTCCAAGGATTGTCACAGATGCAGCCCTTGGTAACACTGCTTCAGGATGTAATGACATGTAAGCATCAGTATTAAAAAGATTATGTACATGGTATTTTTCTAACTCTTTCTTTCTATAGGAAGACATGGTTGTTTACTGTGATGTGTCATGTCCTTCTTCCTTTGCTTTTCTAATCCGAGAAAGGGCTATTAACTCTTGAAATCTAGCCATTCTGGAGTTGGGGTCCATTTCTAGATCACAGATTGGAGAAAGAGGCCTTTCAGGAGATGCTTTATCAGGTTGATCATCTTCAGATATTTTCTGTTGCCTGCTGTGCTTCTGGTATTGTTGTTGCTGCCTGCTACTGCTGGAACTATACTTCTGCCTGCTGTAGGAAGGTTGGTACTGATGAGAAGATGTAAGTTTCTGAACTTGACCAACACTTCCAAAAGATCCTGCTGTAGGAGGAGAAGGAGGACCTATCCTGAATTTGGGAGGTGGAGAGTATCTCCTACTCTTCTTCCTGGATTTCTATTCATTCTTGGAATATCTCATCCATTTTTGGGTATCTGGAGTGAGTGTAATGTTATGCAGGATGTAGTATGGAACATCGGCAGATGGATTTGGCTTAGGAACAGCCTTTGGAGGAGCAGTTTTAGAAGGAGCCTTCCTTTTCTGTGAACTTGTATTATCAGAGTCATCTAACTCATTATCAACATCATCATTAGAAGAATGTTCTGGATTGTCATAAAGAGCATCTTGCTGCTTTATCAAATCAGCTGAGATTCCAGGAATCTGTGGCTGTGCTTGACTTGTTGGCTCTGTAAAATTATCTGTAGCAGTCTGAATATTTTCTGCTTCTTCTTCCATGTCAGCAAACAAAATATCATCCAAATCTGGCATAGGAGATTCACACCAGCCAAAAGTTGGTGGAGAAAATGTCTTTTGCTCAGGATCTGGCTCAGCAATATCTTCATCAGCAAAACATCCTATAATCTCAGAAACTACAAAACATGCCTTAAGTTGATCCACAACTTCAGGACATATTGGAGCAGTATAAACTACAATAACTTTCGAGTTCTGTACATCAAAACTGGGTAAAATATTTCTGTAAGCAGAATTAAATGAATTCAATAAAGAATCTAAATCAATTGTGGAATTTATAATGAAATCACCAGCAGTGATTATTTCTGCAACTGTATCAGCCATGTCAGTATCAGAATCAATTATATTCAATTATTTCAGCTGGAGTATCTGCATCTGCTGAATCATCAAACATACCAGAATCTACTGCTGCTGCTACTACAGGAGGATGAAATGGAACTTCTTCATAAAACATCTCCCCTTGGCTGGGTTCAGAGGGTCCTGAAGCCAGTCCTCCAGAAGAAGGAACAGAAGAGAGAGCAGAAATTCAGGTGGAAAGAGAAATGATGGAAGCAGAGAGAGGAGTAATAGCATTTGCTATTAGTTGCTCAAGAGTGGGAGAAATTAAAGTAAGAAGATCTTTAGCTATGTCAGAGAAATTTAGGTAGAGAGGTTCATGAGCAGAGGTGGTGTAAGAGGTGTGACGTCCACAGTTGGAACAAACAGAAAATGCATGCGAGAAATATGTATGTGTGTATTCTGGAAATGTGGAAGGAGGGTTGAATGGAATTTTAGTGGTAGAAGTAGGAACTATTGTAGTGGGAGTGGAGGTGGGTTCCTGAACTGGAGATGTAACTGGTGAATGATGTGGTGATGGTTGAGGATGAGACAACAAATTGAAGTTTGCCTAAGAGGAGGTGGATGGAACATCAGAAGGATGAGGTTGGAGTTGAGATTGAGGAGGTGGAGATGGAATATCCTCATGGATGATAATGGAAGAATGTGGAGGTGATGGTTGTGGAAGAGGTGAAAGTGGTTGTTGTCGTTGTTGAGGAGGATGTGAGGGAATGCTAGTGGATGGAGGAATTTCTTCTAGAGGGGGTGGAGAGGCTATAACTTCCATTGTGTCCTCAGAAGTCCTGGAGGAAGAGGAGGCCCTGGAGGGCTTTGGAATGGTCCTCTCCCATCTTACAAATAGGGCAGAGGTGATCCTCTTGGAGGCATTAATGAATATGATCTGGGATACCAGTGATTCAGGTTACTTTTCCTAAAGGAAGATTCCTAAAATCCTTGCAAAGCAAACCTCTTTCTTAGTATTTTTCTCTTTATCAACTCAAACAAAATTTTTCCATAGTTTACTGATTTCTTATCTACCAGAGCACACATCACCAGAAACTGGTGCCTGGTTATATAATCATGGGCTACATGTTGGCCCAACAACACCTTACCAATGATATCTGCCAAAAACATATATTGAACAGATAAATTCTTTTTCAGAAGTTTAGTGGGGTTTCCTTTAGAGTGACACATCTTAGTCAATATATTTTCATATTCATCATTATCTAATTCAATATCATCTTCTCCAGTAGCCAAATCAAAAATCTCAGTCAAAATTTCAGGAGTTAGAGAAACCTGATTTCCGTCGATGGTGCCAATCATAGTATTTGCGTCAGGAGATGTTGAATTAAAAATCCATTCTATGATTTCATTTGTTGGTATCTTGATCCTTGTTTTCATGAATTTCTTCAGTTTCTATTCTTCACAGAACAGTAGGATATCGATGAAGATCTGATCAGCATGGGTAAAGGAATCAAAATCGATGTCGAAGGCAGTGTCGAACTTCATGTTGGAGAGGAAGAGTGCCAGAGTCGCCATTGATTTTCCTGCAAAAACAAGAGAGAGAGAGCAAGATCAAGAGAACAGAAAGCGCAGAATAGAGCACGACAAAAACCTATATATAAGGTTTTCAGAATATCAAGCGTCGGGCTCTGTCCTGTGAAAAATAAAAAATCTTCGTTCTCAGGTCGACAAAAATCATTTCATGAAGAAATAATATCATCGATCTCAGTTGGAAGAGGGAAAAATTTTCGTCATTCTCAAGTCGATGAAAATTTTTCTGAAGCAAAATCGTCGATCTCTGTTCGACGAAATAACTTCACGCAAAGAGTTCGTCGATCTCAGGTCGACGAAAAATCTCTAGAACAACTCTCAGATCATCGATCTTTGTTCGACGAAATGTGATCAATTCTTCGACCTTGGACCAAAATCAAATTAAACTTCTCCATTAATCATACATAGCTGTTTCAGAAAGAACAGATGTTTCTTCTCATCCAAGGGCTTAGTGAAGGTATCTGCTCTTTGCAAATCAGTAGAGATAAAGACAAGATTAACTTTTTTTGTCCACACAATCTCTAATGAAATTATGTCTTATCTCTATATGCTTAGTTCTACTATGCAGTACTAGATTTTGTGCAATAGAAATTGCACTGGTATTGTCACAAAGTATATTTGAATTAATTAAGTTGAGACCATAATCCAGAAGTTGGTTTTGAATCTACAATATTTGTGAACAACAACTGCCGGCTGTAATGTATTCAGCTTCTGCAGTTGAAGTTGACACAAATGTCTGCTTCTTACAAAACCAGGATACAAGCCTATCTCCAAGGAACTGACATATTCCTGAAGCTCTTTTTTCTGTCCACTCTGCATCCAGCATAGTTAGAATCTGAAAATCTAGTTAAGTCAAACTCTGACTCTGTGGGATACCAAAGTCCTAGATTAGGACAACCCTTTATATATCTCAAAATTCTTTTAAGGAAAATAAGGTGAGATTCTTTAGGGTTCACCTGAAACCTAGCACAAAGGCATGTAGCAAACTTGATATCTGGCCTACTATCTATGAGATATACTAAGGACCGAACAATAGCCCTATATGTTTTCTGATCAACTGGCTTACCCTGTTCAATAGAATCAATCACAACATTGGAAGTCAATGGTGTTTTCATTGCTGAAGCATCAGACATCCCAAATATTTTAACTAGCTCTTTAACATATTTAGATTGAGAGATGAAGATGTCATCAGGGGATTGCTTCACTTGAAGACTAAGGAAGTAAGAAAGCTCACTCATGCTACTCATTTCAAACTTGGAATGCATCAGGTCAGAAAACCTTTTGCATAGTTTGGAATAAGTAGAGCCAAAAATAATGTCATCTACATATATTTGTACTAACAAAATTTTATCTCTATGATGCCTAATGAACGAGGTCCTATCTACAATGCCCCTAGAGAACTTATTCTCTAAAATAAATCTAGCTAGGGGCTCGTACCAAGCTCTTGGAGCTTGCTTTAAACCATATAGAGCTTTATACAATTTGAAAACATAAGAGGGATGAGTTAGAGAGATAACACCAGGTGGTTGTTCCACATATACTTCCTCTTTGTGTTCACCATTGAGAAAAGCACTTTTGACATCCATCTGGTAGACCTTAAACTTCTTGTAGGCTACATAAGCAAGAAATATCCTGATTGCTTCAAGTCTTGTAATAGGTGCAAAGGTCTGATCAAAATCAATTCCTTTTTCCTGTCTATATCCTTGTGCTGCTAGCATTGCTTTGTTCCTGATGATAGCTCCTTATGTATCCAATTTATTTCTAAATACCCATTTAGTTCCAATGACTGAGTAGTCTTTGGGTCTTGGAACTAAATCCCAAAATCTGCATCTGTCAAACTGATTGAGATCCTCTTGCATTGCAAATATCCAGTGGGGATCTTGCTCTTCATATTTTATGTATTGGGACTCAAGTGAGATATGAAGCAAGCATGCATCAAGTCTTGGTTGAGTTGATGCCTTATTTGCACTCCAACTGATATGTCTCCAATCACTTGAGACTTAAGGTGATCTCTAAGTGTGACAAGATCAGTAAGAGGAGTTGGTTCAGCAACAACATTAGGAATTAATTCCTCTTATGGAATTATGTTTGCTGTTGGAAGTTCAGCAACCATTTCATTCAAATCTTCTTCATTGTCTTCTTCAATATGTGGAGAAGGATGTGATGTAGCCTCATGGGTGAGGTTTAAAGCATCCAAATTCTCACACAATTGGGGTACCTACAATAAATCTCTGGTAGAAGAATCCTTCTCCTGGTAATACATGTTAGCTTCATCAAAGATAATATGTACAGATTCTTCCATTTTTAAAGTTGATTTATTGAAAAACCTATAGGCTTTACTTACTTGGGAATATCCAAGAAAAATTCCCACTTCAGCTTTGGCTTCAAACTTTCTAAGATGTTTCTTGTTATTATTATGAATGTAACATCTACAGCGAAAAATTCTAAAGTAATCTATTTTAGATTGCTTCCCTTTGAGTAGTTCATAGGGAGTCTTGCCCTTATGTTTATGTATTAAACTTCTATTCAGGACATAATTTATTGTGCTTACAACCTCTGCCTAAAAGGATAGGGGCAAGTAAGCATCTGCAAGTAATGTACCTGCACCTTAATGAGAGTTCTATTTTTCCTTTCTGTTACCCCATTTTGTTGAGGAGTTCTAGGAGCAGAGAAACAATGCCTGATACCTTCCATCTCACAAAATTCTTGCACAGGAAGAGATTCAAACTCAGTACCATGATCACTTCTGATCTATGCAACTGGAGTAGTGTACTCAATCCTTATGCTCTTATGAAGTCCGTAAGAACTTTAAATTTATCTGACTTGTTACTCAAGAAGAACACCCAAGTGAACCTAGAGAAGTCATCTACAATAACTAAGGTATAAGATTTCCCTCCCAAGCTCTGTACAACAATGGTTCCAAATTGATCCATATGTAGCAATTATAGAATCCCGGTTGAATCACTCTTATTAATAGATTTAAAGCTATTTTTGGTTTGCTTGCCTAATTGATAAGCCCTGCAAAGGCTTTCCTTCTTATAGTGACAAGAAGACAATCCTCTAACAAGGTTGTCCTTAGAGAGTTTAGCAATATTTTTAAGATTAACATGTCCTAATCTCTTATGCCATAATTCATTATTATTACTAATTTGATTGAATAAGCAAATTTCTGACCTAGCAGATTTAAAATTTACTACATAGATGTTTCCTTGCCCAAGACCAGTTAAGATAGTTACATTATCTGGAGAAGATATAATGCAAGAAGAATGGTTAAATGATACTTGATAACCTTCATCACATAATTGGCTTATGGATATTAGGTTATGTTTTAAACCACAACATATGTGATGTTAAAGATCATGGCAGTGAACCGGTCGCACAAGTAATATAAAATGGGCGAGTTTTCCCAAGTATCAATCTCTCAAGGAACACAGTAAGGTGGAGTTAATTTCGAGGAGGACTTGAGATTGAAGTCCTTAGGTCAGAGTTAACTAAGGGGGGTTTTGATATTTGCGGAAAAAGAAAGTAAAAATCTAACAACTACTCTTATTCAACGCCGCTATGCGATGCTTCGCCGGGCGGGATGGAAGACTAGTCGGGCCGCTATGCACCGAATCACTAGGCGGATGGGCGAGTAGTCTTGCGGATGAGGTGATGAGAATGGCAGAATGAGGGTCGTGAGCACCTCTTCGCTACACACGCCACTAGCAATTGCTAGTGCGGCAAGGGTGGATGGTGGTGGATGAAATATGACGCTACTCGAGCAACTTAGGCAGTAAAATGAAATAGGAATCACATAGACATGAAACACATAACATATACAACCAAAGTGCACTTCATCAATATAAATTGATTTAAACACCAATATTCAATAAGAAAGCAAGAACAAGTCAAGAGATCGACCGAATCCGAAGTCTTGCGGAGGATTCATGGTTGGAATCGTCGGGTTATAAATCCGCATCCAAGCTCGGTCCTCAACTGCGTCCGGGGTAGAGAAGGGCTGTCACCACCTTCCAATGGCCCATCTTCTTCGTGTCACAATAGCAGACGAAAGTTGCAAGCTTCCCTTTTGCTTGTTGGAGATGGAGTCAAACCCTACTTGAAGCTCACAGATGAAGGAGAAGGCCGAGAGGAATCTCCAGCTTGGATTTGGCAGTGAAAGCTTGCCCGGAGCACCTCCCTAGGGTGGAAGATGATGAAAAATGGCAGAGAAGTCGGAAAACGGCAGAGAAATGTCGAGCTCCGGATTATTTCAATGATTCTCCCGGATTAGGGCGAGACCTGCATATTTATAGAAAACAGAAATGAACAATGCGCACGATCACTGGCGCACGACCAGTGGTCGTGCGCACTATATCCAGTGATCGTTCGCACTGGCATGGCAGATTAGGAAGAAGAACTGGGATAATGCACACGAGCAGTGGCACACGACCAGTGGTCGTGCACACTAAGTTCAATGGTCGTGCGATTACTCCAGACAGGACTCTAGAAAAGAGGAATCAATGCACACGATAAGTGGCGCACGACCGATGGTCGTGCACACTAGGTCCAGTGGTTGTGCGATTACCCCAGACAGATTTTGGAAAACGAAGAGTAGTGCGCACGATCAGGGGCGCACAACCAGTGGTCGTGCGCATTAGATCCCATGATTGTGTGCAATATTCTTATTTCACAACCATCCTGGAACACGCACACGACTCCTGTACCGATAGGAAAAACAAATCACTAATCTGTGCAGACATTCCAGGCAATCACAAAAAGGAGTACAAACAATAAAAGCAACAAAATACACAACCACGAGCATAAATGTGCACTTACTCAAAAAAAGGACATAATAACAAATATGAACAAATAAAGCTCTAAAGTGAAGTGCATCAACGAGAAAACAAGCCCAGATGAGTCCGAAAATAGGTATATAAAATGGACTCATCACACCCCTAGACTTAACTGTTTGCGGGTCCCGAGTAAACAAAATCTAAGCAGATAGGGAAAATTACTAGCTAACAAAGAAATTGCGATACGGAGTACCATGCGAAGTCGCATGCTCGCACACGTAAAAATATAGTAGAATAAATTTCTAAGTATGTAGAATAATTTATAATTTTCATAATGCATATCAACATTTTATTATTACTCAAAAATGGAATCACGGTGAATCATCCGGTCACACGTAGGGAGAAAGTAGACTAATCGCTAGGCGAGCATTGCCAAAGATCGGGGCTCGGGATAATCTCCAAAGGAATCCACCAATGTCGGTGACCATATGCTTGCCCTTTCGCATTCTCTCCACGGCACTGGTTTGGTTCACACACGAATCAGTAGGGCTTTAGGTAAGGAGATGGGGCTTGGGTTACGGTGAGGTAAACCAAGATAAACAGGAAGGCTATGCACCTAACCCAAATGAGCTTATCAAAGAAAGAATCCATCAGCTAACCAAAATATATGCGGGTACACCACACCCCCAAACTTAACTTTAAACAAAAGGGTGTGTGCACCGCCTACTCCAAAAATACTCACATCTCAAATAAGATTTTCAATTTTACTTTTACTTTTCACTTTTTCACAATTAACATCATTTTTTTTTAACTTTTCTTTTTCTTTTTCAAATTGCTTCTCTTTTAACAATTTCAGCAAAAATAAGCTTTGGAGCACATCCACATATTCACATGTAAAAGCACCACATCAACACCCCAACATGAAAATGTAAAACTCTAAAGCTCGACTTGGGAGTGCGACTAGGATCGGCTTTGAGTCTTTGGTGAAATCATGGTGGAGCTTAATCAAAAGGAGGGGTAGGCACAACGGGGCTAGCGAGGACAAGACGTTAGGAATGGTACAAAGCTCAACCGGGCCAAAATGATGGCCTACATCCCGCTCATGCATGACTAACCTATACCCATGCTTCAAGAATAGCTTGGGGCAAGTTCTTAGCCAACGAGAAAGACTATCCATCCTCCCGACTCGAGCAATACGAACCTAACAGCCGTCTACACACATCCCTAAGCTACCGTCGGATTCACACCGGATTCACTAATTTTTGAGTAGAATAAAAAGTATTTACGCAATTAGAAAAATATAAAACTATAAGCATACAGAAAAATTAAATCTACTCAAATTTCTACATGAGATGAGAGCACTCGACTAGGAGCACAGCAAGGTCAACATTTTACTCCATCTCACAATACTATGTCAGCACCATAATTTTCCCAAATCATACAAAAGAAACGAGTTTAACTCACAGCACGCAAAAAGCTAAGCATGCGCTCATGTGGGTGCAGTGGTGTGTGATGCAATGAACTAATTAAAATATAACAATAAAAGCTTCTAGTATGCACATGAAATGTGCGCGTGCAATAAGTAACAAATCTCTCCCCCACACTTAAACTAAACAACACAGCATATGATGGAGAAATTAAAATCAAAAAGAGCTAAGGGAAGAGGTTACCCAATGCTCAGCCAGTGAGCATACCAGAAGACGCGTGGAAACCTGAAGCAGGCCCGCTATACGAAGAATCACAACCCCGCCAATGCAATTTGCCATGAATACCTGCAGGGGTGAGCTCCGCAAAAACAAAACAAAAATATACAAACTACAAAGAAACACTAAAACTAAATAGACATGAAAAATAAAATGCAGAAAATGAAAGATAAGTACTGGGGTTATTGTCCTCCCAACACGACTTATTCGGCTACGAAAAGGTTCAAGCTAATGGGCCTATGAAAAGAAAATGCACAGGTAATTGTTCCAATATACGTTTCGGTAACGGGTACCGATACGGCGATAGAACAGTTACCCCTCTGCCTAAATAATCATACCTGCTCCTCGCAGGCAGAGGAAATAGGAAATAGGAAGAGGAGGAGGCCCGGTCCTCACTCATCTTATCACAAAAAGTATCCTCGCCTAGCAAGGTATCATCCCCCACAAGTTCGCTGGGGGCGAAGGTGACGGCAGGGGCTTTCACTGTGAAGGATGTAGGAACCTCCTCACACAAGAGGATGCACTCGTCGACAGCCTAAGCGCAAGGCTCAACGTCAACCCAACTTACCCGTGGAGATTCAACCTGCACAGGCTCAGATAAGGAAGGGGGGTCAAGAAATAAAAGAGACGAAGAACATAAAGAAATAATCGGGGGAGTGAACCTAGTTTCACTCCCCAAAGGCTGAGGTAGAAAAATATCGTCAGCAATGTCGACAATGCTACAAGGCTCGGCCGGATCCATAGAGGCCTCCACCAAGACTTGGACTTCCTCCTTTGGTATCGAGGGAGAATCCTCGACACCAGGAAGGTTGTCCTCCTCCATGGGAGTTGAAACAACCCATGTATCACAAGCCTCAACTTGTGTTGCATCGTCGAAAATTTCGTCAGAGACGACTGCAGTAGAATGCACAAAAGGCGGAAGAACTTTGCTTGGATAAAAGTCAAGCGTAGGTTCCTCACAAAGAATCGGCTCCATGCTTGGAGATGTATGCACAGGAGAGATGGGCTCAGCCACGTCGAAGCCTAGATCAGCCACACATCTGGCGGTTATGTCCACATCATTCCCTTCAACAAATGAAGGTGACAGGGATACATAACCAGATGATGAAGGTGTGCCACCAAGGGTAGGAGTCGGGATGATCCGGATGTCCGGCTCATCATCCTCTTCCATAACACCGAGGTACTCAGCACAATCCTTCAGGACATGATATGTTCTATGACAATACAAACACTTTCTCCCATTACTCTGTGGTCCTTATGGGGCCAGAGAGGAATAAGAGAACGGTGTATGTGGCGAGGACAATTGACCATAAGCTCGGTGCATAGTGTTTGAAGAGCTATACGAATACAACATCTCATGCATTGTGCGCTGAGGCTTATGCTCAATATCTCTCGTAGGGCATTCATGACTAGCGTGGGAAGGCTTTCCACACCAACGACATTGGGCATACGAATATCCCCACACGGTGTCGAAACAGCATATTCAAAATTAATTGTGCAAATTACTAAATCCAACAATATATTACTACAATTGCCTAAACAAACAAGAAAAATGCAGGCAAAATAGAAATAGAATAAAACAAAAGCAATTTACAAAGGAAAAGGAAAGCAATCTCACATCTCCCTCTCCAGAAACTCACACGACTGTGTTCCCCGGCAACGACGCCAAAAACTTGATGCTAAAGATCACGGCAGTGAACCGGTCGCACAAGTAATATAAAATGGACGAGTTTTCCCAAGTATCGATCTCTCAAGGAACACAGTAAAGTGGAGTTAATTTCGAGGAGGACTTGAGATTGAAGTCCTTAGGTCGGAGTTAACTAAGGGGGGTTTTGATATTTGCGGAAAAAGAAAGTAAAAATCTAAATACTACTCCTATGCAACGCTGCTATGCGATGCTTCGCCAGGCGGGATGGAAGACTAGTCGGGCCGCTATGCACCGAATCACTAGGCGGATGGGCAAGTAGGCTGGCGGATGAGGTGATGAGAATGGCAGAATGAGGGTCGTGAGCACCTCTTCGCTATGCACGCCACTAGCAATTGCTAGTGCGACAAGGGTGGATGGTGGTGGACGAAATATGGCGCTACTCGAGCAACTTAGACAGTAAAATGAAATAGGAATCACATAGACATGAAACACATAACATATACAACCAAAGTGCACTTCATCAATATAAATAGATTTAAACACCAATATTCAACAAGAAAGCAAGAACAAGTCAAGAGATCGACCGAATCCGATGTCTTACTGAGGATTCACTGTTGGAATCATCGGGTTGTCAATCCGCGTCCAACCTCGGTCCTCAACTGCGTCCGGGGTAGAGAAAGGCTGTCACCACCTTCCAATGGCCCGTCTTCTTTGTGTCACTATAGCGGATGAAAGTTGCAAGCTTCCCTTTTACTTGTTGGCGATGGAGTCAAACCCTACTTGAAGCTCACAAATGAAGGAGAAGGCTGAGAGCAAGCTCCGGCTTGGATTTGGCAGTGAAAGCTTGCCTAGAGCACCTCCCTAGGGTGGAAGATGATGAAAAACGGCGGAGAAGGCGGAAAATGACGGAGAAATGTCGAGCTCCGGATTCTTTCAGCGATTCTCCCGGATTAGGGCGAGACCTGCATATTTATAGAAAATAGAAATGAACAATGAGCACGATCACTAGCGCACGACTAGTGGTCTTGCGCACTATATCCAGTGATCGTGCGCACTGGCATGGCAGATTAGGAAGAAGAACTAGGATAACGCGCACGAGCAGTGGCGCACGACTAGTGGTCGTGCGCACTAAGTTCAATGATCATGCGATTACCCCAGACAGGACTCCAGAAAAGTGGAATCAATGCACACGATCAATGGCGCACGACCGGTGGTCGTGCGCACTAGGTCCAGTGGTCGTGCGATTACCCCAGGCAGATTTTGGAAAACGAAGAGTAGTGCACACGATCAGGGGCACACGACCAGTGGTCGTGCGCATTAGATCCCATGATCGTGCGCAGTATTCCTGTTTCACAACCATCCCGGAACACACACACGACCCCTGTACCGATAGGAAAAACAAATCACTAATCTGTGCAGACATTCCAGGCAATCACAAAAAAGAGTACAAATAATAAAAGTAACAAAATACACAACCACGAGCATAAATGTGCACTTACTCAAAAAAGGACATAATAACAAATATGAACAAATAAAGCTCTAAAGTGAAGTGCATCAATGAGAAAACAAGCCCAGATGAGTCCGAAAATAGGTATATAAAATGGACTCATCCATATGCAACTTTCTTGAAAGTGACAGCTCCAATCTTTACATTTCCATAGCCTTCAGTCTGGCCATAGTTGGAGTCACCAAAAATCACCTTTGGACCAAGCTTGGAATTGTAGTTTGTTATGTTGTCCTTACTCCCTGTCATGTGCTTTGAGCATCTACTATCCAGGTACCAATATTCCTCTGTGGTAGGATAGCCATTCACCTGAAAAATAAAAGTTAGGTGTTCTTGACCCTGGTAACCTTGGGTCCTTGATTCTTTACAAATTTAAAACTAAAAATATAGGAACATTTAGGTTGGTTTTTATATACTAGGGGATGAAATTTCCTAGGTGGAATTATCCATTATTTAAATGGGTTAACAAATTCTTTTGATTTATTAAATGTTCTGGAATAATTAAAGTTTCTATTAGTTTGAACTGGGATTGATGAATTCTCATAAATTCCTCGAATTGAGTTCGATGAATAGGGATGAGTTCGTCGAACTCCGCTTAGAGAATGGAAATATTCATTCTCTGTGGCCCAATATCGTCTATCTCGGCTCGACAAACCATATCGGTTTCGTCGATCGTAATTCGAAGAATAATTATAATAAAAATCTTCATTCGGATTTCATCGACTTGAGTTTGACGAACTGTACACATTTCGTCGATTTGAATTCGACAAAATCTGCTAAACATTATTATGCTTAAGGTTTTTCTTGTTCTTCTTCTTTTTCTTGGGTTTCTGTTTTAATTCAGTTTGTTTATTATTATTCTCATTAGTCTTTTCTTTACCATTTTCAGATATGAATTTGATAGGGGTTGCAAGTATATTTTTATGAATTAAATGAGGTTGGCTTGATGAAGCACCCAAGCCCAGCTTGCCATTAGCCTGGCATTAACCATGCTTGTGATGTCCATCAATTTGATGCTTCTCATATTTAGGGATTCTTCAAATTGCTTAGCCTCATTCAGTTTAATTTTTAGAGTATTAATTTCTTGAGAAGCTAAAACAGTTTATCTTTTAATTCAATATTTTCAGATAATAGATTTTTCTGTTCAACTAGCTTATCTCTGAGAAGTTTGATTTCCTTCTCAGATTTGATTAAATCATTGCATAATAATTTAAATTCGGTTTTAAAATGTTCAGAAGTAAAATCAAATGAGGAGATTACCGGATCCTCTTCAGTCTCTGAATCTTCTCTTCTAATTCTTCAGCTTCTGATGGGTTGCTTGAAGCATTGATAGCCATCAAGCAAGCTTCATTTGCTCTATCTTCTTCTTCATCTTCACTGGAGCTGGAAGATGAGGATTCGTCTTCTATTTCACTCCAGGTTTCTGCTACAAAACCTTTTTCCTTCCTCTTGTATTTGCTGGAAGAGGGCTTGCTATACTTCTTTCTGGAGTCCTTGTCTTTGCGTTTGTCCTTCTTCTGATTCTCTGGACACTCAAGAAGAATGTGTCCAGTTTTTATGCACCCAAAGCAGACAATCTCCTTGGTAGGAGTTTTGTCAAATCTTAGTCTGTCATCTTGCCTTGTTGACCTTCTTCTAAAGTCTTTCCTAGCCATTTTGTAGAATCTTTTGGCTAACGGACTCATCAACTCTTCATTTGCTGGTAGAGTTTCAGATTCTTCAGATGTCTTAAAGACAATGCTTTGCTCTTTTCTTCCGGATGTAGAAGTCTTCTGCTCAGCTGCTTCTCTGGTCTTTATAATCTACTCATAAGATTTGAGCTTTCCTATAAGAGCCTCAGTGCAAATATCATTCAGACTTCTGGCCTCCTTGATTGGCCAAATCCTGGAATCTCATGAGCTAGAGAAGCACATAAGGATTTTGTCATTTATCTCAGTCATAGAGATATTCTTGTCCAGATTCTTCTACACATTGATGATTAGGCTGAGTCTGTTATACATGTCGGCCACTGACTCAGATTCATCTTTCTTGAAATTCTCAAATTGAGATATTAGATGAGATCTTCTGTCCTTTCTCTCATCAGCTGATCCTGCAACCATTTGGTTTAGAGAATCCTAAATGTCCTTTATTGATGTGCATTCAGTAACATTTGAAAAGATGTCATCAGACTTGGTCTGAGCCAGAATGTTCATTGCTTTAGCATCATCCATCTTCAACTACTTCTGAGCATCTGCCACTCAGGTGGTGGAACTGCTGAGATACTTGTTGAAGTTGATGTAGAGGGAGTAGGCGGACCTGTCAAGATAGAGTTGTAGATATCTTCATCAATAGAGTTCATATATAATCAAATTCTTGCCTTCCAGATTGCAAACTTATTCAGATTGCAGACTGGAGGTCTGGTGCTTGAATATTCTTTATTCTGCATCATGATATAAGAGAGATACTAGAGATAATTAGATCTATCAGAGATCTTTTAGTTCAGGTGTTAGCCTATGAAACCAAACAACCTTTCCCTCTGATACCAATTGAAAGAGATATCAGATATGCTCTGAAACAAATGAGGGATAAATCTGCTTAACTCTAGAGGGCGGGGGGGGGGGGGGGGGGGAGGGGGGTGAATAGAGTATTTTAAAACTTTAATTAATTTTTATAGTAGATTAAAATATGTGATAAGTATATGTATAAAGAGAAGAAAACAAAAACTATCACAACAAACATAAAATAAACAATAGAGCATTCCAGACAACACAAGAAATTTATAGTGGTTCCCCTAAACTTGGGTGCATCCACTCTTCTACGACCCTGGTTGGAATCCACTACAGGTTTTTGAACAGGTGCCCTGCCACATAGGCTTTTGCTCAGGTGCCCTGTCACCACAAGATCTATTTTTTCAAGGGAGATCTAACAACTCTTTTGAGCTTTTGATCAGGTGCCCAAAAACCAAAGGGGTTAATTTTTGAAGGGAGTTATAACCCTGCACATAGTGGAAAAAAGAAAATTGATGGTGTTCTTCTCTATCAACAGTCTAAGAGAATACTAGTGGATTTGATCTTGCCAAAGCTCCCATTGATATGTTGAATGGTTCAGGAATATGAGAGCTTTGCACATGGTGTAGGCCTTCAATCTTTAGAAGATCTTTAGAAGCTTTTTGGACTGATATTGAATAGTTGTCCCTTGAAAAGCTCTGAAGCTGATTATGAAGAGCTCTGTGAGATTCTCTGTATATCTCTGTGTGTCTCTATGAAATCTCTATGTCTATTTTCTTCTATATCAATTCTCTGTATCAATTTTTTCTGTATCAATTCTGTCTGTGTGATCTTTTAAAAAACAGTCCTTTTATATTCCTTCCAAAAAAATAGCAATAGAATTTGAATTCTATCCTTGAATTAATGCTGGAATCTTGGGACTTGAATGGTTGGAATTGTCCTAAATGCAATTCCTCACCTATCTTCAGTAAATAAGTCAAGTAATTACTCGATAAAGTCCTTAATTAATGTTGCCAAGCAACGACTATATTCTTGAGAATATGAGCATTAATTACCAGAGAATTACATCCTTAGAATAATCCAAACAGAAAACAAACTGAGAAAATGTCGAACTGATAGAAATCATCGAACTTAGAACAGATTTCGTCGACCTAAACATCAAGTTCGTCGAGCTGAGAAATTGTCTTCATCGAGCTGAGAGATTGTCTTCTTCGAGCTGAGAACTCATCTTCGTCGAGGTGAGCTCCAAGTTCGTCGAGCTAAGAAGGAATTTCATCAACTAGAGAACTTGAGAGAAGAGGGAAGATCGTCGACCTGAGCTCTAAGTTCGTCAATCTCAACTCAGAGTAAGGACTCTGAGTTCGTCGATCTGCGATCGATGATTGTCGAGCTGAGTTCGAAGAACTTTGAACTGATTCTCTAAACTCTTAAAGACTTCCATTCTTCTAAGTCTGGATCTTTGGTATCTTCTGAGGGTTGGATCAATGTCTGTCTAACCTAGTCAAACTGACCTAGACCTAGAACTGACAAAATGACCCTAGGCTATACATAGAGGGTCAATAACCTAATAGTGAACCTAGCCCAAATCCAAACTAGGGATCCAACACAGTGCTGCTATAGCTTTCCCGCAACGGCATGAACTACTTTGACTTTGTTTACTTTTGGTGACGTCGGCAGTGGTCATCACTCTTTGGACTTACTAAAATTCCAGAACTCATTAAGTGTTGAGTGATGTTAAGTCACTCAACGCCAGCTGACTTGGCTTTTGATTAGAAGCATTGAGTGAACCTGCCTTACTCAATGCTTCTGGACTTAGAGAAATTTCACTGTCTTTGTCTCTGCGGTTCCTTCTCAATTATCTTAGCGGTTCTTCTTCACAGCTGAGACTATCTCCTATCTCAGCGGTTTCTACTCGACTGTCTTAACGCTTTATTCTTCACAGCTGAGACTCTCCTGCTTCAGCGGTTTCTTCTCAACTGTCTCAACGCTTTCAATGCTTTCTTCTTCATTAGAAGAGTTGAGTGAAGCTGCTTCACTCAATGCTTCTAGACTTACAGAATTCCTGCTTGCTTTATCTCAGCAGTTATGCTAAGACATTTTTCTCAGCTTTCTCAGCTATCTCAGCGTCTCAAAGCTTATGCTGAGACACTCTTCTCAGCTATCTCAGGGGTATCAACGCTTATGCTGAGATATTCTTCTCAGTTGTCTCAGCTTTCTCAGTAATCTCAATACTTTTACCTGAGTCAAATTATCAGACTTCCAGTATACTATATTTGTTCACATGTATAATCAAGGGCAACCTGCATGCATGAACTAAAGCACACATCAAATAAAATATGCCCCATAGCATGATTGGTGATACCTCTTCATATCCTGAGGAATATTATAGGGCACAATTCCCAATAGCTAGGTCTGATGAAGGAATCATACAGGGTCAGCCTGGTCCAAGTAAGGTATTCTCTGTTACTAGCACTTCTAGATAAGATTATAAATCAATTCCAGATTCTTGTGCCTCTGCATCAAATTATGATGTTGACTTAGAATCTGAAGGAGACATCAATCAATTGATTGACAACTATGGTACACTCTTGCAGTCTCTAAAGAAAAGCAAGCTCCTAGCCATACAGCAGACTTAGGAAATTGCGTCTGTACAGGTTGTTGTTTCAGAATCAGAAAAACTACTGGATCTGAAGATGCAAGAAGTCAGCAAACTGAAGTATGTAACAATCATTTAGATGAGCACCATCATAACCTTCAAGAATAACCATATTAGGAATCTTGAAGGAAAGCTCCAAAAAAGAGGGAAATAGTGGCTTGCTACTCCAAGCCAAGCACAGTGGTGCCCTTGACAGACTCCTCCTCCCAAAATGGAAAGAAATGGTTGGGTTTCAAGGGAAGGACAAGACCTGCCAATCCCAAGGGAAAGGGCAAAGCTCAAGTGCAGCCATTAGCCTCTAAGCCTCCTGTTAAATTTAATAAAGTGCAACTACCTTCTAATAGGCATGACCATGAGAGTTGATGAGTTGTAAATATACCTATTTTGATGTACATTAAATAAGTCATTTTACTTTATTTTTGTTATTTTTACTTAATTTTCTGTAATAAATTGCTCCTATTTTGCAAATATTTTCTAACTTAGTTTATTTTTGATTTTCTGAAATTTTTCAGGAAAAGTCAAATTTTTGCATGGGTCACACCCCTGTACTATAGGTCACGCCCGTGACCTGGGCGTGACAACTCAAATCCAGTGAAATCAGCGCATTTGAAGAAGAAAAGTGTGACGCTCCATGTCACACGGCCGTGTCAAATGTGACACGGGCGTGACCTGACCCGTGCCAGCCAGTTCGACAATTTTCCGCTCGACGTTCGTCAACCCGACAGGACACGCTCGCGTCCCAAGAGCGACGCGCCTGTGTCATGTGACATGCCCTGTGCCGAAGCCCGTGACCATCTCTCGACATTTTCCACTCGACATTCGTCGACTCAACCTGACATGCCCGTGTCCGCCGCCGGCGACTTTCGATGCAAACGATGCCCAGTTCAACCTCCCCGACATGCCTACCGTCACGCCCGTGAGCTGGGGCATGACTGCCGCATTTTCAGCCGCAAAATCAAATTTCCAATCAAATCGTCAGCCACCATATGTATAGTGTCGACACGCCCCCTGACATGCCCGTGTCAGAGGGCGTGTCCCATGAAAAATTGTCTATAAATTACAGCTTTTTGTTTGAGCTGCTGTTCCCTTTTTTCCTGAACCATTTTGGTTAAGGGGTCGGCTGTTAGATGATTCTCAATTCTATGTAAAGTTATTTTCTACCCCTCTCCTTTATATTTAGATTTGTAATCTCCTGTTTAGTTCAATAAAATTTGTAGATTTTTTCCTTTACATAGTTATAGACTTCATCTATATGCAATCTCTTAAGCAATCTTATTTGTTATGTTTTGTTTTACCTATCTTTTTCGTGTCTTTATAACGGGTGTGTGCGTATATGAGTTTAGTTTTATGCATAAGTAGAGTTCATAAATTTCATAGTTTAGTTTTTTTTCCATTCTTATATTCATTATTATGAGTTTATAAAGATGCCTTAAAAATAGTTTCGTTTTTCTTTAACTTAGTTTTTTTATTAGGATGTAAAACTTTTTGTTCTTTTTTACGTTATTTCCACTTTTTAAGCTCTTTTATAACCTCATAAGATTGAAAACGTTCTCATTTTAATTTTTCAAGCATTTCCATTTTTGCATTTATTTTCAAAAACTTTTGCCCGTTTAATTTTTATTTCCTCTTTTTATTCATTTCTACCGCATTCTAGCGGTAGAAATGTAATCGTTTTAATCTTTCGAGCACTTGCACTTTGAGTTTATTTGCAAACGTTTTTGCTCCTTTAAATTTTATTTTCCCTTTTTATGCATTTCTACCACATTCTAGCGGAAGAAATGTAGTTGTTTTAATTTTTCAACAACTTAGTTTTTCCTATTTTTTGTACGTGTGCGTGCGTGTATGAGTTAGTTTAAATTACTTTCTTTCAATTCTATAGAGGGTGTGCGTGTGTTGCATTTATTTTCGCCTACTCGTTAAGGGTTAAATGGCGTGCTTTAATTTCCCGCCTACTCGTTTGAGTAGGACTTGTACGTGTGAGTTTTCATTTCTATAGTATGTGTGCATATTTCAATTCAAGTAGAGTATGTTTACTTTTTGTAGAGTGAGTGAGAGTTATCATTTATTTCCACCTACTCGCTAGGAGTTAAATGACAGGATTTTATTTACCGCCTACTCATTTGATTTAAATGGCAGGTCTTTATTTTACTGTAATTATTTGAGTAGTACTTGTACTTGTATTTATTTCCGCCTACTCGCTAAGAGTTAAATGGCAGGATAATTTTTCTCCTACTCATTTGAGTAGGACTTGTGTGCGTGTGTTTACTTTACAGTAGAGTGTGTGCGTGGGTGCATTTATTTTCTCCTACTCGTTTGAGTAGGACTCGCTTTATTTTGTCTCGCCCACTCGTTTGAGCCGGGACTTGTAATTTTCCTGCTTTCATTTCAGTCCTACTCGTTTGAGTAGGACTTGCAATTTACTGTTTTATTTTACTGCTTTATTTCCTGCTTTATTTTCTGCTTTATTTTATTGCTTTCATCGTTTGTCGTCCCCATTCCGATGAGTGGCTAACCGTTCTTAGCCCTCAGTATCAAAGAGCATTGGGGCAAAAAAATAACTTTAATTAATAAAAGGTCCTGTTTTTCTAATTAATTAAAATTAACTTATGGTTTGCTTAGGGTTTACGACGCGTAGGACCACATAATCGACGTGTGGGCCCTATTTCCGTAGTCCATACGCTAGCTAGCCGAGAGGTCGTGCGTATGGACCGATCGTCCCTTGGTAAAGAGAGTTCTACACTAACCCTCGAGGGAGGAGGCGCGTAAACTCTACCGGATTGGGTTCCCCACCCAATAGCGAGGTTCTTCGCGTAATGCGGGCGTTAAGAAGAATCCTTCGTCGGACGAGAGCCCGGTCGAATAGTCTTAGCATTTAGGTGAGTGATATTCCTATAGCTAGGTGAGCTCATTTTATTGGAACCTCCACGGCCAAGTCTTCGCCTTAATTGATTTGAAAATTAGGATGTCTTTTTATTAAAAGTTTATTTTAGTTCAAATTTAATTCGGTGCCATCGAACTAAGCTCTTCATCGGCTCCACATTTTTAATTGCTTTTATTTTCTGTCTTTTTATTTTTATATATAAAAAATTAACCTGATAAGTTAAATATCAGTAAAATAATAGTCCCCTTCAGGGAAGAGTAGAAATAATCGACCAGATCCCGAGAACAATACGACCTCGATATTCCACACCAGAATATCATGTACTACACACGATAGGTGCACTTGCCTTCTTTCGTTAAAACTCGACTCAACTGTTTTTATATCCAAATAATAAATCTGCGCGCCCCGTTTTCTAAAAAACCAAATCCGCTTTTCTTAAATAAAACCGCCCAGGGCGCCGCGAGCTCATAATAAATTTTGGAGTTTTAACCCGCATCAAGTTTTTGGCGCCGTTGCCGGGGAATTTCGAGTCGTTATTTTAAACTCTGGAGACCTATTAATTTTACCAATTATATATATTTTTAAAAAAATGGCCACCAAAAATTAAAATTAGTAATAAGTATTATTAATAAAAACCTAAAAAATTTTAAAAGAAAAACAAAACTACTTAAAAAAACAAACAAAAACCTAAAAAATTATGTTATTATTATCTATCAAAATATATAAATAAAATGACATCATAAGGCCGAGTTTATACTTCAAAACCTCACAAACTTAAAAACTAAAAGCAAAAAACAAAAATTATTTTTTAAAAAAACTTAACAACTTAACAAAAAAAGAAATAAAAACCACAAAACCAAAAACACTAAAAAATCTCCTAAAAGACCACAAAAAAAATTTCATCTATATTTTTTTGTTTTTAACCTCTTCCTTTTCAAAACGCAAAAATATGTTTTTTACAAAATAAATAATACTAATCAATACTTTAAAATAAATAAACTTTTTTTGTCGCTTCGGCACGTCACAGTCTTGTGCGCACTAGGGGATCTCTTATCTGTCCCACTCAACAAGTAAGACGTTATCTTATGAGTCACTTACACATTTGCCCCCTACCACCCACACACTTTGGCCGAGTTTATCTTTTTCGTTTTATTTTTTCTGTTATATTTTTGCTACTTCTTCTAAAATAATGTAGGGTTTCAACCCAGGCCTCCCCGAACTCGTGTAAGGGTAGTTTCGACCCCCCTCCCCTTTATTTTGTACATATATTATTTTGTCTATTATTCGTTCCGCATACTTAGATTGCAATATTGAGGATAATGTTGGGTTTAAGTATGGAGGTGTTTTCCTATTCTGCATTTTTTATATTATATTCTTAGCAAACAATACAAAAAAATGCAAAAAAAAAACATCAAAAATTTTTTCATTTATATAATAATCTAAACACTTCAAACAAAAAAAAAATATTTTCATAAAACCACAAAATTCAAAAAAAATCAAAAAAATCAAAAAGCTCAAAAAAATATTTCATAAATCAAAAAATAAAAAAAAAACTTTTTTTACTTTGTAAATATTTTTATATTTTTTGTATAAAAATAAATCTTTCCCTTCCCCCCCCATCTTCTTATTTGTAAAAACTCTCTTTTTAGCAAGTTTGCGGCGTTCGACTCATCGAACCCACCACCCAAATAAGAGACTGTTCGCGGGCCCTCGAGTTTTTACGTTGTATGTTTTTTTAAAAAAATTTCGAAAAACCAAAAATCATAAAAAAATTAGCTCTAAAAAAAAATAAATCAGAAAAATAAAATACAAAAAAAAACAAAAACTATAAAAAAAATCAAAAATATTTTTTTAATTATGTAACGAATAATTAGAATATCTCAATTCTTAACCCTTTTTGCTCTCCAAAAATTTCGTTGCAAGTTAATTTATAAGCGAATTTTAGTTATTCTTTGTTTACTATTCGTTTATTATTTGGAGATCGATAGATTTAGATATCTGGGGTTAAGTTTAAAAAATTTTTTGTACGCTTTTTTTATTTAGATAGAGACCTGTTTTCAGAATCACTTCTACTTATCTAAATAGTTGCACATTTATTTTGTTAGACAATAACAATCTTAGATTTCAATTATGTTAACTCCAAGCTTTTTTTTGCAATATAGGAACGTTTAATTTATAAAGGTTGGTCTCAAAATTTTTTTATTAAACCTAGTTTTATTTTTGAACAAAAACCTATCACCTTTTTTTCATGTCATACTAGGCATGATTTCGATCTTTACAGGATCCTATGTCAATGGGAATAAGATTTCGTTCCGTAAACATAGGCATGCAATATTTAAAAAGATTATATGTTATGGAGTAAGAGGATAAAATTCATTACTCCTACACATATACATTGGATTATTATGAAGATTGTAAAAAAAAATTTATGTTAAGGAAAATAAGATTTCGTTTTCCGAACATCCATATTCGAAAAAAAAAAAATTTTGGAGGTTCGAGCGAAAAAATATACCCTCATCTCTAATTCGAAGCCTTCTTCATATACCACGATATCCTACTCCGCCAATCTCAAATAATTCTAGATTTAAATTTTAAAAATGTTTTTGAGAGCATAATTTGTAAATTAAATTATTTCTTGTAATTCTTACAAGCTCAAGTTTTCATAAATCCAATCTATTTTTCTTAGCCTAACAAATAAATATTTTTTCTATCTATTCATCATATCAGAATTTTTTAGCTGAAACTCTTACTTTATTTAAATTTTTAGCATAATTTAGGATTTAACTTTAAAACCCCGGATATTTATTTTGATCTTTTTTTCAATTAATTCAAGCGGTAGGTAAACTTAGGATTTCTTTAATTCATTATAAGTTCATCTCCAACTTTTGCTCTAGAATAGCAAAAACTTAAGTATGGGGGTATTTGATGAGTTGTAAATATATATATTTTGATGTACATTAAATAAGTCGTTTTACTTTATTTTCTGTAATAAATTGCTCCTATTTTGTAAATATTTTCTAACTTAGTTTATTTTTGATTTCCTGAAATTTTTCAGGAAATGTCAAATCTTTGCATGGGTCACGCCCGTGTACTGTGGGTCACGCCCGTGTACTGTGTGTCACGCCCGTGACCTGGGCGTGACAACTCAAATCCCGTGAAATCAGCGCATTTGAAGAAGAAAAGTGTTGCACGCCCTGTCACACGGCTGTGTCAAATGTGACACGGCCGTGACCTGACCAGTGCCAGCCAGTTCGACAATTTTCAGCTCGATGTTCGTCGACCCGATGGGACACGGCCGTGTCCCATGAGCGACCTGCCTGTGTCATATGACACGCCACGTGCTAAAGCACATGAAAATCTCTCGACATTTTGCACTCAACATTCGTCGACTCAACCCGACACGCCCATGTCAAGATGCGATACGGGCGTGTACCTAGTCCGACAAACCGCCACCGGCGACTTTCGATGCAAACGACGCCCAGTTCAACCTCCCAGACACGCCCACCGTCACGCTCGTGACCTGGGGCGTGACCGTTGAGTTTTCAGCTGTAAAATCAACTCTCCAATCATATCGTCAGCCACCATATGTACAGTGTCGACACGCCCCCTGACACGCCCGTGTCAGAGGGCGTGTCCTATGAAAAATTGTCTATAAATTGCAGCCTTCTGTTATGAGCTGCGGTTCTCTTTTTTCCTGAACCATTTTGCTTAAGGGGCTGGCTGTTAAGTGATTCCTAATGCTATGTAAAGTTATTTTCTCCCCCTCTCCTTCATTTTTAGCTTTGTAATCTCCTGTTTAGTTCAATAAAATTTGTAGATTTTCTCCTTTACATTGTTATGGACTTTATCTATATGCAATCTCTTAAGCAATCTTATTTGTTATGTTTTGTTTTACCTATCTTTTTTGCGTATTTATAACGGGTGTGTGCGTATATGAGTTTAGTTTTATGCATAAGTAGAGTTCATAAATTTCATAGTTTTGTTTTTTTTCCATTCTTATATTCATTCTTATGAGTTTATAAAGATGCCTTAAAAATAGTTTTATTTTTCTTTAACTTAGTTTTTTTTATTAAGATCTAAAACTTTTTGTTCTTTTCCACGTTATTTCCACTTTTTGAGCACTTTTATAACCTCATAAGAATGAAAACGTTCTCATTTTAATTTTTCAAGCATTTCCAATTTTGCATTTATTTTCAAAAACTTTTGCCCATTTAATTTTTATTTCCTCTTTTTATTCATTTCTACAGCTTTCTAGCGGTAGAAATGTAATTGTTTTAATTTTTCGAGCACTTGCACTTTGCATTTATTTGCAAACTTTTTTGCTCCTTTAAATTTTATTCACTTTTTATGCATTTCTACCACATTCTAGCGGTAGAAATGTAGTTGTTTTAATTTTTCAGCAACTTAGTTTTTCCAATTTTTTGTACGTATGCGTGCGTGTATGAGTTAGTTTAAATTTCTTTTTTTTCAATTCTGTAGAGGGTGTGCGTGTGTTGCATTTATTTTCGCCTACTCGTTAAGGGTTAAATGACGTGCTTTAATTTCTCGCCTACTTGTTTGAGTAGGACTTGTACGTGTGAGTTTTCATTTCTGTAGTGTGTGTGCGTATTTCAATTTAAGTAGAGTGTGTTTACTTTCTATAGAGTGAGTGAGTGTTAGCATTTATTTCCGCCTACTCGCTAGGAGTTAAATGACAGGATTTTATTTACCGCTTACACACTTGAGTTAAATGGCAGGTCTTTATTTTGCTGTAATTATTTGAGTAGTACTTGTACTTGTATTTATTTTCGCCTACTCGCTAGGAGTTAAATGCCATGACTTAATTTTTCTCCTACTCATTTGAGTAGGACTTGTGTGCGTGTGTTTAGTTTTTAGTAGAGTGTATGCGTGGGTGCATTTATTTTCTCCTACTCATTTGAGTAGGACTCGCTTTATTTTGTCTCGCCCACTCCTTTGAGCCGGGACTTGTAATTTTCCTTCTTTCATTTCAGTCCTACTCACTTGAGTAGGACTTGCAATTTACTGCTTTATTTTACTGTTTTATTTCCTGCTTTATTTCCTGATTTATTTTATTGCTTTCACCGCTTGCCGTCCCCATTCTGATGAGTGGCTAACCGTTCTTAGCCCTCAGTATCAAAGAGCATTGGGACAAATAAAATAGCTTTAAATAATAAAAGGTCATGTTTTTCTATTTAATTAAAATTAACTTAAGGTTTGCCGAGGGTTTATGACGCGTAGGACCACATAATCGATGTGTGGGCCCTATTTCCATAGTCCATACGCTAGCTAGCCGAGAGGCCGTGCGTATGGACCGATCGCCCCTTGGTAAAGAGAGTTCCGCACTAACCCTCGAGAGAGGAGGCATGCAAACTCTACCGGATTGGGTTCCCCACCCAATAGCGGGGTTCTTAGCGTAATGCGGGCGTTAAGAGGAATCCTTCGTCGGACGAGAGCCCGGTCGAATAGTCTTAGCGTTCAGGTGAGCGATATTCCTATAGCTAGATGAGCTCATTTTAGTGGAACTTCCACGGCCAAGTCTCCGCCTTAATTGATTTGAAAATTAGGATCTCTTTTTATTAAAAGTTTATTTTAGTTCAAATTTAATTCGGTGCCATCAAGCTAAGCTCTTCATCGGCTCCACATTTTCAATTGCTTTTATTTTTTGCCTTTTTGTTTTTATATATAAAATATTAACCCGACAAGTTAAATATTGGTAAAATAATATACCCCTCTATTGAAGAGTAGAAATAATCGACCAGATCCCGAGAACAATACGATCTCGATATTCCACAACGGAATATCTTGTACTATACACGATAGGTGCACTTGCCTCCTTTCATTAAAACTCGACTCAACTGTTTTTATATCCAAATAATAAATCCGCGCGCCCCGTTTTCTAAAAAACTAAATCCGCTTTTCTTAAATAAAACCGCCCGGGGCGCCGCGAGCTCATAATAAATTTTGGAGTTTTAACCCGCATCAAGTTTTTGGCACCGTTTCCGGGGAATTTCGAGTCGTTATTTTAAACTATGGGGACCTATTAATTTTACCTATTATATATATTTAAAAAAAATGGTCACCAAAAATTAAAATTAATAATAAGTATTATTAATAAAAACTTAAAAAATTTTAAAAGAAAAAACAAAACTACTTAAAAAAAACAAACAAAAACATAAAAAAATTATTTTATTATTATCTATCAAAACATATAAATAAAATGACATCGTTAGGCCGAGTTTAAACTTCAAAACGTCACAGACTTAAAAACTAAAAACAGAAATCCAAAAATTAAAAAAAAAACTTAACAACTTAACAAAAAAAGAAATAAAAACCACAAAACCAAAAACACTAAAAAATCTCCTAAAAGGCCACAGAAAAAAAATTTCGTCTATATTTTTTGTTTTTAACCTCTTCCTTTTCAAAACGCAAAAATATGTTTTTTACAAAATAAATAATACTAATCAATACTTTAAAATAAATAAAACTTTTTTTGTCGCTTCGGCACGTCACAGTCTTGTGAGCACTAGGGGATTGCTTATCTGTTCCCACTCAACATCTAAGACGTTAGCTTACGAGTCACTTACACATTTGCCTCCTACCGCCCGCACACTTTGGCCGAGTTTATATTTTTTGTTTTATTTTTTCTGTTATGTTTTTGCTACTTCTTCTAAAATAATGTAGGGTTTCAACCCGGGCCTCCCCGAACTCATGTAGGGGTAGTTCCGACCCCCCTCCCCTTTATTTTGCACATATTTTATTTTGTCTATTATTCGTTCCGCATACTTAGATTGCAACATTGGGGACAATGTTGCGTTTAAGTATGAGATGTTTTCCTATTCTGAATTTTTTATATTCTGTACTTATCAAACAATACAAAAAAATGCGAAAAAAAAACTTCAAAAAATTTTTCATTTATATAATAATCTAAACACTTCAAAAATAACGTTATAAAAAAAACTTTTTTTTTGAATTTTTGTTTTATGAAATTTTGTTTTTTGAATTTTTTGATTTTTTGAATTTTTTTGAATTTTGTGGTTTTATGAAAAATTTTTTTTGGTCAGCTTTAGGGGGTGGGGTCGTTATAATTTGGTCAGCTTTAGCTGACCGTTGCTTTTGTTTGCCACGGCTGCAGTGGATTGTTGATTGCATGTGCTGCAGAGCCTAGTGGCAAATAGCGTGCAATAGACCTTGTTGTTGAGTCGGCCCTCGAAGGCCTACGCTAATGTTTACTTTTATTCTCATGTGTGACCGGCCTTCGTGTCGACGTTTGGAAGACACTATTTGTATAAGTAAACTCTTGTAAGGCCATAAGGCCAAGTACTTTGTGTATTTGTATGCTGATTCCTGTTTTGGGATTTATAGTGGACATTCATGTTGTGGCTGGGTTCTTTCTTTATAACTTTGTAAAAATGCTTCCGCTAGAATATACTCTATGCAAGATGTTTGTTATTGGAAGAATGGTTTCATTTCGTAATCCTTCGGTCTGTCTGTGGTATATGGCATCGGGCCCCGACCGGACCTACTGCTATATGCTATGTGATGGATAAGGGTGTTACAATTTGGTATCAGACTACCAGTTTCGGTCATGCTTAAAAGAATTCGTGGACGAATTCTTTTAAGGGGTGGTGAGCACATGCGTGTGCGTCATCATTATAACATAAGAAGAACCCTTGAATGTCGACTTAGGAATGAAAATACACATGTTTGAGGAACATGTGTGTTCCTATAATTGCTTTTTGCAATATTGTTCGGTCACTTAATGGTGTTTTGGTATGACTATAGGTGACCAGGAGTGGTGCACGACCGTCAAAATGCCCGGTTTCTGAGGCAAGTAGCACACCGAATGATGTGCCTGCAATACCTCCCTCGGCAGAAACCATAATAATGGTGGCTGAAGCAGTGTTTGCTATGATAAATGCCCAGCCTGCAAGACAAAGCAGCAGCCTGCCCCTGTAGTGGAGCGGGTACCGCTTCAAGCGGCGAAACTGAACAACTCTAGTGAACAGCTCACATGTTATGAATCCTCCGGTGCTCTCGGGGAACGCTGAGGATTGGCACTCCCAAGTAAAGTCTTGACAGCTACTGGAGGAGTGGAAGAAGACCATCATAGATGTTCCTGTTGGATTGTGGTGGGAAGGTAGGCTTTCTTCATGGTTTTCGAGACCGGCTGGCTCCGGTCCATAACTGAATTCTGACATCTCTAACAGGTGCTGTATGACCGACCCTGATCGATACGGATTGGATGGAGGAATCTAGCTGAAGGACTCTAAGTCATCCAGTCAGTTCTTGAAAGTTACTCTAACTGTATTGGAGCGGAAAAGTCCGTACGAGCAACCTTTGGAGTCAACCACATCCCACTATGTCTTTAAGTGTCAGGTACGGTTTAAATTTATAGCAAGTTAGCTTTAAATACTTGTTACTTGCGCATGTTATAGATTAGGCTTCGTTTTAATTTGCGATAATCCGGCGAGAGCACTCTTTGATAAGTTCACACTCCTTTTTGTCGACACGCATCGGAGTTGTGTAAGTGTCCAAATGAAATACAGATAGAGTCAAAGATACGAATTGGGAGCGTCGACTTACAAGGTGTCCTAAACACCTAGACAAATTCTTTTTAAACTTTAATGGCAGCAATCACACAGAATATAATCTACTTTTGCACAGCAATCACACAGCATGTGTTTTATAGTGGTTCCCCAAGTTTGGGTACATCCACTTTCCCCCTTCGCCTATCTAGATTACTAGATTCGGCCAAACTTCTATCTCAGAACCAAAACTGGTTCCTACACTGCTCCCTACAACTCAGCTCCACAAAGCCTCCTTACACTCAGCCACCCAGGCCTATGCCACAAAAGGCCTGTCAATCTCCTACACTCAGAATCCTACACTCAGCTCAGGCTTACAAACACTCAGATGTCGACAAATAATAACTCAGCAACTCAGCTTTGTGAGTTTCTTGGTGTCGACAATCTGACTTAGCTTTCTTCAGCTTCTTGAAAGTAGAACTTGATACTTGCAGTTGATCCTGACCTCTGCTGTCGACACCCTTCTTCTCAGCCTAGTTCCAACGGCTGATTTCTTGGATGGAGCTCTCTCTCTCCAACTTCTTAGATCTGCACTTGGACAACTAGATCTTCTTGTTTAGATACGATCACTCTGTGAACCACTTCTTCTGTAGACTGTATGAGCCTATTTATAGGCTTTCTTCATGGTAACTTCAGCTGACATCTCTGTGTCGGCTGGAACGGCACAAGTCATCCAGTCAGTTCCTCTATGTCTGAGTGTCGAGACTCGACGACTTGTAAGTGTCGACACAAGTTGTGTAAGTGTCGACACAAGAATGTCGACACAACTCCTTGTTTGTTGATTCTTTATCTCGACACTGCTTCTTTCATGTGTCGAATCTCTCAAGTGTCGACACTGCTTCTTGGTGTCTGTCTGTGTTGATACTTGCTGAGTGTCGAGCTCCTTGTGTCGACACTTGATTCTTCTGTTGAGACTTCAGCTGAGTGTCGACACATTCCCATAGTGTCGACACTTGTACTTAGAATATTTTGTTGATCTTGAAGTGTAGACACAGCTCCATGTGTCTTTCTTCAAGTGTTGAGTCTTCAGCTAAGTGTCGACACATTGTTCTGGGTATCGACACTTACTTCAAGTGTTGACTCTTCTGCTAAGTGTCGACACATTGTTCTTAGTGTCGACACTTGTACTTAGTCTCTGCTGACTTTTGCTGAGTGTCGACACAGCTCCAAGTGTCGACACTTTCTGGTGTAGACACAGTTCTTCTAGGTGTCGACACTGCTGTTAAGTGTCGACACTGCTTTACTGTACTTTCTTCATTTAGTGTCGACACAGCTCCTTGTGTCGACACTTTCTGTCTGGTGTCGACTCTGCATCCCAGGTGTCGACACAATGACTCCAAGTGTCGACACTGCTTGTCTGGGTGTCAACACAAGTCTTCTTAAGTGTCGACACTTTCCCTCTGGGTGTCGACACATGGACTTATAAACTTTTTCATCATTTCCTACAAATACTTAACCTGCACATGTAACTCAAAATACATCAAATACATTTTGATGTATATCATTGAGTTGGGTGAGCCTTCTTCAAATCAGGTACATTTATACCAATGTACCCAACAATCTCCCCCTATTTGGAGAAGTCATAACCCTTAGTCAATGATATACATCATTCATAATAAAAATACAAAATGATGTAAGACAGGATTATGTAAAAAGGAAAGTACATCACATGTATAAAACTAACATGCATATACAGATAGATTGCATCATAGAACAATTATGAAATAAATTTAACACAAAAAATTTATCACACAAAACATTGTTCCAATACTTTGTCATATTCTTTGTCAAAAGTTTACAGCATGATTTATATCAAAAGAATACATGGTAAACTTAATAAATGTTCTAAGCTATTTCTGTTCTGGCTCCTTAATCACTATGCCTTTTCCAGCTTGAACTTTAGCTTGAACAGGAGCATCAGCAACTTCAGCATCAGCAGGCTTCTTGCCTTTCAAGTCTTTCTTCTTAAGCTCTTCTGCTTTGATCTTTTGTCTTTCAAAGTAATGGTATGGCTTTGGAAAGTACTTGCTAGGCTCCAGAGCAGTAGGAGGTAGCTTTCCCATCTTGGCCTTCCTTCTATACTGGACTATTGCCTCCTGCCTGATCTCATGTTTTCTCCATTCAGCTTCAGAAAACCATTTGTTCCTGTCATGCACATTATCTTTGGCAGCTTTCCAGGCAGTTAAAATGATATTCCTTGAGGTAGGGCTCCACTGCTCAAAGTCTAGCCTTTGTTCAGCTTGTTCCCTAAACCTCTTCTTAGACAATCTTGTCTCTTCTTCTTTTTGTAGAGCTTCTTCTTCTTTCTGAAGAGCTGCTTGCATAGCTTCAGATATAGGCTGAACCACTTTCTCCAGAATGACATTAGACTTCCCTTCAGTTGGGCTATACATGTGATGAATATCAGCTTGCACCATTTCAAAATCTGGTGGAGGATAGATCACTTGAGCTACTTCTGGTTGCTCACCTCCAAGATATGCAGGCTGAATTCCAGATTCAGCAACATTATCATCATCACAAAGTGGAGGATACCCCAGTGTAGCTCTGATGGAATTAGATATCCATTTGGCATGATCAGAGCTAGCTTTGACTAAAACTCTCTCCCCCTTTATGACTTCTCTAGCCATATGATCTCTGACATCATTCTTCTGGAATCTGATTTGATTATCCAAGTATCTGACTCCAACTTTAAAGAAAGGTTTGAGCTTTTTAAGTTGTTCAGATATGGCCTCCTGGGAGTCTTCAATGGCAGTCTTAACAGCATTGATTTCTTCTTGAAATACCTTGTCAAATTCAGCTTTAACAGTAACAGTAGAGGTAGAAGGTCCAGCAGCCTGGTTCTTTAATTCTGTGACAATAGCATTATGGGAAGCAGTAAGATTGTCATTCATCCTTAGCTGATTTTCAAGAACATACCCTTGCTTCAATGCTATGTCATCCACTTGTGCTTTTATCTTCTCTTGGTGTGTTGCCAAGTACACCACTGCATTTCCACCCTTGTGAAAACAGTCTGTCATTTCCTTTTTGTTAAGATTCATCTCGAATCTTATTGACTTGATATCTTGGGCCAGATCAAATTGCAAAGATTTCTGCCCTTCATCTACATACTTCTCAATTGCCTGCCCGTGCTCATCCAGTTTAATTTGCATTGCCACCATTAAAGCACTATAATGAACTGATGGTGTTTGCTGAACTATAGGGTGTGGTACAATAGATTGTAGAGCCTTCTTATAACTTTGACTCCTTCTCTTGAAGACATAAAGTTTCTTTTTCTTTTCCCTGGCAGCCTCCTCATCTTCAGATGCTGAGGAGCTGGCTATATCTACCCTCTCCTTAGGGCTTGGGGGCCTCTCAGTTTGCACAGCTGGTGCATTCTCAGGTTCTTGCCTCACAGGCTCTTCCAGAATGTGCACGTGCTCCCCCTCAGCAGCAGCATTATCTCCTTCAGCAGCAGTTTCTTTATCAAAATCCTCTTGATCCAGATTTAGAAACAAATCTTCCATTGTAAACTCTTGTGGAGAATGAGCTGGAGAAACTCTGGGCTCTTCAACCACTGGATCAGATACATACTGAGCTGCAGCAGATGTGTCTTCCAAGACAGCATCTAGGGACTTGGGTATCCAGCTGAATTTGCTGATGAACATCAGACAAATCAGTATCTTCCATAGGAAATTCTAAAGTATTGAGTTCAGTGATTACCTCTAGGATAATGGTGGTTGCTTGTTCACTTTCCAGTGTAGTGGGTTCATCTACAACTGGAAGCTCCCCGGGGCTTTGATCCTTGTGTATGGGGCTAGCTTGAGGTAGCTCCCCCTGGATCTCAACATCATCTTGAGGAGCAGGAGATTTAACAGCAGGTCCTTCCTCATTCTCATCTGGAGTGAAGACAACTTGTTCTTCACTGTCTGAGCTGCTAGTGGACTCTTGTGCCACTGGAGCAGTCTTCCTTTTCTTCTTGGGAGGAATTTCTTTCTCAGGAACTATCATCTCTGGGGTTGACATCTCTTTAGACAACACCCTGTCCCATCTAGAAAACAACCTCATGTCCATTTTTCTCATGGTGATTTATTTTGCTTCCTGCAGCTTGTTGCATTACCTCTGATATGGTACCAGCAAGGTAAAGACTTATGATCCTGCCCAGATTAGGCTTCTTCAAGCTTTCTTTGATTTTCTCAAATACTATAACAGACCAATCAGTTCTTAGATTGAAGATAATTCTGGTCATAATATTGAACATAGAGGCAGACACTCTGTCATGCCCTCCTGGCTTACTGAGTATAACTTTTCCAACAATCTCAGACATGAATTTGCCTTGGCTGTTCATGCCTTTTCGATTAAAAACAGAACCAATCTTCATTGTAGAATCTAGTCCACACCAGGTTAGAGCTTCCCTGGTTTTTGAAGCAGTAACCTCATTTTTCTCTTTAGTTCTTGGAAGCTGTAGAATCTTCCTCAGACTTTTAGGGGTTACCTTAACCTTTGCTCCATGAACTCTGGATTTGATTTTGTATCCAGATTCGTCCACTTCAGCTCCATTGAGGAATTCAAGTACCTCTTTCTTCCATAACTTAGTAGGTTCTGAAACAAGATAATCCAATCCTGAATCGTCAACTAGGGTTACGACAGTCTGGATTTCTTGATCAGCATCATCGAAAGCACTGCGCACCAGCTCGTATCCTTCGTTGACATTCTCCTCAAGCTTTGGCGCCATTAGGGTTTGTAGAATTTGTCTTGAGAGAAGAGAGGTGTCGACACAGAAGTTTGGTCTCGAAACTTTGAAAGCGTGTCGACAAACTAAGGCAAAACCCTATTTATACCTCTCTAATTTTGAAGATGAACAGGCGGGACAGCTAACTTAAATTGTGTCAACACTGGCAATAAGTGTCGACACTGACTTATAATGTCTCGACACATATGTGTCGACACAAGTTTAGTCAACAGATTTTATATGTCGACACTTGTTTATGTGTCGACACAACATAACTCGACACATAGTCGAGACTTTACTTAGAGAATTCTGAGTAAATACTAAGTGTCGACACCACATTGGATGTGTCGACACCTACTTGACATGTGTCGACACTAATATTCAGAAGTGTCGACACCAACTTCCTAGATGTGTCGACACCTTTTTCCTGAAGTGTCGACACCACTTTTCTGTGTCGACACAAAAATCTCTATGTGTCGACACCTTTTTACTTAGCCAATTTCAATACTATAAACTTACTCTAAGTTTATCATTCCTAGTTCAATCTTAAACCTATTGAACTTAACTTCTTCTAGGGGCTTAGTATACATATCAGCTAATTGTTCATCTGTTTTAACATATTTAATTTCAATATGTTTTGTTCTACTATGGGATATAGGGTTATTAGCTATTGAAATAGAACTTGTAGAATCACAAAAGAGTGGAGTTCTACTTACCTGAAATCCATAGTCCTCTAGCTGATGTTGTATCCACAGAAGTTGAGCACAACAACCTCCTGCAGCCACATACTCTGATTCTGCAGTGGAGATAGCCACACTTGTTTGTTTTTTGCTACTCCATGAAATTAGTCTCCCACCTAGAAATTGACAGGTTCCAGTAGTGCTTTTTCTATCTTCTTTGGATCCTGCAAAGTCTGCATCTGAATAACCTGTTATTTCAAAATCCCCATTCCTAGGGTACCACAGGCCTAGATAAGGAGTGGCCTTTAGATATCTCAATATTCTTTTGACTGCTGTCAAATGAGACTCTTTATGGCAGGCTTGATACCTTGCACAGACACATGTAACCTACATGATATCTGGTCTACTTGCAGTCAAGTATAATAGGGAGCCAACTATCCCTCTATACAAGGTTTCATCTACAAGTTTCCCTGCATCATCCTTGTTAAGAGACATACTTGACCCCATAGGAGTCTTCATGGTACTGGATGAATCCATACCATACTTCCTTATGAGTTCTAGGGTGAACTTAGACTGACATATGGATAAACCACTTTCAGTCTGTTTAACTTGGAGACCCAAGAAAAACTTCAGCTCTCCCATACTACTCATCTCAAATTGACCTTGCATAAGTTTTGCAAACTTTTTGCAAAGGCTGCTTTCAGTAGACCCAAATATAATGTCATCTACATATATTTTGACAAGTATAACTTTGCCTCTAGATTCCCTAAGGAATAGAGTCTTATCTATTTTCCCCCTTGAGAACTTGTTCTCAATGAGGAAACTAGATAGGGTTTCATACCAAGCACTAGGGGCTTGCTTTAACTCATATAAAGCTTTCCTAAGTATATAGACATGATGAGGTAGAGTTGAATCAACAAAACCTGAAGGTTGTTCCACATATACTTCCTCTTTAAGATTACCATTCAGGAATGCTGACTTGACATCCATTTGATAAACCTTGAATCCTTGATAGGTTGCATAGGCCAAGAACATCCTTATGGCTTCCAGTCTGGCTACTGGAGCAAAGGTTTGATCAAAGTCAATACCTTCTTCTTGTCTATATCCTTTAGCAACCAGTCTTTCTTTATTCTTAATGATGACCCCTTGTTCATCCATCTTATTCCTGTAGATCCACTTGGTTCCTATTATATTATGGTCTTTAGGTTTAGGAACAAGTTCCCAGACCTTGCACCTCTTGAACTGATTAAGCTCTTCTTGTATTGCTTTAGTCCATTGTGGATCTAGTATTGCTTCTTCAAACTTCTTAGGTTAAACTTGGGATAGAAAACTGGAGTAGATTGCTGCATTCAGGTTTCTGCTCCTGGTTTGTACTCCTTATCTTGGATCTCCAATAATCTGCTCTATTGGATGATCTCTAAGATGCCTGTTGGCTGGAGGCATCCTAACTTCTGGTTGAACCTCTACAACATCTCCATCATGCTATACTCCTTGAACTTCATCAGCAATTGGTACATGTAGTTCTCCCCCTGGACAACAGCCACTGTCTTCTACTTGCTGTCTTGCAGTAGATTCTTCATCTAAAGTGAGCTTGTCCATCTTCTTTGTTAAACCTGTGGGGCTGCATACACTACTAGACAACTTATTATTAATAAGTTTAGTCTCATCAAATACTGCATGTACAGTTTCTTCTACAACTTGTGTAGTCAAGTTGTAGACTCTATAAGCCTTACTGTTGTTGTTGTACCCAACAAAAATTCTCTCTTGGGACTTGGCAGCAAACTTTGTCAAGTAAGACTTCCCATTGTTAAGTATGAAGCATTTGCAAACCAAAGATCCTAAAGTAGGATAGGTTTGGTTTCCTGCCTTTCACAATCTCATAGGGGGTCTTGTTTAGGCTTTTAGTGATGGTAGCCCTATTTATAACATGGCATGCAGTGTTAACTGCTTCAGCCCAGAAATATTCTGGTAGTGATGTATCACTTAATAGGGTCCTACCAGCCTCTATCAAGGTCCTATTCTTCCTCTCAGCAATGTCATTTTGCTGAGGTGTTTTAGGTGTAGAAAACTCTTGAAATATCCCAAAGTCTTCACATAGTTTTGTCATGCTATCAGACTGAAACTCAGTACCATGGTCACTTCTTATTTTGACCACTGTACTATTTAGTTCATTCTGAATTTTTCTAACAAACCTATAGAAGACATTGGGTGTTTCAGATTTCTGTCTTAAGAAGAACACCCAGGAAAACCTTGAGTAGTCATCTACAACTACAAAGGTATAGACCTTCCTACCTAGGCTGTGAACTGGCATTGGACCAAAAAGATTCATATGCAAGAGGTATAAACACCTCACAGCATCTTTGTTTTCTATGCTTCTAAAGGTGGATCTAGTCTGCTTGCCCTTTTGACAAGCTGAGCAAATACCATCTTTAACACACTTAACTTGAGGACCATTCCTCACTAACTCTTTGCTAAAGAGTTTGCCAATTGTCTTGCAGTTAAGATGGGCAAGCCTCTTGTGTCATTTGACACAATGAGAGACTGTCTCATCAGCTACAAGACACACTGGAGAACCATTGTTCTCAACCATAATGTCTAGGCAGTAGACATTCCACTTTCTATAGCCAGTCAAAATGATCTCTTGATCATTTGACCTCTTGATATGACAACCATCCTTAACAAATGAGATATCATACCCTACATCACTTAATTGACTTATACTTATTAGGTTGTGTTTCAACCCTTTAACATAAGCCACTTGAGTAATGGTAACTAAGTTACTAGAAATGTTACCAAACCCTTTGATGATTCCTTTTTCAGAACCACCAAAGGTTACTTTTGGACCATCTTTGATTGGAATGTAGTCCCTTAGTAGTCCCCTAGTTCCAGTCATATGTCTGGAACATCCACTGTCCAAGTACCATGTTGGGGTATGGCCACTTGGACTCACCTGCAAAACAGATTAATGAACCTTAGAACCCAAAGTATTCTTGGGTCCTTGGTACTTGTTAGTTTGCAACTTGACAAAGCTACCTACTGGTTTTCCAATAGGCAGTTTGCTACACACTTTGGCACTAGCATTGTGCCAACAGTCCATTGCAAAATGGCCAATTTTGCCACAACACCAACATTCAAACTTATTGTACCTTTGCTTAGGTACTGTCTTTGCTGTCTTATCTACAGCTGACTTGTTGAATGTTGGGGCTTTGCCCTTGGACTTGGACTGGACAGTCCTTGCAGGTTTAATAAAACCCAGTCCAGCTTTACCCTTGTGATGAGCAAATTCATCAATTATGGGTAACACTGACTTAGGTTTGGAAAACCTTGCAACAAGCTCTCTCTCCTTCTGAAGATTTATCTCCAGACACTTAATTTGATCATTCTTATAGGTGATAGTCCCCATCTGAATCACTGTTATGTGTTTCAGTCTGGCTATCTCATTAAGTTTTTGATCAAATAACTTCTCAACCTCAGTTGCAGCAGCTTTAAGATCAGCAATTTCCTTTGCCTGACTTTTGGCTAGGAACTTGCTCTTCTTGTAAGCTTGCAACAGTACTTTGTATTCATCTATCAACTGATGAATATCTGCTTCAGACTCAGATGCACTCTCATCACTTGATGATGATGAATCTGAATCTGTACTGGCACAAGAAATTGAACTTAGAGTTGAACATTGTACCTTACTGGGTCCTGGCTGTTCCAGGATTTTGTCACCTTCTGTCAATGCCATTAGCCCTTGACATTGACTGGCTTCTTGTTCATATATAGACTCCAAAATCTGCATGAACTCTTCTTCTTCTTCTTCAGCAAACAGCCCTATGTATACCTCAGCATCAGACTCAGTTTCTGAAGAAGAGATTTCTGACAGAGTCTTCTCCTTTTTGGCAACAAAAGACTTCTCTTTCTTGCCTTTGAAATGAGTCTTCTTCCTGTCACCAGATTCCTTTCTTTTTTCTGGACAATCTGCAACAACATGGCCTTGTCTATTGCAGCAATAGCACACTATTTTTGAAATAGTTGCCTTGCTAGAATTAGTCCTCTTCCTGTCCTTCTTTGAAGCCTTTTTGTTCTGATAGAAGTCTTCTTTTCCCTGTGAAGTAGAGGGCCTTGTCCTCCACTGTTTCTTCTTCAAGAACTTCTGAAAATGTCTAGTGAAGGCAGCAAAGTCTTCATCACTTTCACTGCTTTCAGACTTTGTGCTGACAGACTCATCTGACTCTGATTCAACTACCTTTGGAGGTGGAGTTGGTGACTTATTCCTGTACTTTCTGGGGGCTTCTGTCTTGAAAGCTACAGATCTTTCCTTATGTTCATTTCTTGTTGATTTCTCCTCCTCTTTCCTCACTGTCAATTGCATTTCATATGACAACAATTTGCCAAACAGGGTAGGTGGAGGAATTTCTGCCAACTTAGCCATTTATCTAATGGCACAAATCTTTGTGTCCCAATCTTTAGTTAAGGACCTTAGGAACTTGTCATTTATTTCATAATTACTGAACTCTCTTCCATAAGACATGAGTTCATTCACTATCCTGTAGAACTTCTTATAGCACTCAGTTATGCTATCACCCTTTCCTTGTCTAAAACTTTCATACTCTTGATTTAGCAAGGATTTTCTATCTTGCCTAACTTCTTCAGAACCCTCCATATACACAATAAGAGTGTCCCACATCTCTTTGGCTGTCTTACAGTGTATAAGATTCTGAAAAGTTGCATCATCTATGACACTCACTATAATGTTTTGAGCCCTTTTGTCCATGGTGGCTAGGACAATCTCATCCTTAGTCATTTTAGAGAAATCCTTTGGTGTTCTCTGATTTGCATCTAGAACTGATATCTTCATGGGCACATATGGCCCCTCTTTGACTGTGATGTAAATCCTAGGGTCTGAGGCTTCCATAAACAGCCTTACCCTTTCCTTCCAGATCCCAAAGATTTCCTTTCTGCATATAGGTAATTTCATGGAACCCAATTCCTTGTGATTCTCAGAGGAACCCATGGTTCTTGATCTTCTTGAATCTGTAAGTTGACTTAGACTGAATCTGCCAATCAGGATCTCCTCAGACTGTTAGTCCTTTTTGAGGAACCTCGCTTTGATACCACTTGAAAGATATAGTACCTAAACACCTAGAGGGGGGGGGGGGTGAATAGGTGACCAAATTCTTTTTAAACTTTAATGGCAGCAATCAGTTTTAAACACAGAATCTAATCTACTTTTGCACAGCAATCACACAGCATTCATAGCAAATCACAGCACACAGAAGACACACAGTTTTATAGTGGTTCCCCAAGCTTTGGGTACATCCACTTTCCCCCTTCGCCTATCTAGTAGTGTACTAGATTCGGCCAAACTTCTCCACTATCTCAGAACCCAAACTGGTTCCTACACCTCAGGCACAAGGCCCTACAACTCAGCTTTTCCACAAAGCCTACACTCAGCCACAAAGGCCTACACTCAGCCACCCAGTCCTACACTCAGCCACAAAAGGCCTACACTCAGAGATTTCAATCTCCTACACTCAGGTTCCCAAGCCCTACACTCAGCCTTTATAATTACAGGCTTACAAATACTCAGATCCAAAGGATACTACAAGATAAAAATGAATTTACAAATGATAACTCAGCAACTTAGAAACAAGTGAGGGGAGTTGTGAGTTTCTTGATGAGTTCTTGGAAGAACTCAGCTGGATTCAATCTGACTTAGCTTTCTTCGAAGTATCTTGAAAGTAGAACTCAATAAGATTGACTCCTTCTGCAGTTGATCCTTGACCTCTGCTTCTTAAGATCCAGAATAAATCTGAACCCTTCTTCTCATCCTAGTTCCAACGGCTGATTTCTTGGATGGAGCCCTCTCTCTCCAACTTCTTAGATCTGCACTTGGACAGCTAGATCTTCTTGTTTAGATACTTGATCAATAAATTGAACAACTCTGTGAACCACTTTTGAACAACAGTTTCTGTAGACTGTATGAGCCTATTTATAGGCTTTCTTCATGGTAACCGGCTGGTCCGGTCCATAACTGAATTCTGACATCTCTGACAGGTGCTGTAGACCGGCTGGAACGGCAGCTGTCAAGTCATCCAGTCAGTTCTTGAAAGTTCTCTAACAGTCTGAAAGTGTCGAGACTTTCTGTCTTTAAGTGTCGACACTTATAGACTAAGTGTCGACACAAGTTGTGTAAGTGTCGACACAAGTCTACAAGGTGTCGACACAACTCCTTGTGTTGTTGATTCTTTATCTCGACACTACTTCTCCTTCATGTGTCGAATCTCTCAAGTGTCGACACTGCTTCTTGGTGTCGACACATGTCTTCAGTGTTGATACTTGCTGAGTGTCGACACAGCTCCTTGTGTTGACACTTGATTCTTCTGTTGAGACTTCAGCTGAGTGTCGACACATTCCCATAGTGTCGACACTTGTACTTAGAATATTTTGTTGATCTTGTTGTTCTTTGCTAAGTGTCGACACAGCTCCATGTGTCGACACTTTCTTCAAGTGTTGAGTCTTCAGCTAAGTGTCGACACATTGTTCTGGGTGTCGACACTTACTTCAAGTGTTGACTCTTCTGCTAAGTGTCGACACATTGTTCTGAGTGTCGACACTTGTACTTAGTCTCTGCTGACTTTTGCTCAGTGTCGACACAGCTCCAAGTGTCGACACTTTCTGGTGTAGACACAGTTCTTCTAGGTGTCGACACTGCTGTTAAGTGTCGACACTGCTTTACTGTACTTTCTTCATTGAGTGTCGACACAGCTCCTTGTGTCGACACTTTCTGTCTGGTGTCGACTCTGCATCCCAGGTGTCGACACAATGACTCCAAGTGTCGACACTGCTTGCCTGGGTGTCGACACAAGTCTTCTTAAGTGTCGACACTTTCCCTCTGGGTGTCGACACATGGACTTAGAAACTTTTTCATCATTTCCTGCAAATACTTAACCTGCACATGTAACTCAAAATACATCAAATACATTTTGATGTATATCATTGAGTTGGGTGAGACTTCTTCAAATCAGGTACATTTAGACCAATGTACCCAACACGTCATTACTGCCGCTTGCGTAATTCGACGTGATTTTTGGTATGGACTGGCTCTCGGAGCAGCAAGCATACATTGATTGCAATTACAAGGAGGTCAAATTGGGAACTGGTCGTGAGACGACATTTGCAGGCTTAAAAGGGTCGAGCAAGACTTTGATGTCTGCTCTTCTGGTGGTTAAGGCGGTTCGTGCTGGTGCAGAGCTATTCTTCATTCCAATGGAGGCTTCGAAGCCTAAGCCTGCTTTGGACAGCATCCCAGTGGTATCCGAGTACCCTGACATGTTCCCTGGTGATCTCCCTAGAGCCCCACCTCAGCGGGAGATTGACTTCACTGTTGAGTTAGTGTCAGGTGCCAAACCTGTGTCACGCTCCCCGTATCGGTTAGCACCTACGAAGATGGCAGAGCTGAATGTTCAACTTTAAGAGCTATCAGAATAGGGTTATGTACATCCAAGTTCGTCGCCTTGGAGCGCAATGGTCTTGTTGTTAAGAAGAAGGACGGAAGCTTGCGACTCTGTATCGATTACCGAGAGCTGAATAAGTTAACGGAGAAGAACAAGTACCCGATCCCAAGGATTGATGATCTGTTCGATCAGTTAGTCGGGTCATCGGTGTACTCAAAATTAGATCTTAAATCTGGATATTATCAGCTGAGGATAAGAGAAAGAGATATCCCCAAGACAGCTTTCAACACGAGATACAGGCATTATGAGTTTACCGTCATGCCGTTTGGGCTAACTAATGTGCCATCCATATTCATGGATCTGATGAACAGAACTTTCAGAGAATACCTGGACCACTTCGTGATCGTCTTTATCGACGATATATTGGTGTACTCGCAGTGTGAGGAGGATCACTTTAAGAATCTGCATTTGGTGTTGGAGTCGCTGAGGAGGAACCAACTATATGCCAAGTTCTCCAAATGCGAGTTTTGGTTGTCCTCGGTAGCGTTCCTTGGTCATATAGTTAGTGGAGAGGGAATTGCGGTGGATCCGGCGAAGATAGTTGTTATACGGGAGTGGCCTGTGCTGTCTACGGTAGCGGAAGTCCCGAGTTTTCTGGGGCTTGCCGGCTATTACAGGCTCTTCGTGGAGAACTTCTCGCGTATAGTATTACCTCTCACGACTCTGATGAGGAAAGAGCAGAAGTTTGTTTGGACGTCTGAGTGCTCACAAGCTTTCGAAGAGTTGAAAAGTCGATTGACCACGACGCCTGTTCTAAGTTCACCGAGTGGGACCGAAGGCTTTGAGATCTACAGTGATGCTTCAGGCAGTGGATTTGGTTGTGTTCTACTACAACATGGAAGTATAATAGCTTATGACTCATGTCAGCTGAAGGTACATGAGAGGAATTATCCGGTCCATGACTTGGAGTTAGCGGTCGTGATATTTGCCCTGAAGCTATGGAGGCATTATCTGTACGGTGTGAAGGTCGATATCCATACCGACCACAAGAGCCTGAAGTACTTGTTGGATCAAAAGGATCTAAATATACGACCGTGGAGATGGATGGAGTTCCTGGGGGACTACACATTCAAGATTCATTATGTACCTGGGAAAGGCAATGCGGTTGCGGATGTGTTGAGTCGCAAGGCCCCTGTGCAAGCCAACTGGTTGTTGGTTCATGACGAGCGTTTGATTTGGGAGTTGGAGGCATTTGAGATCTCTTGTATTGACAAGCAGACTTGTTCGGAATGGCAATTGAACTGGACAGAAGTTCAGTATGACCTGGCTGATCGGATTCGACAGGCTCTGGATTTGGATAGCAACATGAATCAAATCATGGATGAGGCTTTGGATTGGGTCGAATTTCCCATCTATTGTTAAGGATGGATTGTTATGGAAGGACAGTCGTCTATGCGTCCCAAATGTGGGTAAACTGCGGGTGGAATTGATGTACGAGGCTCATCATACCAAGTACTCGATTCACCCAGGGAGCACGAAGACGTACCGTGATATGAAGAAGTTATTCTGGTGGCCAGGACTTAAGAAGGATGTTGCACTTTATGTGGAGAAGTGTCAAACGTGCGCCTTAGTGAAGGTGGAGTGCCAGAAGTCTAGAGTTTTCTTGAAGTCCTTACCTATCCCGGAGTGGAAGTTCGACGATTTTTCAATGGACTTTGTGCATGGGATGCCAAGGTCGCAGAAGGGAAACGACGCCATCTGGGTGATCGTAGATCGTTTGACAAAAGTGTCGCACTTCATTCCGAATAGGAAGGATGATTCGGTGGAGAAATTGGCAAAACTGTTTGTGGATAACATTGTTCGACTTCATGGTGTGCCCCCACAGCATCGTGAGTGACTGAGATGGGCGGTTCACGTCCAATGACTGGAGGTTGGTGTAACAAATGTTGGGAACCAAGCTGAGTTTCAGCACAGTCTTTCATCGTCAGACGGATGGTTAGACCGAAAGAGTCAATAGGACGATGGAAGACATGTTTTGCATGTGCGTCTTGGATTTCAGGAAGCAGTGGGAAGATCACCTGTACTTGGTGGAATTTGCTTATAATAACAGCTACCAAACGAGCATTCAAATGGCACCCTTTGAGGCCCTTTATGGTAGGAAATGTCGCACGTCATTGTCATGGTTGGAAGCGGGTGAGTCGAAGCTGTACAAGCGACAAGAAGTGGAAGATGCAACTTCATTGGTATGAACTATACGAGAACGATTGTTAATCGCTCAGGACCAGCAAGCTAAATACTATAATTCCAAGCATAGGAACGTTGAGTTCACTATTGGCGACTGGGTATATTTGAATATTAAGTCGTTCAGGGGCGTCTCACGGGTACGGCGCTTGAAGAAGTTAAGCCCGACATACCTTTGACCGTTTGAGGTTCTGAAGTGAATTAGCGAAGCAGCTTATCGATTAAAGCTATCAGTGGAACTGAGTGGTCTACATGACATATTCCACATATCGGTGTTGCGGAAGGCGGTGTAAGAGCCTTCGCAAGTGATTGCGGTCGATCAAGTACCGGTTGATAATGGGTTGACGATGAATGTCAAGCCCGTTCGCATTGAGAACTCGGAAGTCAAGCGACTGCGTAATAAGGACATTAGGATGGTCAAGATTCGTTGGGACAACTACAGTCGAGAGGAGTTCTCGTGGGAGCGAGAGCAAACCATGTTTAAGGAGTACCTAGAGTTATTCCACTCGGGTACCGTTTAAGTTTTGTGTATCTTTTCCTTTCTGTAATTTCGGGATGAAATTCTTTTAAGAGGGAGAGAATTGAAATGCCCCAAAACTCAAAAGAGGGACGGGCATCATTTAGAGCCCGGTTTGGGGCCTGGTAAGGGTCATACGGCCTAGGAGACGAGCGTGTCCAGGGACGTATCGTGCTCGAGTTCTACAAACAGCGAACACGGCCTGAGACACGGCGTGTCCAGGGCCGTGTCCTGCTCGGGCTATTAGTCGGGTTGTGTTGGGTGAGGGATACGGCCTGCTGCACAGGCGTATTCTGGTTGACACGAGTGTGTCAAATGTGACATGGGCATGTCGAGAAGCCATGTCCTTCTCTGTGTGTTTAGTCGGCTGTGTCGGCTATTGAGCACGTCATGGGACACGGTCGTGTGCATGGCCATGTCTGGCAAACGGCATGTGACACAAGTGTGTCTAGGGGCCGTGTCCTGTTCGGGATGGGACAATTTCAACATCGATTGAGGCACACGGCCTTGGATACAGGCGTGTCACAAGCCGTGTTCGGCCCAGGAAATTGGTTTTAAGTGCGAATTGTGGCCGTCTGTTTCCTTCTTTTGGGATCTAAGGGCCCAGGGCTGTTCGTACAGAGTTAAGTCTGGGAATGTGGTTTGAAACCCTCATTCCACTTGGAGCTTTCTCTTTCTAAAGCTTTAGAGTGAGGGGAGAGCAAGGAAGAAGGAGAAGGAGAGTTTCGGCCGCCAATGGAGCTTCGGAGCCCCAAATCGCAAGCCGAGTCCAGATCTACGGAGGCGAGGCCGTTGCGGTGCTTTTCATCTGTCTAGATCGTCATGGAGCCAAAGAGAAACACTAAGGTAATGATTCTCTTCTTGGAAATGTGAAGTCCTCTTTCCTTTTTGCATAGGAAGCCCGCTCTCGTGAGTATGCGGTGAGTGTGCGGTTTTCCTTCGGTTAGACATGAATAGTCCCCTTTGTTTTGCATGTAGAGTCCGGAATCGAAGAATAGACATATGCATGGTGTGTGAAGCCTACCCGAACAAGTTGGTATGGATCGGTGATGTTTCATTATGCATGAATAGCCGTAAAAGACTCCGTGCCGATGGTTATTTTCGAGTTTTCTACGTGGTAGATTGCAACAGGGAACCTTGGGTACTAATTCCAAGGTGCACCCGTAAAACTGGGTAGAAGCATGATTTTTCCATCTGGGTGGCCTGGGAGCCAACTTGCACATAATTGGGTTATGTAAAGTATGCGATTGGTTTGGGACTCGAGGAAGTTTGACCCGCACCTATGGCTTAAACTGACAGGGCGGTGTGAGCAACGAGTTAGGCGGAATCGTACCAGCTTTATGTTGTCGGGTTAAAGCGACCTAAAGTATGTGGTACTTGCCGTTGGCATAGATGGAGGGTCTTAGGCTTAGGCCGGAAAGAATGTAATGCTCACGAGATTTGTCGTCCCAGGGGTGGTAGTGAGACCACAAATTTTGACCAGGTTCACAGAGAATGTGCCCTGAGAGCACGGGGTGTGTGGCCGTGCGTGCCTATGCCTGTGGTTGTAACGACCCTGGCCCATTTAGACCAGGCCTCGCTGGCCTACTAGCAGCCCGAGTTTAGAGCTCAGAGGCCCGCAAGCTTGTATCGCCCCACGGCACAACTGGTAGTAAGCCTAAACATCAAGGCCTGCAGACCCAATGCACCCCAACCAAATCTCCGCGCCTGTTTTTTAGCAGCGGTAGGTTGTTGCCAAGGGGTTTCGAACCCAAGACCTTGATAAGACTCTCTTTCAACAAAGCTCATCACCAGCTGAGCTGCAGCTCAGCTTGGTGATGAGCTTTGTTGAAAGAGAGTCTTATCAAGGTCTTGGGTTCGAAACCCCTTGGCAACAACCTACCGCTGCTGAAAAACAGGCGCGGAGATTTGGTTGGGGTGCATTGGGTCTGCAGGCCTTGATGTTTAGGCTTACTACCAGTGGTGCCTTGGGGCGAGACAAGCCTGCTGGGCCTCTGAGCTCTAAACCTGGGCTGCTGGTAGGCCGGCGAGGCCTGGCCTAAATGGGCCAGGGTCGTTACAAAAAAAGTTCACTTTTTTATAACGACCCGGCCATTTAGACCAAGGCCGCCCGACCCACCAGTAGCCCATGGACCTTTAGACCATGGACCACGGTGGTACAACCAGAATATACCAAGGCCTGCAGGCCGTACACCCCAACGCCTCCCTGGCCTGTTTCTCAGCAAACAGCGCGTTGTTGGCGCAGGGATTCGAACCCGCAACCCTTGATAAGAAACCTTCAACAGTTCTCATCACCAACTGAGCTGATTTTTTTGTAACAACCCTGGCCCATTTAGACCAGGCCTCGCCGGCCTACCAGCAGCCCGGGTTTAGAGCTCAGAGGCCCGCAGGCTTGTCTCGCCCCACGACACCACTGGTAGTAAGCCTAAACATCAAGGCCTGCAGACCCAATGCACCCCAACCAAATCTCCGTGCCTGTTTTTCAGCAGCGGTAGGTTGTTGCCAAGGGGTTTCGAACCCAAGACTTTGATAAGACTCTCTTTCAACAGAGCTCATCACCAACAGAGTGCATTGGGTCTGCAGGCCTTGATGTTTAGGCTTACTACCAATGGTGCCATGGGGCGAGATAAGCCTGCGGGCCTCTGAGCTCTAAACCCGGGCTGCTGGTAGGCCGGCGAGGCCTGGTCTAAATTGGGCCAGGGTCGTTACAGTGGTGAAGTGTAATTTCACTATATTGTTTGGCTATACTAATAAAGAGCAGGGAAGGAACATCGTTGACCCGAGTATAGGGGGCAGGGTCGTTATAATTTGGTCAGCTTTAACTGTCTATTGCTTTTGTTTGCCACCGTTGTGTTGGATTGTTGATTGCAGGTGCTGCGGAGCCTAGTGGCAAATAACGTGCAAAAGCCCTTGTTGCTGAGCCGGCCCTCGAAGGCCTATGCTAATGTTTACTTTTATTCTCATGTGTGACCGACCTGCGTGCCGATGTTTGGAATACAATATTTGTATAAGTAAACTCTTGTAAGGCCATAAGGCCAAGTACTTTGTGTATTTGTACGCTCATTCTTGTTTTGGGGTTTTTAGTGGACATTCATGTTGTGGCTGGGTTATTTCTTTGCAACTTTGTAAAAATGCTTCCGCTAGAATGTACCCTGTGCAGGACGTGTGTTATTGGAAGAATGGTTTACTTTCGTAACACTTCGGTTTGTCTATGGTATTTGGCGTCGGGCCCCGACCGGACCTACTGCTATATGTTATGTGACAGATAGGGGTGTTACAGAGTTGTTCCCATATAGGGGAGAAAGTGACCAAGGCACTCAAGTAAGGACAAACACCTTGCAGCAAAACAGGCAGGAAATGAGGTATACTTCATTATGTTGCTATGTCAGAATTAAATATTTATTTTGATACATAGATTGTGTGTGTCATTGACCAAGGAAAGAAAATAATTTGGACAAAGGGTTTTGACTTCTTCAAATAGGCGGAGATTGTTGGGTCCATTGTTCCCAATGTCCATAATTTGTTAGAAGTCAAACAGGTCAATGTCACACACACATCAACTTTATTTGATGTGTATTTGAGGTCTTTAGTGCAGGTTAGTCCATATCATATTGATTGGACAAGTTGACACAACAATTGGTTGCTGGATATTACAAAACTTTATTAAGTCCACATGCGTTGAGTGAAGCAAGCTCACTCAACGCAAGAGATAAGGATTCAATTTTGTCTAGCTAGTAATTAGCCTAAGTCCATAGGCGTTGAGTGAGGACAGTTCACTCAATGCTATATAACAAATAGCATTGATTCTATCTCAGCCTAATTGATAGGTATCCAAAATATGGCTAAGTACATAGGCATTGAGTGTAGTCTACTCACTCAATGACATATAACAAAAAGTTGTGAGTCAGGCTAAATCAGTCAAAGCCTAGAGAAATAGGCTGAAAATGTGGATAAGTCCACAGGCGTTGAGTGTGGTCTGCTAACTCAATGACATACAACCCTTCGCATTGAGTGTTATGGTGCCTGTCAAGTCCACAAAAAAGTTGGGCAAAATTTTAACTAAGTCCACTGGTGTTGAGTGCAGCTCACTCACTCAACGCCATGACAGAAAAATCTGTCCAAGTAGCAAAGCATTGAGTGTAGCTTACTCACTCAACGCCTTGGAGCAGAAGCATTGAGTGTAGCTTACTCACTCAATACCAGATAACAGAGAAGTTCTGTTAAGTAGTTTGGCATTGAGTGGAGCTTACTCCCTCAACGCCAAGCCTCAGAAAATTTGGCTAAGTCCAAATATATTGATAGCTTTTATTTTAATCGAGCTGAGCTCTAAGTTCGTCGAACTGAGCTTTCACTTTTCTTCGAGCTGAGCTCTGAGTTCGTCGAACTGAGCTCTATATTCGTCGAACTAAGCTAAACTCTAAGTTCGTCGAACTGAGTTCTGTGTTCGTCGAAGTCTTTTGGCGCTGAGTGATGGTCATTCACTCAACGTCTTTGCTTATAATATTTGAATTTTATCTAAGTCTAGAGATGCTGAGTCATGCTGACGTCATCATAGTTAGAAAGTCAACAAAAATTCAAATGTTACGGGAATGCTGCCAGAGGCACTGACTGCCAGCTTTCATCATCCTCTACACTTGGAAAGAAATATTTTCATCTTTAAGTGTCGGGTCCCACACACAGCAAAGAGCCGTTGAATCAAGAGTAAATGGAAAGAATGTACTGTATGGCTAAATCCTGGTGGTGGGCCCACTGCTCCATTGGTCGTCAGAGAATAAAAAGAAGCAAATCGGCCAGAGCAAACAATAGAATCCTTGTCTAGGTTTTCTGAAAATGAAAGTGCGGCCGAACTTCAATATTCTTCCTCACCTTTCTTATCGAGCCTGAAGAAGTTGTTCTGCACAGAAAACTTAGTTGAGGAAAGAGATAGCTGAAGCAATCACCATTTGCAACAGTAGGTTCAGAAGCAATTCTGAGGAAGCAGATCAACAAGCTCTGCGAAGAAACGATAGCTGTTTGAAGAAAGATTAAATTGCTGACTTCATTGTCTTCAACAACAAAAGCTTGGGTTGATATCTGCTCTATCCAGGAAGAAGTAGACACAGAGTTCTTGCACTGTTGTCTAATCAAATCACCTTTTAATACTTCTGTATAGATTCTTTGTGAGTCTGAAGTTGTAAGCCTGTGTTATAAAGGCTAAGGTCTTTGTGACCTACGGTTGCCTTATTGTCGAGTGAAAGGTCTTTGTGACCTCTGGTTTGGCTTAGTGCCTAAGTGGTAGGTCTGTGTAACCTGTGAGGTCCTACTGGATTTGTGCGGTAAGCTCTCAAGGAGCCGAGTTTTGGGGGAAAAGCCTAGTCTAACACACTGTTAGAAAGGTGTAGAGGGATAGCGGAAGTACCCAAGATTGGGGAACCACTATAAAATTACTGTGTCATCTGTGATTGTTCTTGAAAGCTAAAAATGACCTAATCAAGTACAAAAATCGGCTAACAAGTAAGAAAATTGAAATAGAGACAACAACCTATTCACCCCCTCTAGGTGTTTAGCTAGCCGTGAAAATAAGACCTTCTACAAAGATGAGGTAGGGAAACCTGTTGATGAGTCTTTGTATAGAGAGATAATTGGCTCCCTTTTATACCTGACTGCAAGTAGGCCTGATATCATGTATGTTACGTATTTCTGTGCTAAGTATTAGGCCTGCCCTAAAGAATCTCATTACTCTACTGCAAAGAGAATTTTAATGTATCTTAAGGGCACACTAGATCTTGGCCTATGGTACCACAAGAATAGGTATTTTGATCTAATAGGTTATTCAGATGCAGATTTTGCAGACTGCAAAGAATACATGAAAAGTACTTCAGGTACCTGTCAGCTCTTAGGTGGAAGATTGGTGTCATGGAGCAGTAAGAAGCAAATGAGTATGGCAATATCAACTGCATAGTCAGAGAACATTTTAGCAGGAAGCTGCTTTGCTCATTTGTTGTGGATTCAGCATCAGCTTCAGGATAATAACATTGAGATAAGTAGAACTCCTCTTTATTGTGATTCTACTTGTGCTATTTCTATTGCTAGGAATCCTATGTCACACAACATGACTAAACACATTGAAATTAGGTATCACTTCATTAGGTAACATGTGGAAAATAAAGACATTAGCCTCGAGTTTGTACCTACTGACAAGCAAGTGGCTGGCATCTTCACTAAGCCACTAAATGAAGCAAAGTTCAATACCTTCAAATTTGAATGAGGTATGTTGAACTTAGTTTAGCCTCAATTACTCCCTATAATATATTTTTGGTTGCTGGTTTGTTTTTTTATTGCAGGATGAAAGATCTTTAGTGGTAAAAAGATTATGGAGATCAAAGTGTCTATCGAGAAGATATGATAATAGATGCTCCTTTTGAGGGGGATCAACTATAACAGCTATAGAAGCAGGTTCAGCATTGTGAAGAGAGGAAGCCAGCAGCTGCATTAGTTGATCTCCTACACACAGCTAGGGCGAGAAGAAGATGAAAGGAAGCCAGACCACCTTGACTATTCTACATAAGTCAAAAATGGGGAGAGAAAGGGGTTGATCAAGCTATGGATCAAGTGGTATCAAAGTCTAAAAGGATTGATCAAGCTCAACTGTGGCAGTAAGACAGGGGGAGCAAGGATGCTTCCAAATAGGGGGAGTAGGTGACCTTCCTGTTACTGTGTCCTGTTATAGTGTTTATTACTGCAAATATGGTGTGTATATCATTGACTAAGAAATTGAAGTGAGGTGATGACTTCTTCAAATGGGGGAGATTGTTGGGTCCATTGCTCCCAATGTCCCTAATTTGTAAGAAGTCAAACAAGTCAATGATATACACCCAGTTGTATTTGGTGTATGGTTAAGTCTCATGTGCATGATTAAAAATTGAAGAAATGACTAAGTACAAAAGTATCGACACACTTCACAACTATGTCTACACTTTATAAGAGAAGTGTTGAGTATAGACTGGAAGCAAGCACAAAAGTGTCGACACACTTTACAACTATGTCGACACCTTTGTACGAGAAGTGTCGAGATCAGAAAGATACAAGACAACAGTGTCAAGACACAACACTTCAAATGGCAGTTCAGATAGCTGTGTCGAGTCAATTCAATTATCTCGTGTAACAACCTCATCTGTTCATATAATATATACTAGAAGGTCCGGTCGGGGCCCCACAACATATACCACAAAAAAGACGATGAAGCTACGGAGTGATACCAGAGTAACGCAGCGCACCTAACAAATTGCATTCTAGCGGAAGCCTATAACACTACACTTGAACTCCTCACTTGAATGTCCAACATATCAAACTCCACATTTTATAGATTATAGAAATGTCTTACAACACATATAAAGAGTTGGCCTTATGTCCTTACAGGGATTTCAAACAGTGGCCCAAACATTGGCACGCAGGTCGGCCATATCAAAAGAAAACATAACATGTACATCCACATTAGCCTTCGAGGGCTAGCAGCAGCAACATCAAAAGTAGTAGGGACTTCAGCCCTTATGCGTCCCGCTCGGTTCTCCAGCACCTGCACTGGGACATTCCACCCAAGGGTGGCAAACAGAGGCAACGGTCAGCATTCAGTTGACCAAATTATAACGATCCTACCCCTTTCTCGGGGCAGCGGTAGTCTTCCCTGTAGGCATAGTATATCACAAGCATGGCTATATATCTCATATAATGTGCTTTCACGCACACAGACCATCACAACCGTCAGCCACCCGGCCCAACGGTCCGTGCACTCAGGGCACATTCTTGGTGTGCTGGCAAATCAGTTGCCCACCACCGTATCAGGGTCACAGCCCAACAACAACTCACTTGAGCATTTACTCCATGGCATGGAGCCGGAGTTTTATAGTCTTAGTGAACCGGGATTGGCCCGTAGCCCCCCAGTGTATCACGGCACGTAGGCCTAAGACTCTTGCTATGCGCTCCAACAGACCGCACCTTCTGGTCTCACGTCGGACGGACATAACGCAGGTCGGATCCTCCAGCCCCCGTTGCTCAAATCGCCTTTCCATCAACGAGTACGGCGTACTCGTAGCTACAAAAGGCGTGGGTCGGTCTCACCAATCTTGTTCTGGCATTCAAGCCTGGGTATTTCTCTTACACCCATTATATCACAACATTAGCGGGTCTTTCCTGGGCACACCAGTACTTCCTGCTACTCTCTTCACAGGTGGACACCGCAAATATCACAAATGTCAGGAGTCTTTCCTGGCTACAATGTCAGTACTTCCTGTTACTCTCTTCACAGGTGGACTCCCTATGAACATTAAGCATTACAAAGGGTATTTCCTAGAATTCCAATCCAGTACTTCCTGCTACTTCCTTTCACAGGTCGAACCCAATAGCACAAGCAGCACAAGCATTATACGGGTATTTTCCTGGACTACCACTTCAGTACTTCCTGCTACTTCCTTTCACAGGTCTAACCCGTCGACTCCTAAACTACAGGTTTATCACGTAATCTTCTCTGGTTCGTATGCAACATCACCAATCCGGACCAACCTGTCCAGATGGGCTTCACACAGCATGCATATTCCATACTCCATTTCCAGATCTATATGCCAACAAAGGGGATTCCATGAATCAACCCAAAGACTCCCAAAATCAGCCACCTTTTGGTGGGGGAATCACATACATATGCCAAAAAGGAAGCCTTCACTGCAGGATGGATTACTTTGGAAAGTCGGTCTTCTGTGCGTCCCAAGTGTGGGAAATTTGCGGGTGGACTTGTTGTACGAGGCACACCATACCAAGTACTCAATTCACCTGGGGAGCACAAAGATGTAACGCGACGTTAAGAAACTGTTTTGGTGGCCTGGTTTGAAGAAGGATGTGCCGCTCTACGTGGCAAAGTGCCAAACTTGCGCCTTGGTGAACGCGGAATGCCAAAAGCCAGGAGGATTTCTGAAGTCCTTACCTATTCCGGAGTGGAAATTCGATGACATCTCTATGGACTTTGTGCACGGTTTGCCAAGGTTGAAAAAGGGGAACGACGCCATTTGGGTGGTCGTAGATCGACTAACGAAGGTGTCGCAATTCATTCCGCATAGGAAGGATGATTCGGTGGAGAGGTTGGCAAAACTGTATGTGGATAATATAGTACGGCTTCACGGTGTGCCCTGCAGCATCGTGAGTTACTGAGATGGGCGGTTTACGTCCAATGATTGGAGGCTAGTGCAACAACTATTGGGAATAAAGTTAAAATTCAGCACAGCCTTTCATCCGCAAACAGATGGGCAGATCAAGAGGGTCAATAGAACTATGGAAGATGTTGGAACACCCTATTACTGATTTGGGCAAGGATCACTATGTTCTTAGGAAAATTGTTTTGACCTCCTTGTATAGTTTTTAAGGTCAATTAAATTGAGTCTAACGGTTAGAATTTAGGCTTGAAAGCTGCCCCCAAGACTCTTAGATCAGATATTCAAATTCAGGAGACTGAGTCATTTTCATCGAGCTCAGGTCGACGAATCGTCGAACTCAGTTCGACTATCTCTGAGCTCAGTTCAATGAGTCATCGTACGCCGTTCTACGACCTTCGAGCTCAGATCGACATTTCTGTCTCTAGCTGTTTTCCTAGTCTTTTAGCTCAGGTCGACGATAGTTGAGCTCAGATCGACGATTTCTGTTTCCAGTCTAGTTCCAGTCTCTGAGCTCAGGTCGACGGTAGTTGAGCTCAGGTCGAGGATTTTCTAGAGAGATCGACGATTCTCAAGATTCAAATTCAGATAGTTATGGAATTCTATCTTATTTATTCCCAGCATTTATTTCAAGGATCTTGTAGCCGTTTCAATTAATCTGGAAAAAGTTTCAAGGGAGATTTAAAGGAATGTTTCTAGGACTTTCTCCAGAGACAAAATTCATTTAAGGAGGTCATTAATGAGTGGCTAACGGCTATCTTGGAGACAAAGAATCAATTCATTCTTTTCAGATCTAAGGAATAAAAGAGGATATTATCCTGCTACTCAAAACAGTTACAAACAGTTACAAACAGTTCCACCCAGAAAGAGAACAGTCACAGACAGACACACAGACAGAATTCATTCAGAACACACACCACTGAAGGAGATCAACATACAGAAAAGAAGATTTTCTAGATCTCTTTTGACTCAAGTGTTCAGAGGCTTCATCCATCAAGACTCCAAACACTACACATTTCAGCAACTGCTGGAATCATCCTTTGCTGGAGATCTCATCTACTGAAGGCCTATCACCCTAGTGCAAAGCTTCTTTTCCTGAACAACTTCCAGATCTCAGGGGGAGCTTTGACAACATCATCCAATAGTCTTCTCTCTGATTTTTAACAGAGAAGCACATCTCACCTCTTTCTTTTTCTGCTGTAAAAGGGTTTCTCAAAACTCCCTTCAAAAGTTTTGTGCTGGTTTCTGAGACCTTGTCAAAACTCAGTGGTGGCAAGACACCTGATCAAAAAATCTAGTTTGGTTTTTGAGCATCTTATCAAAAGCTCATTGGTGCCCAGGACACCTGATCAACTCATCCTGCAGTGGATTCCTAGCTTAGTTGGTCCGGATTACCCTCGAAGACCGTTTTGGTGCCATGAAAGCCTAGTTGGCTCGAAAGAACCGCAAAAGCTTTTCCTCCGCAATGCCGGCCTCAGATCTCTTGTCGGAAAACCGCAGCAGCACCAGTGACCAACCCCTTTTCTCCTCCTCCTTCTTCCTCCCTCTTTCTCTCACTAGGAATGTAGAAAGAGAAGACCAAATGAAAAATGAGATTTCCCTTCTCATCCACGGCCTTAAGGACGTAGGGAGGCAGCACAGCTATTGGATCCTAGCTGAAAGAACGGACGACCACGATTTTGCCACAAAAGCACAATTTTGCCTGACACGGCCTGTGACACGCCCGTGCCCCAGGCTGTGTGCCTCAAGCGATGCTCAACCGACTTATCTAATCCAGTGACACGCCCATGTGACACGCCCATGTCCCGGGCCGTGTCACCCGACACGCCCGTGTCCCGGGCCGTGTCACCCGACACGCCCGTGTCCCGGGCCGTGTCACCCGACACGCCCGTGTCCCGGGCCGTGTCACCCGACACGCCCGTGTCCCGGGCCGTGTCACCCAACACACCCGTGTCCCGGGCCGTGTCACCCGACACGCCTTCAGACACACCCATGTCTATGGATGTGTTCATCAGGTTGAAAAATCTCAAAATCACCCGAGACTCACACGGCCTGTGACACGCCCGTGTCTCAGGCCGTGTGCCCCATACATGACACTAGACATGCCCCAGCTCAAATTTGTCGGGCTGAGTTCGTCGATCGCGCTGACATGCCCTGGGACACACCCGTGTCACAGGCCGTGTACTAAGCACTCGACAATCATCGACCAAATTTTGTTGACCACTCGTCGACTGTTCCTCCCGAACACTCGTCGAACACAGGACACGCCCTGGGACACGCCCGTGTCCCTGGTCGTGTCACCCCAAAACTGAGCCTGCTGAAAAATGGGCTGTTACAACCCTCCCCTCCTACAAGAAATTTCGTCCTCGAAATTCGTATACAGGAAGGCAACCAATAACCAAAAAAAATTAGCACAGTAAACATTTATGTTTCAACAAAATTTTCACTATCCACTCAGTTACAGAAATAGCTCGGGAAACTCCGCTCGCATGGTCTGCTCTCGCTCCCATGTAATCTCCTCACGACCACAATTATCCCATCGAACTTTAACGTTCCCGACCGTCTTGTTCCGCAATTGTTTCTCAGCTCGATCCTCGATCTGAATGGGTCTAAATCTCGTTATTAGCCCATACTCCACCGGCACAAGATCATCCGTGATCACTTAAGCTGGATCTTTAACGGCCTTCCGAAGTACCGAGATGTGAAACATATTATGTAGTCCACCCAAGTCTGCCGAAAGAGCTAGCTGATACACAGCTTCTCCGATTCGCTCAACCACTTCAAAAGGACCCAAATATCTTAGACTCAACTTTTTCAAACGTCGAATCCGCGATATGCCTTTGAAGGGCTTGAACTTCAAGTAGACCCAATCATCTACCGTGAACTCCACGTTCCGGTGCTTGGCATTGTAGTACTTCGTTTGACGATCTTGGGCTATGAGTAGCCTCTCCCGAATAGCACGAATGGTTGAGTTTGCTTCATCGACCTCATTCTGATTATAAACTCTAGCTTCGCCCACTTCTACCCAAGCCGAGGGAGTACGACACTTCCTTCCATATAGAGCTTCATACGGTGCCCTCCCGATGCTCGCTTTGTAGCGGTTATTATAAGAAAACTCCACCATGTAGAGATGATCTTCCCATCTCTTCCGAAAGTTGAGGGCGCACATTCGGAGCATGTACTCCATCGTTCTGTTGGTTCGTTCAGTTTGGCCATCCGTTTGGGGATGAAAGGTCGTACTGAAAGTAAACTTCGTGCCCAACAGCTGGTGAACTAGCCTCCAATCCGTTGACGTGAATCACCCATCTCGATCACTTACGATGCTCCGAGGAACACCGTGAAGCCGTACAATCTGTTCCACGTACAGCTTTGCCAAACTTTCTACCGAATCATCTCGCTTGTTTGGTAGGAAATGTGCCACTTTTATCAGCCGATCAACAATCACACAGATGGAATCGTTCCCTTGTTGAGATCTCGGCAACCCATGCATGAAATCCATAGAAATATCGTCAAATTTCCACTCTGGAATCGGCAACGACTTCAAATAACTGCCCGGTTTCTGTCATTCCGCCTTCACCATAGCACAGGTTTGGTATTTGGCCACATAAAGAGCAACATCTTTCTTTAGCCCTGGCCACCAAAATAGATTTTTCATATCTTTGAACATCTTCGTGCTACCTGGGTGGATTAAGTACTTCGTATAATGTGCTTCATACATCAATTCTTCCCTCAATTTACCCACATTTGGGATGCACAAACGGCCTTCTTTCCGCAAAAGACCGTCATTCCAGGAGAATTTCCCTTCCGGCCCAGCTGTCGCATAACGTAGGAGATCTGCATCCAACTCCGTTGCTCGACGAACTCGATCTGCAAGGTCACATTGCACCTCCGTCCAATTCAAACAAGCAGTGCCAGTGGCATTTTTGTCAACACAAGAAATCTCTAACGCTTCCAGCTCCTGGATGAGACGTTCATCATGCCTTTGCATCCAAGCTCCTCTTGCCAGAGTCCGCCGATTCAAGGCATCCGCGACAACATTGCCCTTTCCGGGAGTATAGTGAATCTCAAAGGTGTAGTCCCTGAGGAACTCCAACCACCTTCGTTGTCGCATATTCAAATCCTTCTACTCTAAAATGTATTTTAGGCTCTTGTGATCTGTATAGATCTCCACCTTCACACCATAAAGATAGTGTCTCCACAGTTTGAGTGCAAAATCACCGCCTCCAACTCAAGATCATGGACGGGATAGTTCCGCTCGTGCACTTTCAGCTGGCGTGAGCCATAAGCAATCACCTTTCCATGTTGCAGAAGCACCCAGCCTAAGCTGCTTCCTGAAGCATCACTGTAGATTGCAAATCCATCGGTAACACATGGCGATGACAACACAGGTGTCGTGGTCAACCGAATCTTCAGATCTTTAAAAGCTCATGCGCACTCTGGCAACCAAACGAACTTCTGTTCTTTTCGCGTCAATGTGGTTAGCGGCAAAGCATTCCGCGAGAAGTTTGCAACAAATCTTCTGTAGTAGCCGGCCAGTCCAAGGAAACTCCGGACCTCGGCCACTGAAGACAACACTGGACACTCTTCTATGGCCCTTATCTTCACTGGATCCACAGATATGCCCGCTCCACTTACCACATGGCCCAAAAAGCCACCGACGATAGCCAAAACTTGCACTTTGAGAACTTGGAATAGAGCTGATTCTGCCTCAATGTATTCAACACCAACCGCAAATGTTGCTCAAGATCGGCTTCCGATCTCGAGTACACCAGGATATCATCAATGAACACTATCACGAACAGATCCAGGTACTCGCGGAATATTCGGTGCATCAAGTCCATAAAGACCGAGGGCGCATTATACAGCGCCAATGGCATGATCGTGAACTCGTAGTGCCCGTACCTTGTTCTAAATGCGGTTTTGGGAATGTCTTCTTCCCAAATCCTCAACTGGTAATAACCAGATTTCAAGTCCAACTTCAAGTAGACGGACGATCCCACTAGCTGATCAAACAGCTCATCAATCCGCGGAATCGGATATTTATTCTTCTCGGTCAGCTTATTCAATTCGCGGTAATCAATACATAACCGCAAGCCACCGTCTTTCTTCTTCACAAAAAGCACAGGGGCGCTCCACGGAGACATGCTTGGGGCGTATATACCCCTGCTCCATCAATTACTGCAGTTGGACTTTCAACTCCATCATTTCCTTAGGCGCGACTAGATATGGCAAGCGGGCCACAGGTTTTGCACCTGGCACCAACTCGCTCGTGAAGTCAATCTCTCGCTGGGGTGGTAGCCTAGGGAGATCCTTGGGAAACAAATCTGCAAATTCCGACACAATCAGAACATCACCCACGCTGGACTTAGGCTCAATAGCCTGAATCAAGGCGAAGTAGCACTCCGCACCCTTCCGAACAAATTTCAAGACTTGGAGTGTAGACAACAACGTCCCGCCCACTCCTCGCATACCAGCACAACCACCTTTCCTTTTCCCGCATATGATGCTCCCGCCTTCTTTTCACTCTTGGGCGGCACCCGACAATACCGAGCTATATGCCCCACCCGTCCACAATTGAAGCACGTACGAGTATCCGGCTTTGAGGTGGCCCCCGACGTTGCTCCCGATGCAAATAAAGAATGAGCTTGTCCCGCCGTCTTTGGCCTCTTGCCCCATTTCTTCTTATAAAATGACTTCGTCGGTCGAGGCACTTTAAACTCCGGCTGTGACACAGCCAATGCCCTCTTCCCCTGCACCCTTTTCATGTCTTTTTCCAGCGAGCTTGCAGTGTCAACCAATGCCTGGAAGCCTTGGTTCACAGAACTCGAAAGCAGGAACCTCAGCTCGTCTTGCAGTCCTTCGTAGGACCTATTCGTCTTCCTTTGCTCATCAGCAAAAATCGAACCAGCATACCGCCCTAAGCGTGTCAACTCATGCACGTAAGCTTCCACACTGCCATCTCCTTGTGTCAGCCTTTGGAATTCATTCTCCATGGCAATCCGTTGCGCCGCAGGAAGATGCTTCGCTAGGAAGAGTCGAGAGAATTCTTCCATCGATACTTGTGTTCAGGGATGACCCACGAAGTGATGCAGCTCCATCTCGTCCCACCACAATCTTGCCTCTCCTTCAAGAAGGAAGGTAGCTAGGGTGACTTACTGATGCTCCTCCATTCCCATCGCCGTCATGATCTGCTTGACGTGCGATAACCAATCCTCAGCATGTGCAGCAGCTCCCACTCCCGAGAACGTCGGCGGGTGAAAACTCATAAACCGCGTCAACTGCTTCTCAGCGGCTCGAGGATTCACAACCACAACAGGTTCTGGCCTCGTCTCCACCTGTTCTGGCCTCACGGCTGGCTGCGCCTGCCCTTGCGCATGAACAATCGGCTGTCCTTGAAACATGGCAAACAAAGCCTCAGCAATTTGTCGTACAGTTTCTGCAGACGGCGGAGTTGTAGGCACCTCAGTTGGTGCCGTACTTTCATCCGAACGCTGGGGCTAAGATTGCCCCGCACCACTCCGAGTCACCTAAAGGGGACAAGACACACACATTAGCAGCCTTACACAAGCAAACAGCATAAAATAGGAACGTGCAGGTTCCTCAAACACAAGAATTTTCATTCCTATAATGGACATTCAGGAGTTCAAATGTATTAACGTGGTTTGCACAGACACGTGCGCGCCACCCCATAAAAGAAGTCGACCACAACTGCGAGAGGGAAAGACTAAGACAGCTGATACCAAGCATGGCTATATATCTCATATAATGTGCTTTCACGCACACATGCCATCACAACCATCAGCCACCCGGCCCAACGGTTCGTGCACTCAGGGCACATTCTTGGTGTACTGGCAAATCAGTTGCCCACCACCGTATCAGGGTCACAGCCCAACGACAACTCACTTGAGCATTTACTCCATAGCGTGCAGCCAGAGTTTTATAGTCTTAGTGAACCGGGATTTGCCCGTAGCCCCCCAGTGTATCACGGCGCGTAGGCCTAAGACTCTTGCTATGCGCTCCAACAAACCGCACCTTCTGGTCTCACATCGGACGGACATAACGCAGGTCGGATCCTCCACCCCCCGTTGATCAAATCGCCTTGCCATCACCGAGTATGGTGTACTCGCAGCTACAAAAGGTGCGGGTTGGTCTCACCAATCCTGTTCTGGCATTTCAGCCTGGGTATTTCTCTTACACCCATTATATCACAATATTAGCGGGACTTTCCTGGGCACACCAGTATATCCTGCTACTCTCTTCGCAGGTGGACACCGCAAATATCACAAATGTCAGGGGTCTTTCCTGGCTACTATGCCAGTAATTCCTGTTACTCTCTTCACAGGTGGACTCCCTATGAACATTAAGCATTACAAAGGGTATTTCCTTGAATTCCAATCCAATACTTCCTGCTACTTCCTTTTACAGGTTGAACCCAATAGCACAAGCAGCACAAGCATTATATGGGTATTTTCCTGGACTACCACTCCAGTACTTCCTGCTACTTCCTTTCACAGGACTAACCCGTCGACTCCTAAACTACACGTATATCATGGTGTCTTATCTGATTCATATGCAACATCACCAATCCAGACCAACCTGTCCAGATGGGCTTCACACAGCATGCCTATTTCTTACTCCATTTTCGGATCTATATGCCAACAAAGGGGATTCCATGAATCAACCCGAAGACTCCCAAAATCAGCCACCTATTGCTGGGGGAATCGCATACATATGCCAAAAAGGAAGCCTTCACAAGGCTAGGAAGAATGGTCGTTACCCTCGAAGACCATTTTGGTGCCATGAACGCCTTGTTGGCTCGAAAGAACCGCAAAAGCTTTGCCTCCGCAACGCCGGCCTCAGATCTCTCGTCGGAAAACTGCAGCAACACCGGTGACCAGCCCCTTTCCTCCTCCTCCTTCTTCCTCCCTCTTTCTCTCACTAGGAATGTAGAAAGAGAAGACCAAATGAAAAATGAGATTTCCCTTCTCATCCACGGCCTTAAGGACACAGGGAGGCAGCTCAGCCATTGGATCCTAGCTGAAAGAACGGACGACCACGATTTTGCCACAAAAGCACAATTTTGCCTGACACGGCCTGTGACACACCCGTGTCCCAGGCCATGTGCCTCAAGTGGTGCTCAACTGACTTATCCAATTCAGTGACATGCCCATGTGACACGCTCGTGTCCTGGGCCGTGTCACCCGACACACCTTCAGACACACCCATGTCTGTGGCCGTGTTCATTAGGCTGAAAAATCTCAAAATCACCAAAGACTCACACGGCCTGTGACACGCCCGTGTCTCAGGACGTGTGCCCCATACACGATAATAGACACGCCCCAGCTGAAATTAGTCGGGCTGAGTTCGTCGACCGCGCTGACACGCCCTGTGACAAGCCTGTGTCACAGGCCATGTCCTAAGCACTCGACGATCGTCGACCAAATTTTGTCGACCACTCGTCAACTATGTCTCCCGAACACTCGTCGAACGCAGGACACGCCCTGGGACACGCCCGTGTCCCAGGCCGTGTCACCCCAAAACTGAGCCTGCTGAAAAATGGGCTATTACATCTCGACACCTTGAAGATCAAGTCAACAGAGTAGAGAAAAGTTAGATATTTAGACACCTTAAAGCTCAGGACAGTAGTGTCAAGACAATTCAGTTATCTTGACACCTTGAAGATCAAGTCAGCAGTGTCGAGACAAGTCAGATTTCTCGACACCTTAAAGCTTAGGATAGTAGTGTCGAGACAATTCAAATGTCTTGACACAGTGAAGATTTAAAGCAAATCTGTCACAGAAAATTGGTTAAGTCCAGAAGCATTGAGTGAAGCTTGTTCATTCAACGCCATACTGATTCTGTCAATGCCATAGAAGATTGACTGGAAATTTGTCTAAGTCCACCGGGGTTGAGTGAAGCCAGTTCACTCAATGCCAGATTATCGAAAGCTTTGAGTCAAGCTCTAGCAGTTGTAGCCAAGTACAAAAGCATCGAGTGATGTTAACACTCTCAACGCCATTCAGTGGAGCAGTTGCGGCCAATTATAAAAGCGTCGAGTGATGTCAACGCTCTCAACACCAAGATTGCACAAAAAAGTAGGAAATAGTGTGTGGCAAAAAGCGTTGAGTAATGAAGCTACACTCAACACTCTTGATGCCTAGGAAGCTGAAAGAGCAAAAAGCTAAGCTAAGTATAAAATCATTTCGTGAAGGCCATCAGTCAACGCCACTCAACGCCAAGGAAGCTGCAAAATTGACTAAGTATAGAATCATTGAGTGAAGGCCATTCACTCAACGCCTGTGTGAATTCTGAGAATTTGGCTAAGTTCACAAAGGGGTGACATCGGAAAAAGTCAACAAAGTCAACGCACTTCAAAATAGTTGCACGAAGCTGCAGAATAGTGTTAATGTCATCGATGCCCAGCTGGTTGTCTTCTTATGTAAAAGGATTGTGATATTCCAGCAATTAAGGCCGAGCCCACACAAAAAAGAGTCGTTGATCAGCATAGAATAAAAAGGGAAGATTGGCTGAGTCAATGACAACAATTAGGGTTTTCTGTTTTCGCATTCTTACGGCTGGACATCAACTTTTTCCTTGCCTTCTTGTTGAGCCTGAAGAAGTTTAGATCAGTGAACTTGAAAGCAAATCAAGCTAACTGAAGCGATTTTTGTCTGCGACAATAAGTTCCGAATATCGATTCTGAGTAACTTCCAGCATAAGTCATCTAGTACTGAAGATCAATTTTTCCTTATTACTGAGAAGAAGCTAGGGCTGAGATAATCTCTATCCAGGAAAGAAAAACATGTAGAAATCCTTTTGTGTAAAAATTAACACTTCTATTATTTATTATGTATGACCCTTTAGGATCTGAGTGTAGGCCTGATCTATAATGTCTGAGAGTGTAGGATTTCTATAAGAATCTGAGTTGTAGGGCCTGTGTTATAAAGGATGAGGTAGGATCATTTGTGATCTGAGTGTAGGATCCATTTTGGATCTAAGTGTAGGGTTTATGGCCTTAGTTGTATGATGATTTGTATTTGAGGTAGGACTTTGTGCCCGAGTGGAAGGTCGTTGAGAAGACTGAGAGGTCCTGCAGGATCTCTGTTGTAAGCTCTAAGGAGCTGAGTGTTATTTGTTGCAGTATGGATGTCAGGCGGTCTGTTGTTTTTCGGAGGCCGGGCAGTCTGGCGGTTTATCCTAGCAGGCTTGTCTGCTGGGCGGTTTCTGTTTGATATCCTAGCGGTCTGGCCGTTTGTCTCAAATGACTTGGAGACCGGGCAGTCTAGCGGTCTCCTGTGGCGGCATGTGCTCTGTGGCGCTTGTTCTCACCTACAGTCGGTTGTCAGGTGGTTAAACGGCTTGTCTAACCACACAACTTGTCTGGTTTGTCTATTTGTAAAGTAGCATATACTTGTAAATTTTTAGTCCCACATTGCTTATTTGTAATCTCTCTCATCTCCTCCATTCTATAAAAGGGAGGCTATACCTTTGTAATAGATACCTTTTTTGGATAATAAAGTTTTTGTTACTCCAAATATGCAGTTTATTTTTTCTGTTCGCACATGGTATCAGAGGACTCGATCTTTTCCTCTTGATTCTGTGAGCCCTCTCTGTCCGCGCGACTTGTTTCTTCTTCTCGCGACCTGTCTTTGCGGCTTATTTCTTCCTCTAGCTTTAGCCCTGTCCGTGCGGTTTATTTCTCTCCTTGTCACTGCCCTTTGTGTGTGTGACCTCTTGATTCCCCTTTCTTCTTGCCGCGCATTTTGCCTAGTCGTTGACCCTACTTTTCTAGCCGCTCCTCTTCTTTGTTGTCGCGAATAGTTCTTAAGTCACCGCGACCTGTGCCTAGTTGCCGCACTTCTCTTTCTAGACGCGACCTATTCTTTGTCGCCACGCCCTTCCTTTCTACCCGTGACCTATTCTTTATCGCGGCGACTTCTCTTTCTAGCCGCGACCGGTTCATTGTCGCCGCGACTTCTCTTTTTAGCTGCGAGCTGCTCTTTCTCTCCTCGAATTCTCCTTCTAGCTGTGGCTTGTTATTTTTACTACTCTACTCTATGGCCAACTCTAATATCTCTACCACCAGTACTCCCGTTGCCGCTCATCCTCCTACACCTCCCACTCCTTCTGGTAACCTTGGCACTGCTTTCAAACTCATCGGTCCCAACTTCCCAGATTGGAGTGTCTCCTTCACCTTCCTTCACCGATCTCAACGTAAACATCATCATCTCATAGATGACCCTCCTCCGCATGATTCCCCTCTCTTTGACGATTAGGATGCCAGCGAAGCTCTTGTCCGCATTTGGCCGGCTAACAACCTCTCTGATGAATGCCTCCCTATCATCCACCATGATGAAACAGTCAAGGATGCTTGGCTCCATCTTACCGCTCTCTACTCCAAGGGGGCTCAGACGTCTTGCATCTATACTATGTATGAGGACCTCTTTTCCCGTCCCTCCATGTCTCCAGCTACTACTTACCAACAAGTTTAGGCTCTCGGAGATGAAATTCTCCAAAATTGTCCCTTCTCTGCTAATTTCACTGAGCAACACAAACACTTCTAGGAGCTTCTGGTTGTGTGTTATCTTTTATGACTTCCTGAGTTGTATGACATGATATGTCAGCAAATCCTTGGCGAGGCGAAGTGTCCCACCCTAGATGCCACTGCTGCCCGCATAGCCTCTATAACATCTCTGCTCCAATGTCCGTTGTTATCCTCCCCTCCTCAAACGGACAACTCCGCTCACCATACTCAACGAAGTGGCTATGGTGGACGCCACCTCCCATCAAGTGACTGTGGTGCTTCCCGCTTTCTCTGCTCTCACTGTGGCCGCACCAGCCACACAGTCGATCACTGCTAGAAGAAGCATCTTCATCTTCGACCATCTGGGGACGCTTCCCTTTCTTCTTCAAAGTCGTCCGCCTCTGTGGTCATGTCTTCAGGTAGTGCCCACATCGCTACTCAAGGTAAATGGCTAATCGACTCTGGTGCTACCAATAATATGACCGGCAATCTGTAATGTCTTTCTATCCTAGAACAACATGACCGGTTGCCCCCGGTCCTTGTTGTGAAGTGCTCTCCCTCACCAGTCAATGGAAAGGGTGTGGTTCAAGTCACTCTGTCTCTTCGACTAGCGGACGTCCTCTACGTGCCCAAGTTCCCTTACAACTTGTTATCTGTTACTTCGCATTGCAAACAACGATAATGCTCTATCACGTTCACTTCTACTACTTATTCTTTTCAGGATCTGGGAACCAAGCAAACGATTGCTACTGGGACTGAGAGCGGCAGCCTCTACTTCCTCAACAGTGTTTCAGCTCTCTCTGCCTTCTCCACATCTTCTACTGATATTCTCCAGTGGCATCTTTGCCTTGGTCATGCTCCTCCACGTCTTCTATGCCAGCTTCTACCACATCATACCTCCGCAGAGTCCACCTCTCAACAGTGATGCATGTCAGCATGGAAAGCATCACCGCTCCTTCCCACCGAAGCAACATCGAGGTTCTTCCCAGCTGTTTGAACTTGTTCACTCCGACATCTGGGGACCTGCTCCTACCCTCACCATATGTCGGGGTAGTTCATATTTTGTAACATTTATTGATGATTTCTCTAAATGAACGTGGGTGTATCTTTTAAAGGATCGCTCTAAACTCTTTTCTTTATGGACATCATTTTACAATATGATTAAGAATCAGTTTGATATGTATATTAAAATATTTCATTCTGACAACGCTTAGGAATATCTTAGTACTACTTTCTCTTGTTTTTGTATGCAACATGATATTATTCATCAAACCACATGTGTCTATATCTCCCAACAAAATGGGGTGGTGGAATGCAAGAACCGTCACCTCTTCAATGTCGCTCGCACTATGATGACACAGATGCAAGTTCCTCGCTCCTATTGGGGCAACGCTGCCCTTATCTAATGTTACCTCATTAATCGCATTCCGTCCACAGTTCTCCACGGACAAACCCCATTCTCTATTCTTTATCCAGGTAAGGATTCGTTTCCTCTCCCTCTGCGAATCTTTGGGTGCACGGCTTTTGTGCACAATCCTTCCACCACTCATGACAAACTCGACTCATGTGCCACCAAATGTGTCTTTTTGGGTTACTCTACTACTCAAAAAGGCTACTGTTGCTTTGATCCCCTTTTTCGTAAACAATACGTATCCGCGGATGTGACCTTCTTCGATAATGTGTCCTATTTCTCTTCTGACCCCTCTCCCTCTACAGTTCTTTTGCCTTCTCCCACTGTCCCCTCCACCCCGTCTACTCCCATCGAGATTTTCCCACCATCCCCTCTACCATCTCCTCCTTCCCTATCTTCTGCTTCACCACTGCTCTCTCCCTCCTCTCCGCGACCGTCTCTCTCCTCTCTCGGGCCAGCTCTCTCCGCCATAGATGCTCCGGTTATTGAGGAACACGCTGACCTGGATCTTCCTATTGCACTTCACAAAGGGGTGTGGATGTGTACCCAGCATCCGCAGGCTGCTATTGTTTCATATGATCATCTCACTCCTTCTCGCAGGGCATTTGCATTGGATATCTCTGTGACTGCCACTCCCCGCACCTACCAGGAAGCTCTGACTGTTCCTCATTGGAAGGCCGCCATGGATGAGGAAATTGCCACCCTCACTGAACATGGTACCTGGACCGTGGTTCCCCACTTTTGGGCACTGATGTGATTGGCTGTCGCTGGGTATTTGTTGTAAAGTTCCATCCGTATGGCAGCATGGATCGATACAAGGACCTCCTGGTTGCCAAAGGTTTCACTCAGACCTATAGTGTTGATTACTTTGACACCTTCTCTCTCGTTGCTTGTCTCAGCACTATTCGGGTCCTTCTCTCTATCACTGTCAACAAGGATTGGCCCATTTCACATATGGATGTTGAGAATGCTTTTCTCTTCAGTGATCTTCAGGAAGATGTTTACATGGAGCAACCTCTTGGGTATGTTGCTCAGGGGGAGACACGAGTATGTCGGCTAACGAAGTCTATCTATGGCCTAAAGCAAATCCCTCGGGCTTCATTTGACAAGATCAACGTTATTGTTGCGGCCATTGGTTTTGCAAGAAGTTCAGCCGATCACTCCTTGTTCGTTTGGATAACCGCCTCGGGTCTGGTTGTACTTGCGGTATATGTGGATGACATTCTTCTTACTGGCGATGACCAGGATGGGGTAACTTTGACAAAGAAACACCTTCGACAACACTTGGTCACAAAGGATATGGGATCCACGAAATACTTTCTGGGGATTGAAATCTCTAGGAAGCCCAACTCCATTGTCCTTTCCCAGCAGAAGTATGTTATTGATCTTCTAAAAGAGGCAGGGTTGACTGGTGCTAAACCAGCCCGATGTCCTATAGCTACTGGAGATGACAAAACTTGGAGATATGACTCGCCCTTTCTATCCGATCTTATGAGGTACCGACATATGGTTGGCAAACTCATTTATCTCACTGTAACCAAACCCAACATCTCTTATGTTGTGGGCAAGGGGAGCCAGTTTATGCAAGCTCATAGGCAGTGTCATCTACAATCTACCCTGAGGATATTGGAGTATGTTAAAGCAGCGCTAGGGAAGGACTCCTTTTTCAGAAGAATGGTCATTTAAGGGTTGAAGCCTCCTCAAATTCGAGCTATGATGATGACAAAAGTAACCGCAAATCAACATCAAGTTTCTGCACATTTGTTGGAGGAAATCTTGTGAGTTGGAAGAGCAAGAAACAGTCTGTGGTCTCCATGTCTAGTGTAGAAGCAAAATATCGCAGTATGGCATCGACCACATGTAAGTTGAAATGGTTACAAGCTCTAATGCTTAACTTATGGAGAGGTCTACAACTATCCTCTTACTATGTTTTGTGACAACAAGGCCGCGATATATATCTCCAAATATCATGTCTTCCATGAGAGGTCAAAACATATAGAAGTCGACTATTACTTTATTCGGGAAGAGGTCTTGAAGAAATAGATTTGTACTCCGTTCGTCACTTTCGACAATGAGTTGGCAGACGTCTCCACCAAGCCAATATCTGCTTCCTTCTTCCACATTTGCGACAAGCTGGGCATGATTGATATCTATGCCCCAGCTTGACAGGGAGTGTTGCAGTATGGAGGCAGAGCGGTCTGTTGCTGTTCGGAGGTCGGGCGGTCTGGCGGTTTATCCTAGCCGGCTAGTCTGTCGGGCTGTTTTTGTTAGGTATCCCATCAGTCTGGCTGTTTGTCTCAGATGACTTGGATACCAGGCGGTCTAGCTATCTCCTGTGGTGGCTTGTGATCTATGGTGCTTGTTCTCTCCTACTGTCGGTTGTCGGGCGGTTAGCTAGCTTGTCTAACCACATGACTTGTCCGGTTTGTCTATTTGTAAAGCCGCATATACTTGTAAATTTTTAGTCTCACATTGCTTTTTTGTAATCTCTCTCATTTCCTCCATTCTATAAAAGGGAGGCTATACCTTTTTAATAGATACCTTTTTTGGATAATAAAGTTTTTGTTACACCAAATTTTCGGTATACTTTTTTCTGTTCGCACATTAGTGTTGTGCCTCATCTAACACACTGTTAGAGAGGTGGGAGGGACAGTGGGCATACCCAAGATCGGAGAACCACTATAAATCAACTGTGTCATCTGTGATTGATCTTGAAAGCCAAAGTAATTAGTTAAGGTTTAAATAAATCACAAAGCACAACAAATTCAGTTAAGGTTTAAATAAATCTAAAAGAGACCAAAAACCTATTCACCCCCGTCTAGGTGTTTAGCTGACCTTGAAAACAAGACTTTCAGATCAATATTTGAAACACTTAATATACACTGGTCATTCAACATTAAGTATTCCTAACTCAATTTTGAAAGAATTTAACTTAGACTCATCCAACGACTTAGTGGAGATATCAACAACTTGATTGTCAGTGGGGATAAAATCAAGGCAAATGTCTTTACATTCTACATGTTCTGTAAAATAATGATATCTAATTTTTATAAGCATAGTCCTGCTATGTTAGATAGGAATCTTAGCAATAGAAATTTCACTGGATGAGTTACACTATAAGGGTGAATGGCTTACCTTGATATTGTAGTCCTCTAGCTGATGTTGTATCCACAGAAGTTGTGCATAGCAGTTACCTACAAATATATATTCTGACACAGCAGTGGCATACTGGTCAACTTCTTGCTACTCAATGAAATCAGCCTTCTCCCCTGGAATTGACAAGTTCCATCCCAGATTTTCCTATCTTCCTTGCACCATGCAAAGTCTCTTCTTGCTAATCCAGATCTCTTCCACTTCTTCAACAACAAATTTGCATCTAGCTCTAGCTATCTAATCAGCAATAGTATAAGAGGGTTCAATCATGTTTTAATTTGTATATTGTTGAAACCATAATGAACCTCTGATTATATTGGTAACCCAAGCAGTATTCTCCCCCTAACTGTTTAAGTTGGCTGAATACCACCTGAACTGTTTGTCTCTTTTGTATACCATATCTGCTTACATAGCATACTCCCCCTTGATCATTGTTATTGCCTTTGCCTTTGATACTTTGCCTTTGGCTATTGATCTTTGCCATCTACCATTGCCTTTTCCCCTTTTTGACTTCTTCAATAAGGGAGACTTTTCAGATAGGATATGGAGGTTTTGGTGTGATCTATCTCTTCATCCAGATAGATCACTATCCTTTGAAGTATCTTCAGTCATTTCAATGACACACTTATTATCTTGAGTAGCGAGTTCAGTTGCAATCTCCCCCTCAATCTTAGCATTGTCCATAGGGACATTCAGGTCTTCAGCAGTATTGCTGATCTATTTTATGTTGGAGATTCTCTTGGTAAGAATCAAGCTTGTCCAACAACCTAGAATGAACTTGCTCCCCCTCAACAAGAGCATCTAGCTTGTCAGTATCCCCCTCAATTATTGCATTGATCCGGTCCACACTAATTTCAGTCATCATTTAGAATCATTTTAGTTGTGGATTAAAAATCTTGTCAACTGAGGATCATGTTCCCCTTCCTTACTGCTCTCAGAAGAGCTGCTTCTAGTGCTTTCTTTAGTGATGAGTACAACCTACTTTTCTTCTCACTATTCTGCTGAAAAGGCAGGAAACATGTGTCCTACCAGTCAGACATCTTTGAGCTTCAATGATTGGATCCTATTGGTCTTCACCCAAGACTTGTGTACTTTGTCCTTATTTAGGAATGCACACAACATAACACCATCCTCTTCCTCTTGGTCAGTAGGAGGAGTATCCTTGATGGTATGTTTATTCATCTCCAACTTCACACCTGTAGAACTTAGATCCATTCCTTACTAGAGTATGATCCTTAAGAAGGCTCCTTGATCCGGTCTTATTCTTGGAACATCCTCTGTCCAAGTACCATATGGGGGTATGGGCACTTGGACTATCCCGCAAAACAACATTTAAGTTACCTTAGGACCCTAATTTTTATTGGGTCCTAGGTTCTGGTTAGCTTGAAAAAAATTATCTTCATACAAATTTTCTGATCGGAAAACTACCACTTGCACAGTAGGATTGTGTTAGCAATCTAAGGCAAAACGTCCCACTTTGCCACAATACCAAAACACATGAATATTATATCTCCTTTTCTGAGCAGATCTGGCAGTTTGGTTAGCTGCTGACTATACAGAAGGAAGAGCAACAACCTTCTTCTTATTTCTCTCAGCCACAATCTGACTGAAGGTGAGTCTACTAGTAGAAGAACATGGTGTTTCTTGAGATCTACCAACAGTGGTATTCTTTGCAGAAGACACACTATTGATGGCCTCAGAAATGCCCAAGTATGGCTCGCTGACAGAATTGACCTTGGTCTGAGTGTGTGCTGAGAGATCCTGAGAAAATGCCACTACCTTATTCTTGAGTGTGGGGGCTGGTGCACCAAATACAAATGGTCCATGTTTGGCCATTTGAACTTCTTAATGGGGAGACTTCAGTGCACTCAAAACCATGCCCTTTCTTCTTCCATTGTAAGATACACTTGTATTCTTACAAGAAAAATTCTCATTCTTCCAGTGACCATACATGCTGTCTTGGTTATACCTGTTGAAATTAAGGATTAACTTGTGAAAGGTGGCCTGAGGCACTACAGGAGCTTTGTCTTTTCCTTTGGAATGGGCAACTCTAGAATTCCACTTAAACCCTAAACCTCTCTTATCTTTTTGAGAGATGGAGTCAATCAGTGGTAACACTATTTTAGGCTTAATAAATCCAGCGATAATCTCTCTCCTTTAGGAGTTTCTCTTCAAGGTCCATGATGATCTTGTTCTTATCGTTGATGGACCCAATCTGGATGATTGATATGGCCATTAGTTGGATGAATTCCCTCATTTTTTATTCCAGGAAAGATGCTGAATCATGCTGCTAGGATGCAGCTAGCTGTAGGGACATAATATCCTCAGCATGTTTCTGGGCCAACTTCTTGCTTCTTTTTAAAGAGTCCAAAAGGGCACCATACTTATCAATCAGATGATTGATATCTTCCTCCTATTATGAGCACTTTTCACCATTTGATGAAGATGCCCTAGAATTGGGACTTGTCTCATATTCTAAATCAGATGATGATCTAGATAGAGAGTGTACCTTAGCTAGACCAGGTTGATCCTGACAGGACTCTTCATCTGACATTTCCATCGGCCCATAGAAGCTATTAGCATCTTCTTCTTTAGAGTCTGAAGAAGATGAGTCAATCTGATTCCAACTCTTTTTAGTCTTGGCTATGAAGTTCTTCTCCTTCTTGCCCTTGAGATGGTGATGCTTCTTCTCATCAAACTCTTTTCTCTTGACTGGGCAGTCAGCCATTACATGTCCAGGTTTGCTGCAGCAATAACAAACAACTTTAAAATAAACATGTTTACTGGGTTTAGATTTATACCTATCTCCCTTGGAGTGTTTCTTCTCTGCCTTATAATAGTAATTCTTATGATGAGAGTCGGAGGAGAGTCTGCTCCTCCACTACTTCCTATTCATCAGCTTAAGAAACTGCCTAGAAAAGGCAACAGATTCATCATCAGACATGTTGTTGTCTAAGGAACTTGGCTATGTGTTGTCTGATTCAGCTGTCCTCCCTGGGGGAGAGGCAATCCTCTCCCTACTCTTCTTAGAGCTCTCAGCCTTGAAGGCCACAATATTCTCTCTGGCTTGGGACATGCTGATTATCTCTTCCTCCTTCCTGGTAGATAGCTGCATCTCATATGAGAGCAGCTTCCCAAAAAGAGTGCGAGGTGGAGTTTCAATCAACTTTGACACCCCTATGATGGCACAGATATTTGTGTCCCAATCTCTAGTTAGAGACTTGAGGAACTTGTCATTGAGCTCATAATTGCTGAAGACCTTGCCATAGGTCCTCAGCTCATTCAAAATTCTGAAAAGTTTTTCATAACATTCTGTAATGCTATCCTTCTTATTATATCTAAAGGCCTCATACACTTGGTTGAGCAGGGATATTCTATCATCCCTGACCTCCTCAGTGCCTTCCATATAGATAACCAAGGTGTCCCACATCTCCTTAGAAGTCTTGTAGTGAACAAGATACTAGAGAGTAGAATCATCAATAGCACCGACCATGATGTTCTAAGCTCTCTTGTCCATGGTGGATAGAATGACCTCATCCTTGGTCATATCTGAATACTTCTTTGTAGTCTAGACATTTGCATCTAAGACAAAGACATTCATAGGGATGAAAAGTCCTTCTTGGACTGTAATGAAGATCATAGGATCTGAGGCTTCCATGAACAGCCTGACTATCTCTTTCCAAATCCCAAAGTTTTTCTTTTTGCAGACTTGAAGCTTCATTGAGCTCCACTCCTTATGATTCTCTCCTAAATACATATGGATAATATTTAGGTACCCATGGAGATCAACTCAAACTGTTAAATCCATTTTTGAGCAACCACCCTCTGATACAACTTGAAAGTCTTTAGTTTCATGAGTAGCTAACACCTAGAGGGGGGGGGGAATAGGTTCTAGGCCTTTTTAAAACTTTTCCTGTTTTGGGTGAGTTGTGATTTAAGGTTGTTTAGCTTTCAATACAATCACACACAACACACAAGAATTTTATAATGGTTCCCCAGATTACGAGTACATCCACTATCCATCCCACCTTTCTAACAGTTTGTTAGACAAGGCAACTTCTCCAATCTCGGCTCCAAAGAGCTTACAACCTAGATCCCTCAGGGTCTCCCAGTCTCCACTAAGACCTACCTCAGGCACAAAGCCCTACAACTCATAGCATGCTTTGCTCCTATAGCTCAGTGATCCAAAGATCACCTACCTCAAACTTGAGCACAAGTCCTACACTCCGGATAAGAGGATATCCATACAATTTAGAGAAAATGACTATCATACATCTCAGACAACAAGGCCCTACCTCAGATCCATAGAAGGATCCTACAACTCAGGCACAAAGGCCCTACAACTCAGGCAGAATGACTTTCCTACCTCAAATCCACAACAGGTATCCTACCTCAGCCTTTATAATATAGGTTTACACTTAGATCTGTTAAGATCATATAGATGAAAGGTTGATGGTTGGTGTTGATTTGACTCCAAAAACATGATCTCTGAGCCTGCCTTCCTGGACTGAGAATAAACAACCCTAACTTTGACTCCAGAGAGATGATTCGGTAAGCCTGCTTCTTGCTGAACTAAGAAAGCTCAGTTCTATCTCCTTCACAGCAATAAGATGGTTGATTTTCAAGTTGACTTGGCTTGTGCTATGAAGTATCTTGTAGAGAAATTCTTCTTCCTGAACAGAGAAAGAAACTCTGTCCTATGTTCTTCTTCATAGCTCCTAAAAGTGTTCTTCAAGAATGATCTGTTAGGGCTATGGAGTGCCTGCAGCTAGGGCTTGCCTTGCTGCTTCTTCTTTCTCAAAGAAGTATCTCTGAACTTACTATAGCAGGTGAGAATGACAACAACTATATTCTATCAAGTTCCAGATCAGCTGTAGCTATGGTTTGCCCTTATTGCCTCTTCTTTCTCAGAGTGTTTTCTCTGAACTTGCTGTTGAAGGTGGGAATTGCAAAATATATGTTCTTGAAATCTGACATCAGAAGTTTGAACCTGTTCATCAGGCTCTGAAATAATGTCGAGAGGAATAAGATGAAGTTCCGCTCTTTTCGAAAATCGATCCAAAAGTTATCTTCTTCCTTATAATCAGAATTCTTTTACTATCTTCTGCCATTCAACGGCTCTTTGAGTTGTGAGACCTACTGTACTTGTTTGGCTGCAACTTGATTTTGCATTAAGTGCAGTACTGAAGACGTGCGATGTCGTTTGTCGCATACCGTTGACTTCCCATAATGATTTTGAATTTTACTGACATCAGCATTTGTGGACTTAGACAAATTCAAGCAATTTAGTATATGCGTTGAGTGGACAACCTTCACTCAATGCAAAAACACTTAGAAAGATTTCTTTCTCACAAGGCGTTGAGTGAGCCTTCATCATTCAACGCATTTGTCATTAGATAAAACTTTCTGTAGATAGGCGTTGAGTGCATTAAGTGAGCCTTCATCACTCAACGCTTTTGTCCTTAGACAAACATTTTTGTTGATAGGCATTGAGTGCGTTGAGTGAGCCTTCATCACTCAACGCTTTTCTCCTTAGACAAACATTTCTATTAATAGGCGTTTAGTGAGTTGAGTGAGCCTTCATCACTCAACATATACTTGACTTTTCTATCATCTTGATAAGGCGTTGAGTGGACTGCCAACATGGAGGCCTGAGAGCCAACTTGAACATAACCGAGTTATGTGAAATTGTGTGACGAAATGGGACTCGGGAGAAGTTTGACCTGCGCAAATGGCTTAAATTGTCGTTACGACGTGAGCACGGGTTAGATGGAACCGTACCCATATCTATGTCGTTCGGGTTTAAGAGACCTAAGGTTACGTGGCACTTGTCGTTGGCATAGATGGGAGTTTTCGGCGGTCAATGGCTTAAATTGACGTGACCCATGCCGGGAAGACAAATTGCTCATATGTTTGGCCGTCAAAGTGGCGGTGGTGCGTCCGGAATGTCCATGGCTTTAACTGACGTGACATCGACCGGTTCACCGAGAATGTGCCCTGAGTGCACGGGGTGTGTGGCCTTGTGAGCCTACGCCTGTGATGAATTGAATGCTATTATATTGCTCGCTTGTGCTAATAAAACTACAGGGAAGGAGCATTGCCGCCCCGAGTTGGGGGTGGGATCGTTATAATTTGGTCAACATTGCTGACCGTTACCTTTTTGTTTGCCACCGTGCGGTGGTTATGTTGCTTGCAGATGCTGCTGGACCATGCGGTCAATAGCTGGCTAAAGCCCAAATGCGAAGCCGGCCCTTGAAGGCCTATTTGGAAGTGTTTACTGCTTTATTCATGTGTGACCGGCCTGCGTGCCGTGGTTTGTAAAACATGTAATATGAAGTGAAACATTTTGTAAGGCCTTAAGGCTTATTTTGGGTATTTTGTATAACATTCCTAATTTGTAATAGTGGACATTCATGCTCTAATGCTGGGTTCTTTCGTGCAACTTTATAAACTGCTTCCGCTAGAATGCTCTGTGTAGGACGTTGAGATTGGTTGGATGGTTTCCATAAGTAACCACCCGGTCTGTTTGTGGCATACGGCGTCGGGCCCCGGGTGGACCTACTGCTATATGCTATGTGACGGATAGGGGGTGTTACAATTTGGTATCAGAGGGAGGTTTCGATCCTCAGACTACTGGTTTTGGTCGGGCTTAAGGGAATTCGTGGACGAATTCTTTTTAAGGGGTGGTGAGCACATTGTGTGCGTCATCGTAATAACAGTAAAACGAACCCATGAATGTCCACTTAGGAATGAAAATACTCGTGTTTGAGGAACCTGCGTGTTCCTATAATTGCTGTTCGCAATTCTATTTGGTCGCTTAACGGTGTTTTGTACCACTATAGGTGACCGGAAGCGGTACTGGACAGCTAGAATGTCCGGTTTCTGAGGAGCATAGTGCACCCGGTGAGGTGTTTGAGCCTCCTCCTTCGTATGAAACCGTTAGAAGGATCGTAGAAGCGGTGTTCGCTGTGACGGGTGCACAGCTTGGAGCAAATGTACAACCCTGCGCCCCTGTTGTGGCTTCAACGCCGGTGGGCGCGATGCAGCAGATGACCTTTGGTAGACCATTGGCGCAGCAGCTGAATATGCATTTAGTGCAGGGAGCGCACACAGTTGAGGAATATTTGCAAGCATTTCTTATGATAAGTCGCTACCCATGCTTCGAGGTGGATAATGAGCAAGCTACAGTCGATAGGTTTTATAGTGGCCTGCGTGCCGAGTTACGAGTTCTACTGCTAGGACCAAAGTTATTGGGATTCCGAGCCTTGGTGGAATCAGCTAGATCTTTGGAGGCAGATTTGAGGAAGACCCTCCCGATGCCAGCGACCATGGTATCGAACTATACAAACCCCATAAGAGCTGCATCCGGCAGAATGCTGGAGAAAGGGGCTATGAAATCGACTAGTAAAGCTACTTACACTTGTTATACTTGTGGAAAGAAAGGGCACTTTGCCCGAGACTGTTGGAATGGTGCTCGGAAGGGTAAGGAAGCTATGTCAGGAGCAGTCAAGGATATTAGTGAAAAGGAAACGGCATTCGAAGTGCCGAACACCTGAAAGTTTGTATATCGTAAATGGTATAAGAAGCATAGGAATTCAGGTCAAGATCTTTCTGGTGGTTCTGGGGCGACTACGGGTCAGACCCCGGGCACATGTTTCAACTGTGGGGAGCCGGGGCATTATGCTCGTGAGTGCCTAAAGCCCTGGAGGAAGCACGCCGTCGTGACGACAGGTATGGTTTAAAGATAGTTTTGCCTTAAACACTTGTCGCCCTTGTGCATGTTAGCTTAGAACTATCTGTGCTAAGCTTTGTTGCGACTTTACTTTATCTACGAGAGCACCGTTCGTTTAGGGAGCTTTGCATTCCTTTATTAGGAATTATATTGTGCGCGGGTAGAAGTTGTTGCGCTTAGTTTTTGGATTGGGAATCAGGAGTTCGATTTGCAAGCGTCGTTACTTCCGTTGGTGGAGTTCGACGTTATATTTGGTATGGACTGGCTCTCGGAGCAGCAAGCCAATATAGATGCAGTAGCAAGGAAGTCAAGCTGGGAGAAAGTCGTGAGATGACCTTTACGGGCTCGAAGAGGTCGAGCAAGACGTTGGCGTCTGCTCTTCAGGTGGTGAAGGCGGTTCGTGCCGGAGCAGAACTGTTCTTTACAATAGTGGAGGTTGCAAAGCCGAAGCCCACATTGGATTGTATTTCGGTGGTATCGAAATACCCTGATGTGTTCCCTAGAGATCTTCCCGGAGCCCCGCCTCGACAGGAGATAGATTTCATGTTTGAGCTAATACCAGGTGCAAAGCCTGTGTCACGCTCTCCTTATCGGCTAGCGCCTAAGGGAAATGGCGGAGCTGAAGGTGCAACTTCTAAAAGTTGTTGGAGAAATGGTATGTGCGTCCAAGTCCTTCGCCTTGGAGCGCACCGACCCTCTTTAGTAAGAAGAAGAACGGAAGCTTGAGGCTACGTATTAATTATCGGGAGCTCAACAAGTTGACGGCAAAGAACAAGTACCCAATCCCAAGGATCGATGATCTTTGTGATCAGTTGGTCGGGCCAACGACGTACTCTAAAGTAGGTAAGGGAGAGTGATATCCCTAAGATAACGTTCAGTACAGGATACGGACGATACGAGTTTAGGGTCATGCCGTTTGGGCTAACTAATGCGCCGTCAGTGTTCATGGATTTGATGAACAAGACTTTTAGGGAGTACTTGGACCATTTCGTGATCGTCTTTATCGACGATATTTTGGTGTACGCGCATAGTGAGGAAGATCACTTCAGGCATCTTCATTTGGTGTTGAAGACGCTAAGGAGAAATCAGTTGTATGTCAAGTTCCCGAAGTGCGAGTTTTGGCTATCCTCAGTGGCGTTCCTCGGGCATATAGTAAGTGGAGAGGGTATTGCTATGTATCCGGCGAAGATTGTTGCGATGCAGGAGTGGCCTGAGCTTTATACGGTACGGTAGCGGAAGTCCAGAGATTTCTGGGGATTGCCGGCTAATACAGGCGCTTCGTAGAGAACTACTCGCGGATAGCATTACCCCTCACTACTTTGACGAGGAAGGAGCAGAAGTTCTTTTGGACGCCGGAGTGCGCGCGAACTTTTGAGGAGTTGTAATGTCGGTTGACCACGGCGCCAGTGCTGACTTCGCCGAGTGGGACCGAAGGCTATGAGATTTAATAGCGATGCTTCGGGCAGCGGGTTGGGTTGCGTACTACTGCAACACGAAAGTGTAATAGCGTATGGCGCGAGACAGCCAAAAGTGCACGAGAGGAACTATCCGGTCCATGACCTGTTGTTAGTGGCCGTGAGTTTTAGACGTGAAGCTGTGGAGGCATTATTTGTACGGTATGACAATGCATATCTACGCCGATCACAAGAGCGTGAAGTATCGGATTGGTCAGAAGGATCTAACTTTGCGCCATCATAGGTGGATGGAGTTCTTGGGAGACTATACATTCAAGATCCACTACGCGCCTGATAAAGGGAATGCGGTTGCTGACGCGGTGAGTCGCCGAGCCCCAGCTCAAGCCAATTGGCTATCAATGCATGATGAGCGGTTGGTGCGAGAGTTGGAGGCATTGGAGATTGTTTATGTGGACAAGTAATCAAGTGCTGAAGCAGTTCTGAATTGGACTAAAGTCCAATATGACCTGGCTGATCGTATTCGGCAGGCTTAGGATATGGATGCTCATATGAAGCAGTTTGTGGTAGAGACTCTGGATGGCTCAAATTCCCATTTCGTCGCGGAGGACGGATTGCTTTGGAAAGACGGTCGTGTGTGCGTCCCAAGTGTGGGCAATTTATGGGTGGAGTTGTTGTACGAGGCACACTATAACAAGTACTTGATTCACCCGGGGAGCACAAAGATGTACCGTGATGTTAAGAAACTATTTTGGTGGTCGGGTTTAAAGAAGGATGTGGCGCTATACGTAGCCAAGTGCCAAACTTGCGCCTTGGTAAAGGCGGAGTGCCAAAAGCCAGGAGGATTTCTTAAGTCTTTGCCTATTCCGGAGTGGAAATTTGACGACCTCTCTATGGACTTTGTGCACGGTTTGCCAAGGTCGCAAAAGGAGAACGATGCCATTTGGGCGGTCGTAGATCAGTTGTCGAAGGTGTCGCATTTTATTCCTCATAGGAAGGATGATCCGGTGGAGAAGTTGGCAAAGCTTTAGGTGGATAACATAGTATGACTTCATGGTGTGCCCCACAGCATCGTGAGTGACCGAGATGGGCGGTTTGCGTCCAATGATTGGAGGCTGGTGCAACAAATGTTGGGAACAAAGTTGAAATTCAGCACAGCCTTCCACCCGCAAACGGATGGGCAGACCGAGAGGGTCAATAGAATCATGGAAGACATGCTTCGCATGTGTATCTTGGATTTTGGAAAGTAATGGGAAGACCACCTATATTTGGCAGAGTTCGCATACAACAACAGCTACCAAGCGAGTATTCAGATGGCGTCTTTCGAGTCCCTATATGGTAGGAAATGTCGCACGCCGTTGTCTTGGTTAGAGACGGGTGAGTCAAAGTTGTATAAGCAATCGGAAGTGGATGCTGCTACTGCTTTGGTGAGAACCATTCGGGAGAGGTTGCTTATCGCTCAGGACCGGCAAGCAAAGTACTATAATACCAAGCACAGGAATGTGGAGTTCGCTGTGGGCGATTATGTATACTTAAAGATCAAGCCGTTCAAGGGTGTCTCACGGGTGCGACGATTGAAAAAGCTAAGCCCGAGGTAGCTTGGACCGTTTGAGGTTCTGGAGCGAGTTGGTGAAGCGGCCTATCGGTTGAAGCTTTCAGTAGAGCTTAGTGGTTTACATGATGTATTCCACATTTCGGTACTTCGGAAGGTGGTGCAAGAGCCTACGCAAGTGATCGCGGTTGATCGAGTGCCTGTGGATAGTGGGCTAACGACAAAGGTCAAGCCCGTGCGGATCGAGGACTCGGAGGTCAAGCGGCTACGCAATAAAGAGATCAGGATGGTCAAGGTCCGGTGGGACAATTGCGGTCGTGAGGAGCTCTCTTGGGAGCGAGAGCAGACTATGCTTGACGAGTATCCGGAGTTGTTCCGCTCAGGTACAAAATTTGGTTTCGTACATGTCTTTCCGTTATGTAATTTCGTGGGCGAAATTCTTTTAAGAGGGGGAGAGTTGTAACGCCCCGAAACTCAAAGGAGCAAAGGGGGACGTTTTGGGCCAGTTTGGGTTCTGGCTACAGGAACACGGCCTGGGACACGGGCGTGTCCCAGGGCGTGTCAATCCTGTGTCGACACTAAGACGGGAAGCCGACACTTTGGTCTCGACGATGCGTCGAGAGTGGGCACACGGCCTGCGACACGGGCGTGTCGCAGGGCGTGTCGACCCGTGTAGACACTTAGTCCGCGAAGTCGACGAGATTCGCTCGATGATGCGTCGAGACAAGGCACACGGCCTACGACACGGGCGTGTCGCAGGGCGTGTCGACCTGTCTCGACGATCGTCCCGGGGAGTCGACGAGATTTGCTCGACGATTCGTCGAGACAAGTCACACGGCCTAGGACACGGGCGTGTCCAAGGCCGTGTCATCAGATCGATGATTTTCGCTGGACGAAATGTAGAGACCGTGTACACGGTCTGGGGTCCAGGCGTGTCAAGGTGACACGGGTAGGGACACGGGCGTGTCCTAGAACCCGTGCAGTGCTCGGGTTGATTTTGGGGAAAATTGATGGGGTACACGGCCGGCCACACGGCCGTGTCAGGTGGAACACGGGCGTGTCAGCTCGAACACGGGCGTGTTCGATACCCGTGTGAGGTTCCAGGTGATTCGATTTTGACGGTGAATAAGGCACACGGCCCTGGACACAGGCGTGTGCCAGGCCGTGTTCGGTCCAGATTGGGCATTTCAGCCCCGAATCAAAGCCGTTCGTTTCCTTTTTTTGAGATCCAATGGCTAGGGGTTGTTTCTGAAGGGTTATACCCGGGTTTGAGCTTTCAAAACCCACACTTTTCTTAAGTGTTCTCTTTCTAAGGCCTTAGAGAGAGAGGAGAGCCAAGGGAGGAAGAAGGAGCTAGATCCCGCCATTGGAGGAGCTTCGGAGCTCCGAATCGCGAGCCGACTCCGGATCCACGGAGGCAACGCTAGTGCGGTGGTTTTCATCCGATTACTTTTCTATGGCGCCAACGAGGAACGCAAGGGTAACGATCCTCATCTTGAGCATGAGTAGCTCTCTCTCTTTGCATAGGAAGCCCGCTCTCGCAAGTTTGCGGAGAGTTGGAGGCGTTCCTTCGGGTAGATATGTGAAGTCCCCGTTGTTTAGAGTCTGTAAGCGAGAACGGACATAGGAATGATGTGTGAAGCCTACCCGGACATGTTGGTCTGGATCGGTGATGTTGCATTGCATAAATTCCCGAGAAGACTCCGTGCTATGGTCTGTTTTTCTTGTTTTCTACGCGGTAGATTGCAGCAGGGAGCCTTGGGGACTAACCCAAAGGTGCACCCGGAAAACTGGGCGGATACGAGATCTTGCCAACATGGAGGCCTGAGAGACAACTTGAATATAACCGAGTTATGTGAAATTGTGTGACAAAATGGGACTCGGGAGAAGTTTGACCTGCGCAAATGGCTTAAATTGTCATTGCGACGTGAGCACGGGTTAGATGGAACCGTACCCATATCTATGTCGTTCAGGTTAAAGAGACCTAAGGTTACGTGGCACTTGCCGTTGGCATAGATGGGAGTCTTCGGCGGTCAATGGCTTAAATTGACGTGACCCATGCCGGGAAGACAAATTGCTCATATGTTTGGCCATCAAAGTGGCGGTGGTGCGTCCGGAATGTCCATGGATTTAACTGACGTGACATCGACCGGTTCACCGAGAATGTGCCCTGAGTGCACGGGGTGTGTGGCCTTGTGAGCCTACGCCTGTGATGAATTGAATGTTATTATATTGCTCGCTTGTGCTAATAAAACTGCATGGAAGGAGCATTGTCGCCCCGAGTTGGGGGCGGGATCGTTATAATTTGGTCAGCATTGTTGACCGTTACCTTTTTGTTTGCCACCGTGCAGTGGTTATGTTGCTTGCAGGTGCTGCTAGACCATGCGGTCAATAGCGGGCGAAATCCCAAATGCGAAGCCGGCCCTTGAAGGCCTATTTGGAAGTGTTTACTGCTTTATTCATGTGTGACCGGCCTGCGTGCCGTGGTTTGTAGAACATGTAATATGAAGTGAAACATTTTGTAAGGCCTTAAGGCTTATTTTGGGTATTTTGTATAACATTCCTAATTTGTAATAGTGGACATTCATGCTCTAATGCTGGGTTCTTTCGTGCAACTTTATAAACTGCTTCCGCTAGAATGCTCTGTGTAGGACGTTGAGATTGGTTGGATGGTTTCCATAAGTAACCACCCGGTCTGTCTGTGGCATACGGCATCGGGCCCCGGCCGGACCTACTGCTATATGCTATGTGACGGATAGGGGGTGTTACAATTTGAGAGCTGTCTTGATATCCTCAATAAATAGCTCATCTTCCTCATGAGATGGCCCAAACTTGGTCTGTTTCAGAGCCTTACCCAACTTCCTTGAAGTAATCTTGATCTTGTTTCCACTCATTGAGGTTTTAATCTTGCTAGAAGATGAATCTACTTTAGCATTGGAGAAGAGTTCCAACACCACTCTTTTCCAGATAGAGCATGGTTCTAAAAGAACAGACTCTAGGTCAGCAACATTAAAAAGATGAATGACTAGCTGTAATTCCTCAGGTGCGCCTTTGAATCCATTTCTCATTACTTCAGAACCCTCAAACAAGAAATCAACACCTTTCGGGGCCATTAAATTAGTGAGTTGCTGGAGAGACTACGAATTCGGCTCGAGAATACTAGAGAAAGAACGTAGAGAGTCACAAAGGGAAAAGGAATTATTTATATTATCCTAGGCACACATTTCTATTTATAGTTACCCTGTTTGAGAATGTAGAAAGGTACGTACATGTTGTGATTCACACGAGATGATGAACGGTTATGATTAGTCCTTTGAATTTATCGTATTCTGACCCATCATATTGTGTCCATTGAGTGCACTCGACGCACTCGACGCTCTCAATGTCAGGAGTTAACTCAATGCACTCGATGCCTGGAGTTAACACAACGCTCTTAATGCCTGAACAGTTAGTCTTTATTCCTTATTTACCTGCAAAAGGTTAACCTCCAAATGCACATATATATATATATATAATATAAAAGTATTACAATACTAGTTTTGCTTCAAGTTTAACATACTCAATTCAAATTTGAAAGTGTTGAACTTGGCTTCATCAAGAGGATTAATAAAGATATCTGCCACCTATTTCTCTGCGGGGATAAAGTCAAGGTTGATATCTTCATTCTCAACATGCTCTCTAATGAAATGATACCTAATTTCAATTTGTTTGGAACTGCTATATGAAACAGTATTCTTAGCTATTGAAATTGCACTAGATGAATCACATAACATAAGGGCTTTACTCAGGTGAAGATCATAATCTTGGAGTTGATCTTGAATCCATAGTAGGTATGCACAACAACTTCCAGCTGATATGTACTCTGATTCAACTGTGGAGATGGATACACTAGTCTGCATTTTGCTGCTCCAAGGCACTAGCCTTCTTCCTAGAAATTGACAGGTGTCTGGTGTGCTTTTCTTGTCTTCTTTACAACCTGCAAAATCAGCATCTGAATACCCAATTAGTTCAAAATCAATATTCCTAGGGTACCATAGACCAAGATCAGGTGTGACCTTGATATATCTCAGAATTCTTTTGGTAGCAGAATAATGAGACCCTTTAGGGCAGGCCTTGTACCGAGCACAAACACATGTAACATACATAATGTATGGCCTACTAGCCATTAAATAGAGGAGGGAACCAATTATTCCTCTATACATTGTTTCATCAACTAGTTTCCCAGTATCATCCTTTTCTATTGGCATACTTGTAACGCACCTGGTTTTTTGATAATTTGTTTTTAATCCCTTTTGTGGCATAATAGTGACGTAAGGGTGTTACGTTGACTCTTACTTAGCGGGGCGTCGTCGTTAGTACGTAATTTTGTTCATCAGAATTAGTGTTTTCAAATTGGGAAACTTAAGTTGTTAATTTTAAGCGTGTTTGTGAAGTTTGATGGCGATCCGAGCTTAATTGGGATCTTAGTGAATTTTATGAGGATTATTGTTGTTTTAACTTTGGTGGATTTTAAACCAAGGTTGGTTTTTCGGATCCTAATTTTGACTTCGTTGTTGGGTTCGTAGTTCCTTCATTTAGTTTGGTGCGAATTTCATCAAAAACTAAGGTGTTTTAGTAATTTGTGTCGTTTAGATTTTCTTGGAAATTATATTAGTAATATATATATATATATATATATATATATATATATATATATATATATATATATATGTTTAAAATAAACCCTATTCATCGTCTTCTCAAACCGACGGTTTTCACGAAGAGCGAAAGAAGAGGACGGCACGTCGTCGTGGAGTCTTTCGGCCGCTGCCGACCAGAGCTCCGTTGCACGAAATTCTCGACGGAGTATAGATCCGGAACTCTCTCACCGAGATCTTCACGTGCACGGTGAGTTTTTCCCATTTCGTGGAATTTTTGGCATTAGGGTATGTGATCTTAACCCTTATTTTGCCCAAAAAGTTTCAGAGTTTGTAGCCGAGGAATTCTTACGGCCGATCCTTGCAGCGGAACGCTCGTGAGACCGGTTTTCTAACGATTTTGAGGCATGTGGTGATTTTTCCCCACTTCCTAAGTTCTTTTGTTCTTATTCCCATTCCTTTCTCTTCCCTTATGGAAGGTAGGAGTAAAGTAGGATTCAGCTAAGTTAGAATTCATCCAGTAGAGTAGAAATTCGGCTAAGTCAGAATTCTTCGAGTAAGCGTAAGGTTTCGTTAAGTCTTTTTCATCGAGTATGTGGGAATCAACCGGTGTGAAATTCGTCGAGTGAAGTAGTCTTCACATTGAGATCATCGAGTGGAATTTGTCGAGTATTCTCCACGAATTTGTCGGGTATTCTTGAGTTTCAGCTGACTTCGTCATGTCTTTTTCGTCGTATATCACTTAAAGTATTCAAATTCTCCAATTCTTTGTTGTCGAATATAGTCGTTGAGTCAAGCCATTTTCATCGAGTGAGTGTTGAAAACATCGACTAACTTTCGACGAATTTGTCGAGGACTTAAATCATTCATGGAGTCTAACTTAATGTCATCGTATGCATCGAGTGTATTGAATTTCTTCAAGTTAAATTCATTGTATATCATTAGGTTTCTACCAAATTCGTTGAGTGCAATTTGTCAAGTATATTCGACGAATCAGTATAGACTTAGATTTTTCTCACCTAAGGAAGCACAATTCATCGTGTATATTCGACAAATCATTGTGGACTTAGAGTTTTCTTGCCCAAGGGAGGCCAATTCATCGAGTATGCCTTAGAGATATTTTGGGACCTTTTCTTCCTCTTCGTTGTTGTTCAATGTCAATGCTTAGATTTGTGTTCTATCAGTGTTTTTAAGTGTTTCATTGTGGCCATTGGGTAGTAGTGGATAAAGGACAGCCACCCTAGTGCTGGTTTGTGAATCATTACACCTGGTGGGTTTTTATTCTCTTTTTATGGACTGTCGGGTTGTGTTGGACAATGTGGCCACCACTGCAGTGCCTTTTTAAGATGTTTGGTCTGATGGTTTGTGTTGGACAATGTGGCCACCGACTCAGTACTATTTTTACCAGTGTTGATGATTCACATGTTTGAGCTGATCAGTCTCTTTCTTTCCACGTACATACATATGTTCATTTGCATACTCTTCCAGATATTATAGAAGCATGGATTTATACCACACTTGGTGCAACTTCTTATACTTAAACCTTTGTGAATTCTTTATTGCTTATTATCTTATGATTTTTATGTTGTGGTTTGACAACTATTTTTTGTTTGGGTGGGTAACCCTATTGACCTGCTTAACTGCTTGATTTTATTTCTTATTTCCACTTGTACATTTTTGCTGAGGCATTCTTTTCTTTTGAATGCCTCCGGCTCAGGATAGCTACAGTCTGAGTAGTTAGAGATGGTGGCTTCAGGCATTCTGTAGTTATAGCAGTGATCCTCCCCTCACATTCATGAGGTAGTATTGTTATTCTTCTTTTCAGTTGAGATATACAGTTTTTCCCATTGGTTCGTGTTAGGTTGTTGACGCCCACAGTGATTTGTTGCACATGATAGACGATTTTCTAGTTATTACGCCAATATCTTGCAGTTTGTTGTATCCTCTTGCTCTCTGGGATGGCATTATGAAAGGATGCATGTTAGTTACTTTCAAAAGTATAAAAAGATAAATACTTTTACCTCGTTGATCAACAGGTTCTTTAACTCCCTTTAAAAGTTATTCCTTGATTGCAAGTCACCTGATCAAAAGACTTGGATTGGTTTTTGAGCACCTGATCAAAAGCTCAATGGTGGAAGTCACCTGATCAAAACCTGTTAGTGGATTCCTACCAGGGTGGTAGAAGAGTGGATGTACCTAGGTTGGGGAACCACTATAATATTCTTGTATTGTCTGGTTGCCCTCTTTCTTTTGTTCTTGCTGTGCCTGTGCTAGTTAGGTTTGCTGTGCATGTGATAGTTAGTTTAATTTCTGCTGTGCCTATAGTAGATTAATTTATCTTAGGACCGTGTTTTACTCTCATCCAAATTCTGGTATCAAATAGCTTCCCAACTCTATAGTTTTTATTAATCAGCAAAAAGCATTAAAAGTTTTAAAGATACTATATTCAACCCTCCCCCTCTAGAGTATATCAGATCTAACCCTCACTTTCAATTGGTCTCAGAGCAGGTTCCTTTGGTTGTACAAGCTAACCCTTGAACCAAAAGATCCTTTTTTAGATCTGATCTTTTACTTCTTTTAAGGATTATATTCAAAGCATGGCACAAAACAAGGATTATGCAAGCACCAGACCTCCAGTGTGTAACTTAAATAAGTTTGCCATCTGGAAGGCAAGAATAAAACTTTATGTGAATTCTATTGATGAGGACATCTACAATTCTATCTTGACAGGTCCTCCTCAACCATCTACATCTACAGTAACCTTAAGCACTCATGCAGTTCCACCACCTGAGTGGACTGATGCTCAGAAGAAAGCCAAGGTTGCTGATGCTAAGCAATGAACATTCTGGCCCAAACAATGTCTGATGACATCTTCCAAAAAGTGGCTGAATGCACTTTAGCCAAGGCCATTTGGGACTCTCTCAACGAAATGGTGGCTGGCTCTACTGATGAGAGAAAAGATAGAAGATCAAATCTCATATCCCAGTATGAGAACTTCAAAAAGGAGGAAGCAGAATCTATTGCAGACATGTACAACAGACAGAGCTCAATCATCAATGAGCTGAAGACTTTGGATAAGGACATCACCCTTACTTAAGTAAATGACAAAATCCTCATGTGCTTCCCAAGCTCATGGGATTCAAGGATCTAGCCAATCAAGGAAGCCAGGAGCTTAAATGAGATTTCCATAGAATCTCTACTTGGAAAGCTCAAATCTTATGAGAAGCTAATAAAGTCCAGAGAAGCAGCTGAACAAAGGACTCCTCCACCAGCAAGAAATGAGCATAACTTGGCATTCAAGGCTACTGAAGAAACTGAAGATTCAACAGTAAATGAAGAACTGATGAGTCTCTTTGCCAAGAGATTTTACAAAATGGCAAGAAAAGATTTCAGAAGAAAATCATCTAGGCAGGATGATAAGCCAAGGTATGATAAAACACATACTAAAGAAGTAGTATATTTTTTTTGCAGGAAACCTGGGCACTTTATCTCATAGTGTCCAGAGAATCAGAAGAAAGAAATAAGAAAAGAAAAGGACTCCAGAAGACAACACAGCAGCAGGCCTTCTTCTAGCAAATACAAAAAGAATGAGAAGTGTTTTGTTGCTGATACTTGGAGTGAGACAGAAGATGAATCCACATCTTCCAGTTCCAGTGAAGAGGAAGAAGAGGCAAGGGCCAAGGAAATCTACCTCATGGACATCAATGCCTCCAGCAGTCAATCAAACAATGAGGAAGAATCTGACAATGAAGGAGCGTCATAGTCAGAAGCTGATCAGGTACTCTCAACTTTTGATTATAGTTCTGATACTTTCAAAATTGAGTTTTAAATCTTGTGTATTGATCTAATTAACTCAAAAAAAGAAATTAAAATACTTAGGGAAAGACTAGCCAATCAAGAAAATCTAATTTCTGAAAATACTACATTGAAAGATGAACTAACTCTAGCCAATGAACAAATCATGTCTTTAAAAATAGAGCTATATCAGGCCAAACAACTTGAGGAATCTCTCAATGGGAGAAGCCTTAAGCAGACGGACATCACAAGCACAGTCAATGCCAGACTGAATGTCAAATTGGGCTTGGGTGCATCATCAAGTTTACCCCCCATACTCAAGAAGAATATATTATCCACACCAATAAAGTTTATGTCTGAAAAAGGGTAAAGTAAAGGTAGATAATAACAATCCAAATCAAACGGAAATTACACACAAAAATAAGAAAAGAAGACAGGATAAGAAAAATCATAACCAGAACAATGTTCAGCAGATTTCATCAAACTCAGATCGACGAAATGTGTCCAGTTCATCGAACTCAAGTCGGCGAACTCTGAACGCAAATCTATATAATAATTATTTGTCTTACTACGATCGACGAACGATGTATGGTTCGTCAAGTAGAGATCGACGAACTTGGGGCACAGAAAATTAATATGTTCATTCTCTGAGCAGAGATCGCCGATCTCATCCCACTTCGTCGAACTCTGGTCGACGAACTTACAACTTTTCTTCGAACCCAGACAGACTTAATAAAAGTCATAATTATAACAGCAACTCTAATCAAACTAGGAAACATTTTAATCCACTTGCTGATTGGATAATTCCTCCAAGAAAATATCACGCCTTAGGGTATAAATCTCAACCTGAATTTTTAGTAATATCAAGCTTTCCTTATTAACAATATAAAGAACCCAAGGTAACCTGGGTCAAGAACAACTAATTGTTTACTTTGCAGGTAAAGGGTTGTCCAGTTGTTAATCAAAAATGGTATCTGGACAGTGGATGCTCCAAGCATATGACTGGCTGCAAGGACAACTTAAATAACTACAAGTCTAAGCTGGGACCAAAGGTTATCTTTGGTGATTCAAATTGGGGCCAGTCAGAGGTCTTTGGAGAAGTAAAGATTGAAGCAGTCACTTTCAAAAAGGTGACATATGTAAGTGGAATCAAGCATAACCTCATCTTCATAAGTCAACTATGTGATGAAGGTTATCAGGTACACTTTAACTCAACATCTTACATTATTTCTAATAAAGAAAAACAAACTGTTTTAATTGGAATAGACAAGGTAACATATATATAGTAGATTTTCATTCTGCAAATTCAGATATCTGTTTACTTAACATTGTTAGCAATCAAAATGATCTTTGACGTAAAAGGCTAGGACATGTTAATATGAAAAACATTGCTAGGCTATCTAAAGACAACCTTTTGAGAGATTTACCTTCTGTTCCCTACAAGAAGGAAGGACTCTATGGGGCTTGTCAACTGGGCAAGCAAACTAAATCTAGTTTTAAATCAGTTAATAAGAGTGATTCACCTAGGATCTTGTACTTACTGCACATGGACCTTTTTGTACCTATTGTTGTACAAAGCCTAGGAGGGAAATCTTATACCCTAGTTATTCTAGATGACTTCTCAAGATTCACTTGGGTGTTCTTTCTGAGATCTAAGTCAGATACATTCAAAGTTCTTATAGATTTTCTCAAGATCATACAGATTGAGTACTCTACTCATGTTGTATTGATCAGAAGTGATCATGGTACAAAGTTTGAGTCTCTTCTTATGCATGAGTTCTATGCGAAGGAAGGTATCAGACATTGCTTCTCAGCTCCTAGAACTCCTCAACAAAATGGGGTAGCTAAAAGGAAAAATAGAACCTTAATTGAAGCTGCAGGCACATTACTTGCAGATGCTTACATGCCCCTATCCTTTTGGGCAGAGTCTGTAAGCACAGCAAATTATGTACTAAACAGGAGTTTAATACATAAACTTAAGAATAAGACTCCTTATGAATTGCTCAAAAGGAAGAAACCTAAAATCACCTATTTTAAAGTATTTGGTTGCCTATGTTATATTCATAATAATAACAAGAAATATATTAGAATGTTTGAAGCTAAGGCTGAAGAGGGAATTTTTCTAGGATATTCCCAAGTCAGCAAAGCTTATAAGGTATTCAATAAATCATCTTTAAAAATTGAGGAATTAATATGTGTAACTTTTGATGAGACTAACATGTCTTATAAGGTGAAAGAAATTTTTACCAATAGGCTATACCACCTCCTCCTCCTCGACAAGTTGATGAAGATAGTGAAGAAGAACTTTTGGAAGAGGTTGAAATTCCTTAAACAGCAGGCATTATTCCACAAGAGGAATTAAATCCAAATGTTGTTGCTGAACCAACTTCACCCACTGATCTTGTCACACTAATGGATCACCCTAGATCTCAAGTGATTGGAGACATGTCAGTAGGTGTATAGATGAGGTATCAACTCAACCAAGATGTGATGCATGCCTATTTCCTCTCTCAAGTTGAGCCTCAATCCGTAAAAGATGCTGAGCAAGATCCCCACTGGATCATTGCAATACAAGAGGAACTCAACCAATTTGAGAGATGTAGAGTTTGGGATTTAGTTCCAAGACACAAAGACTACCCAGTAATTAGAACTAAATGGGTCTATAAAATCAAGCAAGATGCCCATGGTGTAATTGTGAGAAATAAGGCTAGGTTTGTTGCTCAAAGTTATAAGCAAGAAGAAGGAATAAACTATGACCAAACTTTTGCACCAGTTGCAAGGTTAGAAGCAATCAAAATTTTCCTTGCTTATGCTGCCTAAAAGAAGTTCAAAGTCTATCAAATGGATGTCAAGAGTGCATTTCTGAAAGGAATACTTAAAGAAGAGGTTTATGTTGAACAACCTCCAGGTTTTATCTCTCCAACCCATCGTTCATATGTCTTTAGATTGCATAAAGCTATTTATGGTTTAAAGCAAGCTCCAAGAGCTTGGTATGAGACCCTAGATAGCTTCCTGATAGAGCATAAATTCACTAGAGGCATTGTAGATAAAACATTATTCACCAGGCACCATAATTATCAAACTTTGTTAGTATAAATTTATGTAGATGCCATTATATTTCGGTCTACTGATTCCAAACTATGCAAGAGGTTCTCTGACCTCATGCATTCAAAGTTTGAAATGAGTATCATGGGTGAGCTCTCCGACTTCCATAGTCTCCAAGTGAAGCAGCTACCTGATGGCATTTTCATATCCCAGGCTAAGTATGTTAAGGAGCTTATTAAAAAGTTTGGGATGGCTGATGCCTCAGCAAAGAAAACACCCATGGCCACTAATGCTGTAATAGATTCTGATGCACATGGGAAACCTGTTGATCAGAAATTATATAGGGGCATTGTTGGGTCCCTACTATACCTTACAGCAAGTAGACCTAGCATAATGTTTGCCACATGTCTTTGTGCTAGGTTCCATGTGAACCCTAAAGAATCTCATCTAGTTTTCCTTAAAATAATTTTGAGATATATAAAGAGTTGTCCTAGTCTAGGACTCTGGTATCCTACTGAGTTAGAATTTGATTTAACTGGATATTCAGATGCTGACTTTGCTGGATGCAGGGTAGATAGGAAAAGTACCTCAGGGGCTTGCCAGTTCCTTGGTATGAGACTAGTGTCTTGGTTCTGCAAGAAACAATCATTTGTGTCTACATCAACTACTAAAGCAGAATATATAGCAGCTGGTAGTTATTGTTCCCAGATGTTGTGGATTCAAAACCAACTCCTGGATTATGGGTTGAACTTAAATAATTCAACTCTTTTATGTGATAACACAAGTGTTATATCCTTAGCCAAAATCCAGTCCATCACAGTAGGACTAAGCATATAGACATTAGACATCATTGCATTAGAGAGTGTGTAGACAAAAACAAAATTAAACTTTTCTATATCTATACTGATTTACAAAGAGCAGATATTTTCAACAAACCCTTGGATGAAAGAAATCACTTATTCTTTATAAATCAGCTTGGAATGATCAATGGAGAAGCTTTAGCTTAATTTTTGTCTGCAGTCGATGAATTTTTCAAAGTTCATCGAATGGAGATCGACGAACAGAAGAAAAGTTCTAGAGATATTCGTCGAACGGAGATCGACAAACTCTCTATGAGTGAAGTTGTTTTCGTTGAACGGAGATCGACGAATCTGCTTCAGAGAAATTTCATCGAACAGAGCTCGGCGAAATGTTTTCAAATCTTCAGACTAAGCTCGACGAATTTTTTAACTATAAAATATTTTGAAAGAAAATGGTTGTCAACCTAAATCACCTAGAGGGGGGCGAATAGGTGAGTTGTGCGTCTTTTGCGGAATAAAAAAATAGTTAGAGCACAGCACAGAACTATCTACCAATATCACAGACGACACAAGATTTATAGTGGTTCCCCAACCTTGGGTACATCCACTTTCCCTCACCGATCTAGCAATCAACTAGACTCGGCTACTCCACTATCTCGGATCAAAAATTGATCCTACCCTCAGAACAAAGTTCCTACAAACTCGATCCAAACAAGGGGATCTACACCTCGGAAGATAACACTTCCTACAAACTCGGAGTGAAAAACTCCTACACTCAGAGAAACTTTCTCCTACAAGATTAATAAAGTTGGAAAATTATACAACCAGTAAATCCAGTCAGATCTGATGAAACGGCCAGAAAGCTTCTTCTTATGGACTTTACAACACTATCAGAAATCGGTGAAGAGAGTCTCAGCCTAGATCTGGATATTCTTTCCTTTACAGAATCAGAGAGAGAAGCTGAACGGTGATGTCGATCTCGATCTGTAACTTTCTTCAGAATGAATCCTCTGACCTTAGAAGCAGTGGCCGGAGAAGATGGTGGCGGCGGCGGCTTCCATTTCGGGAAAAAGGGAGGAGTCGGCTGAAGAATTTTTTTTTCTCGAAATAAAATGACAAGAAAGCTTGGAGAATACTTAGGGTTTGTCATTTTCTGATAAGACCTTATATAGAAGAGACTAACGGTCATAATCGGTCATAATGATGTACACGTGGACCAATCATGTCGCGTGATTTCAAAATCCCATCAGAAATAGTACTTAGACAAATTTCAGAGAAGGTTCAGCCATATACACGAGTAAGTGAATAGCTACTCGAGTAGTTGAATAACTACTCGAGTACATGAAGGAGAACATAGTCGGGTATATAAAGATGGGCTACTCGAGTAGGTAGAAATCAACTTCTCGAGTAAGCAGACGGAACTACTCAAGTATGTAGAGTGACTTACTCGAGTACATAAAGGATCTACTCGAGTACTGGAAAAACTACTCGAGTATATTACATAAACTACTCGAGTACATGAAGGATTGCTCGAGTGGGATACTTAGAATGAATTCTGAAGATGTCAGCAAGAGCTACTCGAGTAGTTGAACTAAACTACTCGAGAGGAAGTAATTTACTCGAGTAGGTGAAAGTTCTACTCGAGTAAAAGACTTAGAAAATTCTAGAGTAGGAAAATATCAAGGTACACTAGTGAAACATGATCTACTCGAGTAGGTATAATTAAATACTCGAGTATGATTTTATCTACTCGAGTATGGGAGTATACTTACTCGAGTCCACGACTTAGAAAAATTTTGATAAGTGAACCCTTTAATACTCGGGTATAAAGAGTAATCTACTCGAGTATATAAGCATGTTACTCGAGTATATGACTATGTCTACTCGAGTAGGTGACTTAGCTACACGAGAGATGCACTTAAGTACTCGAGTACAAGGTTCCGTTACTCGAGTAAATTATACCCAAACTACTCGAGTAGTTATAGACCTACTCGAGTAAAAGACTCAGAGAATTTTTGATGTTGGAAAACTGTTACTTCTAGTGTAGTCAACTTCCAATTCCTTTCCCATAGTCTAATAGCTTGAATATGAAGTGTATCACAATAGAGAGACCACACATGAGGCAACACCTCGGAATATGCAATGAGGGATTACATTGCACAGTTCCTATGTTTGGTGACCCACTGTGGACTGACATTGGTCTACACTTCCCAGTGAAATTCCTGCAAACATATAACTCAAACCAAGCATCAAATACAACTTAATTCATCTTAGTTCCAGGGTGACTTCATCAAATCTGGGTTAATGTGGATGTAATACCCAACAATCTCCCCCTATTTGTTGAAGTCAGAACCCTTTACACTAAGGTGAATTATGGACATAAAAGAAACTAAGTAGAAAAACATGAGCAGGTAAGCAATAGACAATGAAAAGGATAATTAGACAGGAATGAAGAATTGTATATATGTAAATTTCCAAAAACATCAAGTCTACTGCTTGTCATTTCAATCTCTCAACATCTTTTAGGTTTAGGCTTGGGATTGCTGCTTATCCATCTTTTCTTGCTGTCTTCTTAGATAACTGAAAGGCTTAGGGAAATATTTAGGAGGCCTTGGAGGAGCAGCAAGATTATTTCTCCCAAACTCTCTGTCATGGATCCTCCTTTTTAGCATAGATTTCTCATATAACTCCCATTCCTGGGAACTGTAATGAATGTTCCTGTTCTCATTAAGATCCAAAACTAGCCTGAGTGTGTCCAAAATTAGAGATTTGGAGGTTGGAGACCAAGCTTCAGCATGTTCAGTGGCTTTGGAAGGAGTAGTCCTGCTAGCAGAGGGGCCTTCACCATACTTCCTTTTCTTCTTGTAGGTTATGATCTCTGGAGGAGCTTGAAGGAATATATCAGCAGGGTCTTCTTCCCAGCCTGGAACATAAGTGTCTGGAGGAGCAACTGAGTCTCCAGGCTTGGGAGAGAAGGTAGGTGCAGAGGAACAGTTGGGGCAGTGACATCTGTAGCTAGAGGGTTGAGATGATGGGGAATGATGTTTGGGTCAACTGCAAGATCTGGCAAGATCTGATTGTGCATCCAGACAACAGTGTCATATGTGTGAAATTTTACACTCTGTATTTGGGCTAGACATCAGCATGAATGGTATTCACATGAGCTTGCCATTCATCTGTCTTCTGAGCAGTAGATTTTTCTACCTGTTCTTTGAGTTCTTTTATCAAACCCTCCCCCTTTCTGATTTCAACAGATAGTTGGGCTATAGCATCATCTTTGAAAATACCCACTTCTTCACAGATCTTCATCTTGTTGGCTTCATTCCACTTGTCTAGCTCCATCTGATTGTTGGCAAGGGTGACACCTTGTTCCATAACATTGCCCACACTAGTGATAGTATGGTCAAGGGTTTTGCCACCAAGTTGAAATAAGTACTTGAGCTTGTCAGTGTTATGCTGAATTTCAGCAAAGCCTCTGCTCATCTCAGACTCAAGAGCAATTACCTTGTCAGTGACCACCTTTAGAGAGGTGTCAAAATGATGTCTTTGTTCTTGAAGAAGAATTGTGATGTGTTGCAGCAAATCTGAGGAGGAGGAGACTGTAACAACAGCAGTAGAGGGAGCAGCAGTAGGGAGAGAAGGAGTTACCCAAGGAGCTAGTTCTTCAATTATCACAGAGTTGTGAGCTCTGGTGGTAGGAGAGAGAGCAACCCCTTCTTCTGTATCCTGAGGAAGAGAGAAGTCTAGATTTCTGAGAGGGGCCTCAACTGGCTCAGGAGAAGGCTCATCAGAAATAAGAATGGTGTCTGGCTTGTCTGGTGGAGGATTTGGAGAAGGTGTTGGAGTCCTGGCTGGAGAATGGGCAGGAGACTGTACTGGAGAGAAGTCCTTGTGACATTTAGTGGTTGGAGCTGGAGTAGATAGAGGAGGATGGGGAGCACTTCTTCAGATAGCTCTGCAATCATAGCATCTATAGCAGCAGCTGTGGACAGAATAGTGTCTTGAGGTACTTGATCTGAAGGAGTGGCTGGACTCTGTGGAGTATGAGGTAGGGATGTAATTTCTGGCTGAGGAGAGGGCTGCCTGACTTGGCTAGAAGGAGCAGGCTCCCCCTCACTTGGTGCACCAGAGGAGCTGGCCACATGATTAGGAGAGGGAGATGGAGTCCTGTCCTCTACAGCTGGAACTTCTGGAATTTCTGAAGCCTTTGCAGCTTGGGCAGAATTCTTTAGCTTGAGATCCCATCTCTGAATGGAAGAGATGGAGATCTTCTTCATGTGGTGAAGTGGGGTCCCTTTGGAGAAGTTGATAACTTCAGGATCTGTTTCATGGAGGAGCAGAGAGATGATTCTGGCGTAGTTGGGGGATTTCGAGTTGTCCTTGATTTTATCCAGAATCAGCATACCAAATTGATATTTCTTGCGGCAGACAATTGCTTGCATCATGTCGAAGAAATAGGATGGAATGTCTTTGATGGAGTGTGCCTTGCAGAGAAGAATTTTGCCAATAATGTCAACTAGAAATTTCCCTTCAGCATTCATGTCTGACATTTTAATATACTGATCTTCAGGAGAAATGCCACAGAAAAGGGTTGTTCGGTCAGAGTATTCATCATCTAAATCATCTTCTTCATTGACAATCTGCAAACGGAGAAGCTGAGATACAGAGGTCTTGGTGAACTTAAGTTTCAAACCCTTCACTTTGGATTTTAGGACTTTTCCATTTCTTCTGACCTTGAGATTGGAGAAGAATTCAGCAACTTCGGGGAATAGAACGCGACAGGGTTCCTGGAGAATGAAGGAGAGGCCGGCAGTGTCGAGAAGGATGAGGAGGTTTTGGAAGTCATCGGAGAGCTCTGCAATACCTGCGGTGAATATTTCTGAGCCGACGTCGATCTTGGAAGAAGTCGCCATGGATGCGATTGACTGGAAGAAGTGAGAGAGGCGGCTCTGCAACAACGGCGGAGGAGAGTAGGCGAAGCGACTGAGTAGACGAAGCGGCAGAGGGTACTCGAGAGAAAGAAATAATGTCGTGTAGGTTTGGGTTTTCGAAATTTCATATATATAATTCTTAAATTACCGCTAATTAATTTAAAGGAAGAGGCGGCATTTAGCCTTGGGTGGCGAATAGAACAAATTTCAAAATCTGGGAAGCATTACACGAGAAAGAGATAGACTACTCGAGTAGGTAAGTGAGTTACTCGAGTAGGTCACCAGGAGTTACTCGAGTAGGTCTGCAAAGAGTACTCGAGTAGGTGGAGAAAAAGACTCGATTAGATAGGTGACTTACTCGAGTAGGTAAGTGACTTACTCGAGTAGGTCAGTAGATACTCGAGTAGGCACATTCTTATACTCGAGTAAGTAGAGAAGAGTACTCGAGTATGTTAGTTGTTACTCGAGTAGGTCTGCCTTGACTCGCGTAGGGAAGTCACATACTCGAGTATGTCTCATGCTTCTCGAGTTGAATTTTGAAAAAGTTGAGAAAAAGTAGATTTTGACTAACCCCTTGCAATTACTTGCCTCTTAGTCATCCAGCCTTCGTTAGTCCTCTTTGTTGAGCATCCCAAGCTCTGTCTTGAAGAACGAGAACTTGGCTCATCCAGCGGCTTTGTGAAGATATCTGCAACTTGCCTATCTGTAGGCACATATTGGAGATCTATGTCTCCATGCTCCACATGTTCCCGGATGAAGTGATAACTTAGCTCGATATGCTTTGTCCGGCTGTGGGAGACTGGATTGTTGGCTATTGCAATTGCGCTGGAGGAGTCACAGTACAAGGGAATATCCTTGAACTGCAGGTTGTAGTCCTCGAACTGATTCTTTATCCATAGTAACTGTGTGCAACAACTGCTTGCAGAGATATACTCTGACTCGGCCGTTGAGATTGCGACACAGTTCTGCTTCTTGCTACTCCAGGAGATTAGCCTTCTTCCGAAGAATTGGCAAGTCCCTGAGGTGCTTTTCCGGTCGTCTTTGCTACCTGCAAAATCTGCATCTGAAAATCCAATTAGTTCGCTGTCATTACTTCTTGGGTACCATAAGCCAAGATTGGGTGTGCCTTTAAGGTATCTCAGGATCCGCTTTGCAACAGTGTAACGAGATTCCTTAGAGTTCACATGAAATCTAGCACAGACACATGTTGAAAATATTATGCCAGGCCTACTGGCAATAAGGTAGAGCAAGGATCCAATTATGCTTCTGTACTTGGTTTCATCAAAAGGTTTCCCTTTTTCATCCTTATCCAGAGACATAGTTGAGCCCATTGGAGTCCTCATAGAGGTTGCGTTCTCCATTCTGAATTTCTTAATTAGTTCTTTGGTGAACTTGGTCTGTGAGATGAAAATTCCATCTTCAGATTGTTTCACCTGAAGCTCTAAGAAATACTTCAGCTCGCCCATACTGCTCATTTCAAACTTCCCTTGCATAAGTTTTGAGAACTTTTTGCAGAGGTTGTCATCGGTAGAGCCAAAAATAATGTCGTCGATATAGATTTGCACTAGCAAAATCTTATCTTTTATTTCCCTAAGAAATAATGTCTTGTCTATCTTTCCCCTTGTGAACTTGTTCTCAAGTAGAAAGGTCGACATCGTTTCATACCAAGCTCTAGGAGCTTGTTTCGGACTATATAGGGCCTTGTGCAGAAAATAAACATGATCAGGAAAGTTAGTGAAAGGGAAACTAGATCTGAAGGTTGTTCCACATACACTTCCTCCTTTATGTTACCATTCAGGAAGGCCGACTTCATGTCCATCTGATAGACAGTGAAGCCTTTGAAAGCAGCATATGCTAGGAACAACCTTATTGCCTCCAGCCTCGCCACTGGAGCATATGTCTGGTCGAAGTCGATTCCTTCTTCTTGATGATAGCCTTTAGCGACGAGTCTGGCCTTGTTCTTTATGATAGTTCCGTCTTCATCCATCTTGTTCCTGTAGACCCATTTTGTTCCAATGATGTTCTTTCCTTTGGGGCTTGGAACCAGCATCCACACATTACAATGCTTGAACTGATTTAGCTCTTCTTCCATTGCCATTATCCATGATGCGTCTGAGTTTGCTTCTTCAAATTTCTTTGGTTCAACCTGTGAGAGAAAACTCAAATGAAGATTCTCATTAGTTGTACCTCTCTGAGTTCTGACAGCATCCCGGGGATCTCCTATGATATGGTCCATGGGGTGATCCTTCAGATGTCTGAGCTCTAGAGTTCTTGCATCTGGATTATCTTCAAGCACCGGAGTGATTTCTTCATCCTGGATGACTTCTTCATTTTGATCATCAGCCTCTCCAATACGAGTTAGAGTGGTGATCTTAATGAACTTCTCGCCTTTGTCTTCGGACGGATCATCCAAGCTAGTTTCTTTCACCTTTTCACCTGCATCTTCAGTGAGCACACTAGACAGATTACTTTGCAGCAAGCCCATCTCATCAAATACAACATGTATCGATTCTTCCACCACCAGGGTTTTTCTATTAAATATCCTATATGCCTTACTATGACTACTATATCCTACAAAAATACCTTCAAAGCTCTTTTCCCTGAACTTGGTGGTATGATACTTACCATTGTTAAGTACGAAGCATTTACAGCCAAAGATTCTAAAGTAAGAGACTGTTGGTTTCCTGCCTTTCAGAAGTTCGTAAGGTGTCTTATTGTGGTCTTTGTTTATGAGTGCTCGATTTTGCATGTGGCATGCAGTGTTGGCGGCCTCAGCCCAGAAGTACTCCGGTAGTGAAGCATCACTCAACATGGTCTTGTAGGCCTCTATGAGTGTTCTGTTCCTTCTCTCAGCCACTCCATTTTGTTGTGTAGTACGAGGAGAGAAAAACTCATGAAAGATACCTAATATTTCACAGAATTCTGTCATGGCCCCAGATTTGAACTCTGTTCCGTTGTCACTTCTGATTTTGACTATGGAGCAGTTGTATTCATTCTGGACTTGCCTAGCAAAACTAGTAAAGATGTCGAAGATGTCTGACTTGTGTTTTAGAAAGAACACCCACGCAAAGCGCGAGTAGTCATCAACAATTACCAATGTATAGTCCTTACCTCCCAAACTTCTAATCTGCAGTGGACCAAACAAGTCCATGTGCAATAGATGAAGACATCTGTTAGAGACTTTGCCAATAATGCTTTTAAAGGTAGCCCTTGTTTGCTTACCTTTTACGCATGCATGACAAGGTTTGTCTTTGACGTATTTGAAATTTGGGGTATCACGTACTAAGTTCATTGAAAATAGTTTATTAATTGTTTTGAAATTAATATGTGATAATCTCTTGTGCCATTGGTCACCAAGAGACGCACTATTGATAATACGGTTTGCAGTCAATTTTATTAGGATATTTTCGGGGTTTTAAAGCAAATCATGTCCTGTAAAGTACTTATTTTGATTCCCCTTTGTATATATTTTTGTCGCTAATGCTTTTTTTTCTGCTTTTTGCAGGTTTTCACAGCTTTCAGCCGAATTTTGCTGTGACACGCCCCAAGGTCACGCCCTACCAGGGCGTGTACCTAGGGCGTGTAACCCAGAGGAATGAAGCAATTGGTCTGAAACTGCATTCCATGGAAACTTAGTGTACACGCCCTTTGTCACGCCCGTGTCACATCCGACACGAGCGTGTTCTAGAGGCGTGTCCCCAGGTTTCGAGGAATCGCCGCAGCGCGCTCGTTTTTCCCGCTCCACCGTCGCACCGAAAGTGTCACGTCCCAGGGTCACGCCTGACCCGGGTGTGACATATGGGCGTGTACTTCAGCAATTCCGCCCGTCACCTCCAGCATTCAATTTCAGTTCAACAAAGTCACGCCGCAAAGAACACGCCCCAGGTACACGCCCGACCAGGGCATGACCTGTGGGCGTGTACCTCAACTACTTCGTCAGAATTAAATTCCAGCCCGAAAAAGTCACGCCGAATGTGTCACGCCCCAGGGTCACGCCCGACCAGGGCGTGACAGGGGGGCGTGACCCGACCCAAAAAATTCTATAAATAGAGCCCAACTCTAAGGGTTCAGGGACACTTTTTGCATTGAGAGGGGAGGTTCTGTCCTTTGTATTTTTGAACTTTTTTAAGCATGTCTCTCCATTTTTAGTTCTTAGCTCTAGCTTTATGCTTTCCCTGTATTAGTTCCTAGCTTCGTTCTGTAGTATAATGTTAATGATAGTGCAGTTTACCTTTCCATGCACTTGTAATCTCTGGTTTTCAAGCTGTAAGATCCTTGTTTCCATTAATAAAAAGTGTTGTTTTCTTTTACGTTTCTGCTCTGTTTTCATTATTCTTCTTCTACTCATCCCCCCCTCTTCCACTTCACCATGATTAACTAATCCTCCATGTACTTGATGATCCGAGGTTCGAGTGATTAGGTTATGATGCTTTGAATCTTACCTTTTCTTTTTTAGGGTTTAGCTTTGAATTACACTTGATTTATCACGGGTTGGAGGTATATCATCGATATATACTCGACACCTTTGCTTTCATTCTGGGCTAGCCGAGAGGCTGAAAGTTTGAAATGAGCACTCAAGAGTAAAGGGAGTTGTTCGCACCACTCAAGAGAGGCAGACGTTCAAATCTCCCGGATTGGAGTAAAATCCAATAGCGGGGTTCACCGCGTAAAGCGAGTTTTAGGCCTCCGATTTAGGGGAGAGTCGGTCGGACCTTCCTAAACTCAGTTAGGCAAGGCCTTCGAGAGAAGCGTGTCAATATTCATGGAACCTCCACGGTCAAGGACCTTTACCCTAATTAGCTTAGGTTTATTTATCGTATTTTTCTAACCACTCTTGCCGAGGTGATTTCTGATCGAGTGCATTTTCCCCTCATCGTTATTAAGCTTAAGTTTAATCGCTCTTTTAGCTCTCTTTATCTTTTCATGCAAGTAGCTCTCTTTCATTTCAAGTAGTTCTCTTCCTTTAATACGTTTAGCTTTCTTCTAAAAAACCTTATTTTTCCGTCGATAAAATAATAGATTTCGTGTGAGTAAGCTTACTCAACTGTTCCCGGATTTTAATACGACACTTGTGTCCCCTAGCTGCATTTTGATAGGTATACTTGCCTTGTTGGATTGTTAGTTTGGTTATTTTCTCCTTGTAGATATCTAAGAGACAATCAAGTTTTTGGCGCCGTTGCCGGGGAAGCAACGCTCGTTGATAAATTGAAAACACGAATATATTAATTTTATCACTTCTCTTTCTCACCCTCCTTCTTAAAATTTTTCCGCCTACTCACTTGAGTTAATTGGCTGGATTTTATTCAAGCAAGTGTGCATATTTTATTTTTCCGCCTACTCACTTGAGTTAATTGGCAGGCTTTATTTCAGTAGAGTGTGTTTACTTTCTGTAGAGTGGGTGTGTTTTAATTTTCTGTCGAGTGCGTGAGTGTAGCTTTTACTTTCCTCCTACTCACTCGGAGTTAAATGGCTGGATTTTAATTACCGCCTACTTAATAGAAACCCACATCACAAATTTTTCTACACCACCTAACTCTCTCGAAAAGGGCAAAGTGGCTCTAAATTTCACTCTATTGTCTAGTACCTTGCGAACCCTTCACCGGGTAGCCCTTGGGAAGTTCGGGAGTTAAAACATAAAAATCTATTTCAAAAAAAAAAATTTCGAGACTTCATTAGCTCTTTTATTTTCTAGTCTTTCTTCTCCTCTCTTCTTCTAGTGTATGACCCGCGGAAGTCCGTCGGTTACTTTGGACCTGGACCACGAAATTGAGCGTACTCTTCGGAGAAGATCGCGATTTCAAGTCCCTACTACCCAAGTGCCGGTTGAGGATTCCGAGTCATTTTCTACCTTAAGAATGGCAAAACCCAACGTGGAGGAAGTCGTGCAAAGGCCTATGTCCTATTATGCACGACCGAATCTCAAGGGTACAGAATCTAGTATAGTTCGCCCTACAATAAATAATAATAATTTCGAACTGAAGCCTAGCATAATTCAAATGGTGCAGCAGTATGTGCAATTTTACGGGATCCAAGATGAAGACCCGAACGCACACATAGCCAGCTTTCTTGAGATTTGTGACACCTTCAAGATAAATGTTGTCATAAATGATGCTATTAGGCTAAGATTATTTCCTTTCTCTCTTAGAATTAAGGCTAAGCAGTGGCTGAACACCCTTCCTAAAAATAGCATAACTACTTGGACCCAATTAACTGAAAAATTTTTGGCCAAGTATTTTCCGCCTGCTAAAACTGCAAAACTTAGGAATGACATTTCTGCCTTTGGACAAATAGGCTCTGAGACCCTTTACGAAACCTGGGAAAGATTTAAAGAATTATTAAGACGATGCCCACATCACGCTTGAAAGTCCACCTAGTGTCAACTATCTTCACCTATGGGGGGGGGGGGGGGAATAGGTGACGTGCAGCAATTTTGCGGAATTTGAACTTGTACCTGCACAATAAAAATAAACAGCACAGCACACAGAATACACAAGCTATTTATAGTGGTTCCCCGAGTTGGGTACATCCACTTTCCCCCTTCGACTTATCTCCCAACAAGGGACGACTCGGTCTCTTCACCAACAGGATTGAAATCCAATCCTTGCACTATCGGAAGGAACCCTTCCACACATAGGAGTCAACACTCCCACAACACGGGTTGCACCCAACCCTTACAACACGGAACCACCGTTCCTTTACAACAAGAATAAAATAGAATGTACAAAAGATACAAACTTCGTTTGGAGACAATGGTGTCCCTCTTTGTTGACGACGTGTTCTTGAAGTCCACAAAGAGTCCACAACCCTAGATCTCTCTTGGAGAGGATCTCCCCGGAACCGGCGGCGGTAAGATGGGCAGCGGCTAGGTTCACGGGATCGGCGGCAACAACGATGTGCGGCTGCTGTTCTTTAGAGATCCAAACTTCGTAGAGAAGCTAGCTAGGTCTACCAACGGTCACACTAGGATCAATCGTCTCGATCGATTCGGATGGGGAAGATTTTCCCGATCTATAAATCGAGAGACAAGAGATCTCCGGTTAGACACGTGAGACGCTGAGCTTAGCTAGGCTTCTGTCGCAGGAGGATCTGGGCGAAACCACTATCAACCGGCGAACAACTTGGCGCGAGCGGCGGCGGCGGCGGCGGAGCGGAAACGGCGATCTAGCTCACGTCGCGGCTCGCGTATTTCTTTTCTTCTTTGCTGTTGTTACTGTTCAAAAATACCCGTGTATTTATACACACGTATACTCCTAAATGACCATTGTGGGTCCCACCTGAAGGAAACCCTAGTTCCGGTTCAGCATAGTCACAGCGGTAGAATCCGGTCCAGCAGCTTCCAGAGAAATTGCTAAGTCAAAATCGGCGAGAATCGCAGGTGATTCTCGACGAATCGGCGAGAATCAGTTAGTGATTCTCGACGATTCGTCGAGAATCATTAGTGATTCTCGCCGAATCTTACTTGTACTTGCACTGTTTTGGCGAGGTAGCCGGATAGAGTCGGCGAGAATCACTAATGATTCTCGACGATTCGGCGAGAATCACTGGTGATTCTCGCCGAATCGGCGAGAATCACTTGGTGATTCTCGTCGAATTATACTTAGACGAATTTTCGTCTTTCCACCCAAGAGCTGCTCCTTGACCCATCCTTTCTCCTTATCTGCTCTTGTATAAACACGGCCCTGTACTTGAAAGTAAGTGCACTCCAATAGAGAGAGTACACGTAGGCCAACACACTGATCTGCTCAACGAGGGATTACGTCGTGCAGACCCGTGTATATTGACCTACTACACCCTGACATTGGTGTGCACTTAGCGTGGAATAACTGCAAGCACAACTTAAGAGGTTTCATCAAATACATTGTGAATTCATCTTAGCTTGACAGGTGGCTTCATCAAATCCAGGTAATTGTGGATACAATACCCAACAATCTCCCCCTATTTGACGAAGCCAAAACCCTACTAGCTAAGATGAATAACACCAACCAGATAATATAAACATCATTCAGAATTTAAATATGCAGCACAAGAGAATATAGGCAAACAGAATGAACACTTGAGTCATTCACAAATTCAAATACATATACAAATATATATATTTATATATAATCTCAGAATTGTTCATATAATAACAATAAACGTTAATTGTTCTTAAGAGAGAATGACAGGCTATAAATTTTTGACTACTTTTCTTTGGCTAAGTCATCCTTGAGTTTTTGAGCCAAATACTTCTTTCTTTGCCTCTCCATATACTCTTTGGGCTTCGGATAATATCTGGGAGGAGGAGCTTTATCTTCTGCCGTGTTGGTCCTGAAGAAGATGTTTCATTTCGCTTCATACGTCTTGTGCATTTCCCACTCATACTGGCTGTATACTTCGTTTCGATTGATTTCTCCTTTTTCTTGTAGCCAGAAGGTGTCCAAGATGATATTCTTTGAAACTGGACTCCACTTTTCGTTTCTTACTTCCTCCTCACTCAGTCAAATTCTCTTTTCAGCTTGTGTCTCCTTGGAGGTCCCTTCTTGAGCATTTCTCTTCCCCCTAGCTTTTGCTAGGGCCTCTTGGTCAAATATGCTCATCAGTTTTGCTTTGGAAATAGCCCTAGCATCAGCTTCACTCATGGGAACATCTGTAGCACTTACTCCCTCAGCAGCACTTACTCCCTCAGCAGCCGTAGTAGTCTCAGGAGCATGAATACCCGCTGGATTCAAATCGACGCCTAACGCCTGTTGGAGCATCCACCAGCAACTGTCATAGACATATTTGTTTGACTGTTCGAAGTTGTTGATCATGACTTCCCGAAGCTCAGCCATCTTAGCAATATATTCCTTCTCCCCCTTTTTGGCTTCGACTGCGATGGAGTTTGCATAGGAGTGCAGGGAGTCATCAATATGCTTTGTCGTCCTGGAGAATTCAGTGACCAATGCTTGTTGATTGGCGTTGAGAGTTACCATATTACCGTCAAACTTTTGAATGTTGTTTGCTACAACATGAGCATTCTGATTTACTACGACGAGAGTGCCGGTGTTCTTTTTCAACCCGTCCATAAGTAGAGTGACCGCTTGGCCGGCCGCTGTATACCTTTCTTCAAATTTCTTTTCCATCATGTCAAGTTTATGATTGATCTCCACCATGTTCTTGAGCATGAAATTTTCAGACTTCTTAATCCTTTTCAGCATTTTATTTTGAGCTTTATCAAAAGAGGCTTTAAGCTCATTCACTATGCCCTGAATGACATTCACGATATGAGTGGCTAGATTATCTCGTAGTGGAAGATCCGGAGGCACTTCTTGGCCTTGCACTTCATCAGATGCACCTGTAGAGCTGGACAGGAGCACAGCCTCTAAGGGTGGAATACTGGCACCATCTGTAGATTTCTCGGACTCCCCCTCCACTCGTGCACCAATGTTCTCAGGAACGATTTCAGGTGCGTGCTTGTCAGATGGAGGTTCAATGAGATCCTGAGTCTCCAATGCTTCTTATCCCTCATTGCCGTCTTCCTCTCCTTCATCATCCATGAGATCATCTTCATCAGCATCCTCTTCCAACCCTTCGTCAGCAGTCTCCTCTACCGCACCTCCGGCTCCTAGATTGTTCAGGTTCAGGACCTCCTCATTCTCTGGCACAGCTTCACTATCTTCTTGTATATCTGTCACATCATCTCTGGCCATTTGGGAGATGTCAGATACGATATCAGCATGAGGGGGTAGAGGCTCCCCCTCAATTCCTGCAGTCAAAGCATCAGGAATTTCACTAGGGATTACTGCTGGAGATACGTCCTGTTGTTCTTCCACGGCAGCCTGCCCAATTCGCCTCTCCCATCTGTCAAAAACACTTGAGTCCATTTTCTTCAAGTAGTGTAGAGGAACACCTTTACTCATGTCATACTTGTCTCCATTCAGCTGATTGAGATACAGACTTATGATTCGGCCAAATCTCGGAGATCTCAGGGTGTCCTTTATCTTCTCAAACAGCAAAGCCCCCCAGTTGAATCTTTTTCGGCAGACAATTGCCACCAGGATCTTGAACATATCCGCAGAGATATGGTCATGAGAGCCCGGCTTGCAGATGAGTACCTTTACAATTATGTCTGACAGAAGCTTCCCTTCTTCATTCATATCCTTACGCTTTATCGACCGAGTTCCTCATGGGAGACCACAGAATAAGAGAGTCCTGGTTTTGTCTTCTTCCTCAAGATAGTCCTCGTGCTCTGAGCTAGAGAGCCGCAGGAAGTGGGTTAGCTTGTTTGCAGACATCTTGATCGTTGCCCCTGCCACCTTGCTCTTAATAAGAGAGTCTTCATTTCGGAGTCTGGCGGTAACGAAGAACTCCAGCACCTCTTTGCCAAGATTTTACACGGGTGCTCCAGTACGAATGAGAGCCCAGCCTCTTCCAGCATAAGAATGATGTTTCTGAATTCGTTAGAGGCATGAGAGAACCCTGTGCGAACCAGCTCGCATCCAATGACCAGCGCAGCGGTTGTCCTTAGAGCCATTACAGATCTATGGAGAGAAGCCATACTCTACGCTTAATTAACAGTCAAAAGGGAAGCGACACTAGTGATAACGTCCAAGTACGAGTGAGGAAGAGGTTACCTAAAAGCGTAGACGGGAGTTAGGTGGTTGAAGATGATGGACACCGGATGAGTGCACGCGGAATCGTCGGTGAGCTTCCTGCGAGAGATCTTCGGTGATCGTCCTGCGGGATGTCGACGGAAGCCTGCACGATTCGGCGAGATACTTGCGGGAAGATGATGGAGACCTTCGGTGAGAAACTTCGGTGGGATTCTTGCGGGAAACCTTCGGTGAGAAACTTGCGGTAAGAAACTTGCGGATTCGGTGAGTTTCCTGCGGAGTTCGGCGGGATTCGGCGGGATTCGACGGAAGCCTGCACGATTCCTGGTGAGTTTCCTGCGGAGTAGGAGTCGATTCGGCGAGCTTCCCTTGCGGCGAGTTTCCCCTGCGAAGAGAGTCGGCGAGTCTTCCTGCGGAGAGCGTCCTTCGGCGGGATTCCTATGGAATATGAAGAGTCGGCCGGATTCTAAATATATAAAGGTGAGTTCGGCAGGAGACTGCGTGAGATCGTTGGGATTTAGAAGGGATTTTAACGGTTTCCGGCTTTTCCATATAAGTTAATTTAAAAATCTTCCAAATATGTGAATACTTCTTAAAGTCACTATTTGGGGTTTGAACCAGCTTTTCCATACATTTCTTGATGGCAATCTTCGCTAGTTTTTAGTGAACTAATTTAAGCCTGTAGATGTTAGATTTCGAGTCTACCAGTGGAATTTCCGATAACTCTTTAATGGTGTATCTAAGGTTTATATTCATTGTGTTACCCTATCCTTGGATGCTCACACATACACGTATATATATATATATGTATATATATATATATATATAAAGATATATATATATATATATATATATATGTGACTGTCGATGGAAAATGACTCAAGTCTTGGAGCTGATGAAAAATACCTGGGAACATGAGAGTTATCATTTCGTCTCTCTGACTATAACATACCAGGTGCTCGATATGAGTTTGCTCATATAGATATCACTGCTGTTATTCCAGATGCATGTTCCAATTTAGTCTTGAAACACCTACTGTCTAGTTCCCATCATATTTACGGGAACCTAGAATACCCTGCAAGAAAGAATTACTTTACCTTAGGAACCCAAATCATATTGGGTCCTAGGTTCCTGTTAGCATAAGCACTCGACTGCCTTCCTTCAGAAAACCTGTCAGGAAGACTACCTCTGCCCCGAAAATGTGGATAGGCCCTTGACCTTGACACAGAGGGGTTGTGCCAACAGTCTATGGCAAAGTGTCCCACTTTTCCACAGCACCAACACGGGTGAATATTGTATCGCCGTTTCTGACCTGATCTAGTGACAGAGGTAGTCACAGTTCTAGGTCTAAACGGGATAGGGCATGATCTCCTCACAAAATTTCCTCTTCCACCGTAACACGTGGAAGGGTGGAAGGAATGCATGTTGCGAGCGTCATGAGGCCGGGGAGGTGGTGCCTTTCTTTCAGGCATCCCCCTTCCTGAGGCCCCATGAAAACTTACACCATAACTTCTGACCTCCCTGTCCTGTGTCCTCGGGTGGTGAGAAGTGTTCTGTGAGCTGGTATATGCAGATTCACACCGAGTTGAGGCAGTGGCAGTGAATACAAAGGGCTCAGAATGAGCCTTAGGTATTCTCTCATGAGTGGCCACGACAGCCCTTGCACTACGGGTGTCTCCACATGGGGACAGATCACCCTTGCAGTGACCACGACTATTCCTGTGGTCATACCTGAAGGCATGGTGAGTAGCCTTCCTTCTTGGAGTGGGGGGTCGGAATACCGTTTCCCCATTTCTCCACGAATTGATAATCTGGGAGATCCACCCATTTTCTTGCTTTCTCTTTATAGCATCAACCTTGGAAAAGTTTGATACTATTCTTTTCTCATTCTCTAGACTACTCTCTAGAGCTGAGATTTTAGAGTCCTTGACCTCGTTGGATGCCAATTGGAGAACCAACAAGATCTTCAGTCGAGCAATCTCTTGAGCTTGCTCCTCAGCAAGTAGGTTGCTTGTCTGAAGGGCTCTCTGCAGGGAATCAGGATTTTCTAAAGGAAAGCAGTTCCTGTCTTCAGAAACTTCAAGAGAGACGGGGTAGGATGAAGAAGTTACCTGCTCTTCAATGTTATTGTCATTAGAGCCAGTGGCCGTTGTGTCATCCTCATCAGAGCTGCTTTCCTCACTGGCCTCTTTAGTCTCTGACATGGACACTAGAGCTCTGATGTTGTCCGATAGATCCTTGCCTTCATCTTCAGAGGCGAGGACCCCCACATAGGCTTCATCCTCTGGTGGACAGCAGATTCCAGCTTTCTCTGACCCCCCCATCAGCTCTGAGATCATCACCCACATAGATTTAGCCGTCCCACATTTTTCCAATCTAGAGCGAGAAGGTCCAGACCAGATATCCATGATAATTTGACGAATCCTCTTGTCCAAGTTAAATAGTGACAGTTCCGTCTCTGACATCTCTGCAATGCACTTGGGCACTTCGATATTCTTTCCAGAGCATGAGGTCTTCATAGGAATAAAAGGACCCTCTTCCAGGATGAAAGATGCTCGAGGATCGATGGCCTCCAAGTGATATGACACCCTCATCCTCCAGACGGGATAATACTCCTTTGTACATGCGGGGAGTCTTAGTGGCGATATCTCATGATCCAGCTCCATGCTTCTGACACTGGTGGTAGGATACTACTCAAGGTGTAAACCTTTTTGATGAGTAACCTCCCTCTGATACCACTTGAAAGTCCACCTAGTGTCAACTATCTTCACCTATGGGGGGGGGGGAATAGGTGACGTGCAGCAATTTTGCGGAATTTGAACTTGTACCTGCACAATAAAATTAAACAGCACAGCACACAGAATACACAAGCTATTTATAGTGGTTCCCCGAGTTGGGTACATCCACTTTCCCCCTTCGACCTATCTCCCAACAAGGGACGACTCGGTCTCTTCACCAACATGATTGAAATCCAATCCTTGCACTATCGGAAGGAACCCTTCCACACGTAGGAGTCAACACTCACACAACACGGGTTGCACCCAACCCTTACAACACGGAACCACCGTTCCTTTACAACAAGAATAAAATAGAATGTACAAAAGATACAAACTTCGTTTGGAGACAAAGGTGTCCCTCTTTGTTGGGGACGTGTTCTTGAAGTCCACAAAGAGTCCACAACCCTAGATCTCTCTTGGATAGGATCTCCCCGGAACCGGCGGCGGCAAGATGGGCGGCGGCTAGGTTCACGGGATCGGCGGCAACAACGATGTGCGTCTACTGTTCTTTAGAGATCCAAACTTCATAGCGAAGCTAGCTAGGTCTACCAACGGTCACACTAGGATCAATCGTCTCGATCGATTCAGATGGGGAAGATTTTCCCGATCTACAAATCGAGAGACAAGAGATCTCCGGTTAGACACGTGAGACGCTGAGCTTAGCTAGGCTTCTGTCGCATGAGGATCTGGGTGAAACCACTATCAACCGGCGAACAACTTGGCGCGAGCGGCGGCGGCGGCGGAGGAGCGGAAACGGCGATCTAGGTCACGTCGCGGCACGCGTATTTCTTTTCTTCTTCGCTGCTGTTACTGTTCAAAAATACCCGTGTATTTATACACACGTATACTCCTAAATGACCGTTGTGGGTCCCACCTGAAGGAAACCCTAGTTCCGGTTCAGCACAGTCCCAGCGGCAGAATCCGGTCCAGCAGCTTCCAGAGAAATTGCTAAGTCAAAATCGGCGAGAATCGCAGGTGATTCTCGACGAATCGGCGAGAATCAGTTAGTGATTCTCGACGATTCGTCGAGAATCACTAGCGATTCTCGCCGAATCACTTGTTGAATCTCAACGAATAGTACTTGGTATTCATGATCTGCTCAACGATGGGTTCGGCGAGAATCACTAGTGATTCTCGCCGAATCTTACTTGGCACCGTTTTGAGGTAGCCGTATAGAGTCGGCGAGAATCACTAATGATTCTCGACGATTCGGCGAGAATCACTGGTGATTCTCGCCGAATCGGCGAGAATCACTTGGTGATTCTCGTCGAATTATACTTAGACGAATTTTTGTCTTTCCACCCAAGAGCTGCTTCTTGACCCATCCTTGCTCCTTGTCTGCTCTTGTATAAACACGGCCCTGTACTTGAAAGTAAGTGCACTCCAATAGAGAGAGTACACGTAGGCCAACACACTGATCTGCTCAACGAGGGATTACGTCGTGCAGACCCGTGTATATTGACCTACTGCACCCTGACATTGGTGTGCACTTAGCGTGGAATAACTACAAGCACAACTTAAGAGGTTTCATCAAATACATTGTGAATTCATCTTAGCTTGACAGGTGGCTTCCTCAAATCCAGGTAATTGTGGATACAATACCCAACAACGCTCTTCCTGTATGGTTGCAGGTGCAGACGTTCTATAATGGGCTAAATCGAAGCACAAAGCAAATGATAGACGCAGCTTCTGGCGGTACTTTAAACCATAAGACCCCGAAAGCAGCTCTTGAGCTGTTTGAAGACATGGCCATGAACACTTACCAGTGGAATGTGCCTAGGTCCCTCCCAAACAAACCTGCAGGTCTCTTTGAAGTGGACAACGTCTCCCAACTCGCACTGCAAGTTGAAATATTAAGCAAAAAAATTACGGAGATGACTGCTGCCTCCGCCCCTCAGGTATGGGAATCTGCAACTCCTCCCGCCGAACATTTGGATTATGTAAATAATATGTCTAGAACTGCTTTTAATAATTTTTCTGCTGCGAATTATCATCCTCCTGGTTTTAATTTTCCGAGTAGTTATAATCCTGTGTTAAGAAATCATCCGAATTTTTCGTGGAGAATCCATCGAATGTTGTGCTCCCGCCACCGCAAAGTGATTTTTCTGCTCCACCACCACCTCCTCAAAGTTTTCCAAAACCTCCAAATTTGGAGGAAGTGTTTTCAAAATACATGAATGCTAATGACGCTACGATTAGGACCTTAACCGGAAGTGTTAAAAACTTAGAAAATCAGGTAGGACAGCTCGCTAAAATGATTTCTGAAGCGACCCGTAGGGTCTCTTCCTTCCAATACCGAGCCCAACCCGAGAGAGCAAGCGAAAGCTATAACTCTTCGGAGTGGGAAGAAAGTTCCCGGTATGATAAGTGAAGGGCCCGAGGCAATCTCCGCTTCCGCTTTAAAAAATCAAAGCTCCGTTCCCGTTTTAAAAATTCCACCCTCTGCCGAAGCAAATATCACTCCTATTTTAGAAAAACAACTCACTCCACCACCCACCTTTAAAAATAATCCATTCCCGCCATACCCTTCTGAACTTAATAAACAACGACAGGATGATCAATACACCCGTTTTTTAGAAATGTTTAAACAAATCCACATAAATCTGCCTTTCCACGAAGCCATATCCCAGATGCCTAAGTACGCAAAATACCTTAAGGACCTCCTAACCAACAAGAAGAAGTTAGAGAACCTTTCTCATGTCACGTTAAATGCCGAGTGCTCGGCGGTTTTGACAAACGGATTACCGAAGAAAATCAGTGACCCGGGTAGTTTCTCTATCCCGTGTGTCTTTGGTGATCTCTTTGTCAAACACGCTTTAGCCGACCTAGGTGCGAGTATTAATCTTATGCCCCTCTCATTGTTTAAAAAGTTAGGAATTGGTAGTCTCAACCCCACATGCATGAGTATCCAGCTCGCCGACAGATCAGTCAAATACCCGTTAGGAATAGTGGAGGACGTCCTAGTCAAAGTTGACAAGTTCATCTTCCCGGAGGACTTTGTCATTTTGGACATCGAAGAAGACGTCGAGGTTCCCCTGATCCTTGGCCGACCCTTCCTTGCCACCTCCCGAGCTATCATTGACGTAAGCAATGGTAAGCTCTTCCTTCGAGTGGGCGACGATGAGGTAACTTTCTATATCACCCCCTCGATGAAAAACACACTAGCTAATGATGACTCCTGTTTTTTCATGGATACCGTAAGTGAAGAATCCTTCTCTCACACCTCTGATTTTGAAGAAGAATTTTCCAATTTTTGTTCCTCTCCTACTCCTCCAACTGAATCTCTACACCTAAGTGAAGAATCCTCCACTCGCCTTTCTGATTTTGAAAAAGAATTTTTTGATTTCTGTTCCTCTTCTACTTTTCCAACTGAATCGCTGCACGAAGCCGCCATGGCCGCTAGCAAGACCCCTTTTAATTTTACATATAAAAAAGTGTACGAGGACATAGTTTTTGAAAAAGAACAAATTTCCAAAACCTCGTATGATGACCCCCCTACCTTGGAACTGAAAGAACTACCGAGCACCTTCGATACGCTTTCTTAGAAAAGGACTCCAAGCTGCCTGTCATAATTTCGGCCTACCTCACGGATGCACAAAAGGATAAACTTCTTTCAATTTTACAAAAGCATCGCCAAGCTATTGCTTGGCAGATATCTGATATCAAGGGCATAAGCCCATCTTTCTGCACTCATAAAATCTTAATGGAAGATAATTCACGTAACTCTATACAACCTCAGCGCCGTATAAACCCAAACATGAAAGACGTAGTTAAGGGCGAGGTTATGAAATTGTTAGATGCAGGAATTATCTATCCTACATCCTACAATAAGTGGGTTAGCCCAGTACAGGTAGTACCAAAGAAGGGAGGGATAACGGTCGTAAGTAATGAAAATAATGAATTAATCCCGACTCGGACGGTGACAGGATGGCGAATGTATATATATTACCGTAAGTTGAATGACGCCACCCGCAAGGATCACTTCCCCTTGCCGTTCATTGATCAGATTTTAGAACGACTTTCCGGACAAAGCTTTTATTGTTTTCTCGATGGCCTCTCGGGGTATCTTCAAATCCCCATCTCCCCCGAGGACCAGGAGAAAACTACGTTTACTTGTCCCTTCGGCACCTTTGCCTACCGAAGAATTCCGTTTGGATTGTGCAAAGCGCCGGCTACATTCCAATGATGTATGCTCGCCATCTTTGACAAGTACGTAGAAAGCATTATGGAAGATTTCATGGATGATTTCTCCGTGTTCGGGAATTCCTTCGATAGTTGCTTAGAGAACCTTGAAAAAGTCTTAGAGCGATGCGAAGAAACTAACCTCGCCTTAAATTGGGAAAAATGTCATTTTATGGTGAGGGAAGGGTTAGTTTTGGGACATAAAATTTCTGAAAGGGGTATTGAAGTAGACATTGCGAAAATAGAAGTTATCGAGAAGCTGCCGCCACCTACGAACATAAAAGCTATAAGAAGTTTCCTGGGTCATGCGGGTTTCTACCGCCGCTTCATAAAGGACTTTTCCAAAATCACCAAGCCCCTTACCCATCTCTTAGAAAAAGACGCCCCATTCATCTTTGATGACCTCTGTCTAGCTGCCTTCAATTTAATAAAAGAAAAATTAGTTAATGCCCCAATCATGATAGCTCCGGTGTGGATCTTCCATTTGAGATAATGTGTGATGCGAGTAGTTATGCGGTGGGAGCCGTACTAGGTCAACGTATTTCCAAAAACTTCCACCCCATTTATTACGCTAGTAAAACACTCACATCTGCACAGGAAAATTACACCACAACCGAGAAGGAGCTCTTAGCTGTAGTATTCGCTTTTGACAAATTTCGCCCTTATATTACTCTTTCGAAAATTATTGTTTTTACGGACCACTCGGCCTCAAATATCTTCTCTCTAAAATGGATGCCAAGCCTCGCTTGATTTGCTGGGTCTTACTCCTCCAGGAGTTTGACTTAGAGATCCGTGATAAGCGAGGTGTCGAGAACTTGGCCGTCGACCACCTTTCGCGCCTAGACAACCCATTTATAGAACAATTAGACGAAAATTCTTTTCATTACTATTTCCCTAATTAGAAGCTGTTCATAATTAACACATCTACTTCTCCTTGGTTTGCCCGCATTGCCAACTATCTAGTGGCCAGTGTGCTCCCAAAAGAGTTTTCATCTCAGCAAAAGAAGTAATTCTTTTCTAAGCTGAAAAACTATTTTTGGGAGGACCCGCATCTTTTCAGAATTTGTGCCAACCAAGTGATCAGGAGGTGTGTTTCTTTTGATGAAGGATTAGATATTATTAAACACTTGCATGAAGGACCGACAGGTGGGCACTATCAAGCTGCTCGCACCGCTCACAAAGTGTTAAGCGCGTGTTTTTACTGGCCCACCATGTTTAAAGACGCGCATGCCTTTGTGAGTAGGTGTGATAGTTGCCAACAGTCGGGAAATATTTCGAATAAAAATGAAATGCCACAAAATTATTTCCTAGAGTGCGAAGTTTTCGACCTCTGGGGGATTGATTTTGTTGGCCCTTTTCCTTCTAGCTTCGGGAATAAGTACATTTTAGTTGCCGTTGATTATGTTTCGCGTTGGGCCGAAGCCCAAGCTCTTCCTACGAATGATGCTCGAGTCGTAGTTAATTTCCTAAAAAAATTATTTTCTCGATTCGGCACGCCGCGCGCTATCGTTAGTGATAAGGGTTCCCATTTCTGTAACGCGCAATTTTCAGAAATCCTAACTAAATTTGGCGTTACTCATAAGCTTTCCACTGCCTACCACCCCCAAACTAACGGACAAGTCGAAGTAGTGAATAGAGAAATAAAAAGAATTTTAGAAAAGACTGTTTCAACATCTAGAAAAGACTGGTCAGCCAAATTAGACGATGCTCTATGGGCCTAGCGAACAGCGTACAAAACCACCCTCGGATGTACGCCATATCGGTTGGTTTACGGAAAATCGTATCATTTACCCGTAGAGTTAGAGCACCACGCCTTTTGGGCCTTACGATTTTTAAACTTTGATCCCCACTCTATCGACGATTTTAGAAAATTTCAACTTAACGAACTCGACGAGTGGCGCTCTTACGCATATGAAAATAACAGACTTTATAAAGAGCGGACGAAGCGTTTACACGATCGACATCTTAGGCACCCAAAAATCTTTAAGCCGGGTGACCAAGTGCTTCTTTATAATTCTCGTTTACGTTTATTCCCGGGTAAATTAAAATCACGTTGGTCGGGGCCTTTTACTGTTTTAGAAGTCTTTTCTTATGGTACTGTTTTAATTTCCCACCCTGATAAGGGTACTTTCAAAGTGAATGGTCAGCGTCTTAAACTGTATTTCTGTGATGATGTCAGTCTCAACCCTATTAACTCTATCTTTCCGGTCGTGACATTTGATTAATCTGAACTTTATTTTTCTCAAAAACTTTGAACTTTATTCGAACTTTATTGTTAAACAATATTTGGGACAATCTTCTTTTGATGCGTCGAGCTCAAACGACGCTTTAAACAAAGGGCGCTCTTGGGAGGCAACCCAAGTTATCTTTTTTTGTTTTCTTTATTTCACATTTTTTACCCCAAATGGCTCCAGCAAGCTGAAACTTCTACGATCGCCTGCTCCAACGGTTCTGATTCCATGACAAAGTCCACCAGACGACGTTTCATGAAGATCCACAGCACACGCATGGAGGAGCGGCATCACTCAGCTGTCCCTGTAACATAAAACCGGGGAAGTACCTATTTTTCAATTCTGTCTTTCATTTCTGTCCTTTACTTTTCTCTCGTTCTCCGACCGCCTTCTCCATTGAGGACAATGTAAATTTTAAGCTTGGGGGATGAGTTCCTCCTTTTTCTTTCTTTTTGCTTTTTGTAAATATCCAAAAAATCCAAAAAAATATCCAAAAAATTCACAACAAAAAAAAACAAAAAAATATAGAGCTGCATTTTGGTATTTCAATAAGTACCCCATGTTTATGTTTTGTTTTTCTCAAACTTCTTTATAAATAATGTAGTTAATTATAATTTTTCTAATCATTTTTTTTAATCATATTTCTCAAGTAAAATGTTGGCCATGCTGTGTTTCTAATTCACGGTAGCATGTTAAGGTAAAATATTTCTCTAAAACGTGCATTTCTATTATGGTTTTCCGTTCTTTATTTTCTTTAGTTTCTCTAAAACTTTATGATCCACTATTTTCCTTTTCGTCTTTAGATAATTTTTGTAAGAACAAATTTTGAATAACGTAGTAGATATGAACGATCCAAGTCACATATTATTTTTATTTTCAAGATAATTTCATCAATCTTCTTTTATTATCTCGAACTTGCTTTTTGAAATTTATCGACTCTATGTTTTAAATAAATTTAAAAAAAGCGTGAAAATGATTTAGGCCATTTTTGTTTGATTTGAGCTTTCCTGCCAACCTAAAATCTTTTACAACTAGTTAGCCGTTTTTGAGCCTTTTTTCCAAATTCATTTGATAACTCCACACAACATTTCATTTTCACCAAAGCCCAAATTCCTACCTATCTAATCACGCTAATTTTTTTGATAGGAAATTTTGTGTTATCTTTGGAGAAACTGTTGAAAAAAGTGTACTCAAAAGCAATGTATTGAAAAAAAAAGAGAAAAAATGAATGAAAATAATAATAATAATAAAAAGAGATAAATAATCATAAAGAAAAAAAATAAATTTATTTATACATATTTTGTTTAAAATAATTTTTTTTTTGAAACTCGTTGTTTTGGTTTAGTGTGATTTTTAAGCCTCCATGTTTATATTTGAATTTCACTCCTATTCATATTCCTAAACCAAACGTTTCGGTCCTATTAAGTCCTTTTGATTCACGTCCTTTTTTAATTTTATTTAACAACTAAGAAAAGAAGAAAAGTAAATCAGTTTTAGTTTTGGATTTAAACTTAGATTTTTGTTATTTAATTGATATAATTATAATGCGTTGCTTGGATCTAGTAATAACTCAATACGTTCTTTTCATTTTCATTGCCTTGCTTAAATCTATTTAAAGAATTTCGTCAAAATTCTAGATGATTTATTTTTATTAAGTAAAGTTTATAAAAGTTAAACCATACCAAAATAATTGTTTTAGATTTACGTTTTACATTCTCCCTACCTAGAATTTCACATAGTACTTGTGTAAGTATGATTAAAACTTTTTGAATTAGTCACTTTTATGATTAGCTAGTCTTTATATCTTTGCTTGGGGACAAGCAAAACTTAAGCTTGGGGAAATTTGATAATACGGTTTGCAGTCAATTTTATTAGGATATTTTCGGGGTTTTAAAGCAAATCATGTCCTGTAAAGTACTTATTTTGATTCCCCTTTGTATATATTTTTGTCGCTAATGCTTTTTTTTTCTGCTTTTTGCAGGTTTTCACGGCTTTCAGCCGAATTTTGCTGTGACACGCCCCAAGGTCACGCCCTACCAGGGCGTGTACCTAGGGCGTGTAACCCAGAGGAATGAAGCAATTGGTCCGAAACTGCATTCCGTGGAAACTTAGTGTACACTCCCTCTGTCACGCCCGTGTCACATCCGACACGGGCGTGTTCTAGAGGCGTGTCCCCAGGTTCCGAGGAATCGCCGCAGCGCGCTCGTTTTTCCCGCTCCACCGTCGCACCGAAAGTGTCACGCCCCAGGGTCACGCCTGACCCGGGCTTGACATATGGGCGTGTACTTCAACAATTCCGCCCGTCACCTCCAGCATTCAATTTCAGTTCAACAAAGTCACGCCGCAAAGAACACGCCCCAGGTACACGCCCTACCATGGCGTGACCTATGGGCGTGTACCTCAACTACTTCGTCAGAATTAAATTACAGCCCGAAAAAGTCGCGCCGAATGTGTCACGCCCAAGGGTCACGCCCGACCAGGGCCTGACAGGGGGGCGTGACCCGACCCGAAAAATTCTATAAATAGAGCGCAACTTAATGGTTCAGGGAAACTTTTTGCATTGAGAGGGGAGGTTCTGTCCTTTGTATTTTTGAACTTTTTTAAGCATGTCTCTCCATTTTTAGTTCTTAGCTCTAGCTTTATGCTTTCCCTGTATTAGTTCCTAGCTTCGTTCTGTAGTATAATGTTAATGATAGTGTAGTTTACCTTTCCATGCACTTGTAATCTCTGGTTTTCAAGCTGTAAGATCCCTGTTTCCATTAATAAAAAGTGTTGTTTTCTTTTACGTTTCTGCTCTGTTTTCATTATTCTTCTTCTACTCATCCCCCCTCTTCCACCTCACCATGATTAACTAATCATCCATGTACTCGATCTTGATGATCTGAGGTTCGAGTGATTAGGTTATGATGCTTTGAATCTTACCTTTTCTTTTTTAGGGTTTAGCTTTGAATTATTCTTGATTTATCACGGGTTGGAGGTATATCATCGATATATACTCTCCACCTTTGCTTTCATTCTGGGCTAGCCGATAGGCCGAAAGTTTGAAATCAGCACTCAAGAGTAAAGGGAGTTGTTCGCACCCCTCGAGAGAGGCAGACATTCAAATCTCCCGGATTGGAGTAAAATTCAATAGCGGGGTTCACCGCGTAAAGCGAGTTTTAGGCCTCCGATTTAGGCGAGAGTCGGTCGGACCTTCATAAACTCAGTTTGGCACGACCTTCGAGAGAAGCGTGTCAATATTCATGGAACCTCCACGGTCAAGGACCTTTACCCTAATTAGCTTAGGTTTATTTATCGTATTTTTCTAACCACTCTTGCCGAGGTGATTTCTGATCGAGTGCATTTTCCCCTCATCGTTATTAAGCTTAAGTTTAATCGCTCTTTTAGCTCTCTTTATCTTTTCATGCAAGTAGCTCTCTTTCATTGCAAGTAGTTCTCTTCCTTTAATACGTTTAGCTTTCTTCTAAAAAACCTTATTTTTCCGTCGATAAAATAATAGATTTCGTGTGAGTAAGCTTACTCAACTGTTCCCGGATTTTAATACGACACTTGTGTCCCCTAGCTGCATTTCGATAGGTATACTTGCCTTGTTGGATTGTTAGTTTGGTTATTTTCTCCTTGCAGATATCTAAGAGACAATCAACTATCTTTTGCTAAAAGACACACTGGTGTAGAGGAATCTATACAGATGAAATTTAAACAGAAAATATTCCTGCTTCGAGTGCCGGATAGAATCGTTTCCATATTGTCAATGGATTTTATCAAGCACTTATCAGCATGGAACTCAACTATGTATCCTTTATCGCAGAGTTGGCTTATACTAATGAGATTGTGTTCCAATCCTTCGACATAGGCCACATCCAAGAAGGATACATTGTCGTTAGTAATCATACCATAGCCTCTAGTAATTCCACGGTCTGAACCTCCAAAGATGACCTTTGGTCCATTCACGACTGGGGTAAAGTTCTGAATGAGGCTTCTAGTCCCGGTCATATGTCGAGAGCATCTGCTGTCCAAGTACCAGATAGGCGTTTTATTGGCCTTTGTACATCCCTGCAATCACAATCACTTTGCCTTAGTAACCCAGACACATTTGGGTCCTTGGTCTCGGGTTAGAGTGATCCCCCTACGAGTGTTAGCATTATGAGCGGTCTTTCTCATATTGCTGACATGATGGGTAGCAGCATTTCTGGAATTGAACCAGCAATCTATGGCGAAGTGAGCAACCATGCCACAGCACCAACAGTCAAATCTGTTGTACCTTTGCCTCAAGATCTCCTGCTTGACCTTTTGGAACTTTGGTCTAGCAATTGTAGCATTCTTGGAGGAAGATGCCTCATGATGATGGCAATCACATGGCTTATTCTCCTTTATGGGCTTCTCTACAACAGCCTTTGTCTTTGGTGCTTTGTTGAAGTTATGTCCATGATTGAAATGGCCATAGCTCTGAAGAATAACTTCTTCATAAGGTGACTTAAAGACACTTTCGCCAAAGTTTCGGGGTCGAGCCCATCCTTGATAGCAGGACTTTGGCTCTACATAAGTAGGCCTAGCAAAGTGCCCGTATGATGAGTCAAAATCAAACTCATTTGATGGAAAGATGACCTTTTTGAATGTGGTTTGATTTTGAGGGGCTTTTCCCTTTTCTTCGGCTGAGGCCTTTTTGGCGGCCTTATTTTTTCGTTGATTCTTGTTTCTCCTAGAGGATTTAATAGGAGCTTCTTCATGGCCTAGTCCAGCTCCCTTGGCCTTTGCTGAGAATTCAGCAACGAATGGAAGAACTATTTTGGGCTTCGAGAAACTCTCAACAAGTTTCCTTTCAGCCGCAAGTTCGGCTTCCAATCCTTTGATGATCTTCTCCTTCAGGTCAAGGTGCTCAAGAGCCTTATTATATTCTTCAATAGTATTATTGAAGTTTTCCTCGAGGGAGTCAGTCTTTGCGACTTTCTCTCTCAAGTTGCTCTCTTCGGCTTTTAGAGATTTGATCTCTTTAGCCTGAGTCTTCACGACTCGACGACATTTGTCGTAAGCCATGATTAACTCCTTGTACTGGGCCATCAATTCTAACTCATCGTCAGAGGAGCTACCCTAGCAATCATGTTCAGAGACTTCAGACTCTGAAAGAAGGGTATGAGAGTTTACCTTCCCAGTGAACTGGGGCTCTTGTTCATCATCTGTTTGAGCCATTAGCCCAAAGTAAGCTTCTTCTTCTTCGCTTGACTCAGATGAGTCGGAGTCGCTAAGAGTCTTGCTCCTTTTGGCTATGAGGCTCTTCTCTTTCCTTTTCTTGTTGTGTGAGGATTTCTTGTCTTCTCTTCTACCACCCTCCTTCTTCTTGTGAGGGCAGTCAGCAATGACGTGACCTGGCTTATTACAGAGTAGCAAATGATGTCAGTTGAAATGTATTTGTTCTGTTTAGTATTATACCTTTCGTGGCTGCTTGAGCCTTTTCTTTGTCGATCGTCATCGCGCCGCGATCTTCTGTATGAGGCATCCTTGCCTTTCCATTGTTTCTTTTTATTGAGAAACTTCTTGAATTGCCTTGAGAGTAAGGAGAACTCTCCTTCAGATAGTTCAGAGCCTGAGGTGCTAGGCTCTGATGTTTCTTCTTCTTCATCAACTTCTGGAGCTGGAGCGGGGGAGGCAGCCTTAGTCTTTCTGGAGGTGTCTGCCCTCAGAGTGACAGATTTCTCCTTTAGTGCACACCTGCCTTTCTGTTCTTCAGCTTTTCTTGTATTGATTTGGATTTCATAAGACATAAGTTTTCCAAAGAGATTTTGCGGGTCCGTTTCACCTAGCTTCCCGAACTCCCTGATGGCGCATACCTTGTTATCCCATTCCTTGGTTAGGGATCTCAAGAATTTGTCATTCAGTTATCCGTTGGTAAAGACACGGCCGTACACCCTTAGGCCATTTACAATTTTGAAGAAGTTCTCAAAGGTGTCGGCAATTGTTTCCTTGTTCCCTTGTCGGAACGCTTCATATTTTTGATTGAGAAGGGATCTCCGATCATCCCTTACTTCTTCAGTCCCTTCCATCAAAGTGACTAAGGAATGCCACATCTCCTTAGCTGATTGACAGTGAATCAAATTCTGCAGCATCGAGTCATCGACTGCACTTGCTATAATGTTGTTAGCTTTCTTGTCGAGAGAGACAAGTGTAATCTCGTCTTTGTCGAGATCCATTAGCTTTTTGGGATCTTTCTTGGTAGGGTCGATAGTGGACACCGTCATGGGAACGTAAGGACCTTCTTCAACGATCATGAAGATCCTTGGATCCACAGCTTCCATGAAAAATTTTATCCTTTCTTTCCACATGGGAAAGATATTTTTGTTGCACAGTGGAAGCTTGGCGAAATCTTTGCCCTTGTCCATTTTATGGTAGAATCTTTCAGACAACAGTTTGGATCTGATCAAGGTGTTAACCTTTTGACGATCAACCTCCCTTTGATACCAATTAAAAGAAAACAGATGTCAACCTAAATCACCTAGAGGGGGTGAATAGGTGAGTTGTGCGTCTTTTGCGGAATAAAAAATAGTTAGAGCACATCACAGAACTATCTACCAATATCACAGACGACACAAGATTTATAGTGGTTCCCCAGCCTTGGGTACATCCACTTTCCCTCACCGATCTAGCAATCAACTAGAAACGGCTACTCCACTATCTCGGATCAAAAATCGATCCTACCCTCGGAACAAAGTTCCTACAAACTCGATCCAAACAAGGGGATCTACACCTCGGAAGATAACACTTCCTACAAACTCGAAGTGAAAAACTCCTACACTCGGAGAAACTTTCTCCTACAAGATTAATAAAGTTGGAAATTAATACAACCAGTAAATCAAATCAGATCTGATGAAATGGCCAGAGAACTTCTTCTTATGGACTTTGCAGCACTATCAGAAATCGGTGAAGAGAGTCTCGGCCCAGATCTGGATCTTCTTGCCTTTACAGAATCAGAGAGAGAAGATGAACGGTGATGTCGATCTCGATCTGTAAATTTCTTCAGAATGAATCCTCTGACCTTAGAAGCAGTGGCCGGAGAAGATGGTGGCGGCGGCGGCTTCCGTTTCGAGAAAACAGGGAGGAGTCGGCTGAAGAATTTTTTTTTCTTGAAATAAAATGACAAGAAAGCTTGGATAATACTTAGTGTTTGTCATTTTCTGATAAGACCTTATATAGAAGAGACTAACGGTCATAATCGGTCATAATGATGTACACGTGGACCAATCATGTCGCGTGATTTCAAAATCCCGTCAGAAAAAGGACTTAGACAAATTTCAGAAAAGGTTCAGCCATATACACGAGTAGGTGAATAGCACTCGAGTAGTTGAATAACTACTCGAGTACATGAAGGAGAACATACTCGGGTATATAAAGATGGGCTACTCGAGTAGGTAGAAATCAACTACTCGAGTAAGCAGACGGAACTACTCAAGTATGTAGAGTGACTTACTCGAGTACATAAAGGATCTACTCGAGTACTAGAAAAACTACTTGAGTATATTACATAAACTACTCGAGTACATGAAGGATTACTCGAGTGGGATACTTAGAATGAATTCTGAAGATGTCAGCAAGAGCTACTCGAGTAGTTGAACTAAACTACTCGAGAGGAAGTAATCTACTCGAGTAGGTGAAAGTTCTACTCGAGTAAAAGACTTAGAAAATTCTAGAGTAGGAAAATATCAAGGTACATGAGTGAAACATGATCTACTCGGGTAGGTATAATGAACTACTCGAGTATGATTCTATCTACTCGAGTATGTGAGTATACTTACTCGAGTCCATGACTTAGAAAATTTTTGATAAGTGAACCCTTTAATACTCGGGTATAAAGAGTAATCTACTCGAGTATATAAGCATGCTACTCGAGTATATGACTATGTCTACTCGAGTAGGTGACTTAGCTACACGAGAGATACACTTAAGTACTCGAGTACAAGGTTCCATTACTCGAGTAAATTATACCCAAACTACTCGAGTAGTTATAGACCTACTCGAGTAAAAGACTTAGAGAATTTTTGATGTTGGAAAACTGTTACTTCTAGTGTAGTCAACTTCCAATTCCTTTCCCATAGTCCAATAGCTTGAATATGAAGTGTATCCCAAAAAAGAGACCACACATGAGGCAACACCTTGGAATATGCAATGAAGGATTACATTGCACAGTTCTTGTGTTTGGTGACCCACTGTGGACTGACATTGGTCTACACTTCCCAGTGAAATTCCTGCAAACATATAACTCAAACCAAGCATCAAATACAACTTAATTCATCTTAGTTCCAGGGTGACTTCATCAAATCTGGGTTAATGTGGATGTAATACCCAACATATTTCATCGACCTCAGATCGAAGAGTTCTTTTATTTTTCGTGGAACAGAGTTTGTCCATTCATATTCTAAAAAACCATATATCTAGGTTTTTCTTCGACCTCCATCCCGCGCTTTCAGTTGCATTGTACTTGATCTCTCTTGTTTGTTGCAGGCACACTATGGCGATTCCAGCAGGCAGTCTTGCAGCAATGAAATTTGATACTTGATTTGATGTAGACTTCGAGTCATTTCAACACTCAGATCCAATCTTCCTGGACATCCTGAAATTGCTTGAAGATCAGCAGTTGAAGAATCTGATGTCCACCAGAATCAAGCTAGCCAGTGCAGAGATCAAGGAATGGGTCTACACTTCCTCCATAACAGATGAAGACATCATGACAGGCACAATATCGGGTAATGCAGTCTCTCTAACCCCCGCCGTCATGAATGAGATTTTGGATTAGCTAACGGTGAAGCAAAGTTGGAAATTGATAATGAAGAATTTAATGAAATGTTAAATAAGATGGGTAATTCTAGAGCAACCCCCAACAAGCTGCTAAAGAAACATCTATCTGCTGAGTATAAGTTTCTAGCAGATATTGTGGGGAAAGTACTGCTGGGCAAGCACACAACCCACTATTACATCACCAGGCATCAATTCCTGGTGATGTGTATTGTGTTAAATAAGAAGCCTGTGAACTGGGCTAAGATTATGTTTGAAATGCTCAAGAAAAAGAACACCAAAAAGGAGGTGTGTTTTGGAAGAATTCTGGGAATCTTCCTTCAGGAAAAGGCTACTGAATCCCTGGTCACACTTACCACATTCATAAATGCCTCCAAGAGGCTCACCTGTGCCCTCTTTGGCAGGTGGGAGAGGACCATCACCAAGCCATCCAAGGCTTCTTCCTCTTCCTTCAGGCCTTCTAAGAGTACAAGGGCTGATCCAGCAACTCCCCACCCTGCTGAGGACGTCCCTCCACCTCCACCATATCCAGTCATCCAAAGTCATCCTCAGATGGTACACCAACTCTCCTCCTTAGTCCATACCACAGTCCACTCTCCTACACATCCATCCTCTCCAATACATCCATCACAAACTCATATTCACTTTCATACCTCACCTCCATCCCCCCATGGTACCCAAACTCTTTCACACACTCATATTCACTCTCATACTCCATCCCCCCATGGTACACCAACTACATCACAACTTGGTACACCACCGTTATCTCCACTACTACCACATTTGGATGATATTCCCCTTTCCAATCTGTCATCCCTACCATCATTCAATCTACTCTCATCCCCCCTTCATACTCCTTCCCCAGATGAACCTATGCAAGACTCTATACCTCCTCCTCCACCATCATCTCCCATCCCCCATTCTGTCCCCACTGAGACATCTCCTGCATTACTGCCACTGGACCACTCCATCATTCCACCTCTTCTAGCATTTCTCACTCCCCTCCTCAAAACCCTCATAGCAGAGGCTATTTCACATCTTGCTTCTTCCATCTCTTCCCTTACTGCTCAAATCTCTGCTCTCTCCATCCATCCTTCTTCAGTCAGGGGCCTGGCTCTAGTATCCATTGAAACCAGACAATTGGAGATACTCTGTGAAGAAGAAGCATCAGCAGAAGTAGCAGCAGCAGTATTAGTAGCAGAAGAAGTAGCAGCTGATGTAGCAGCAGCAGAAGCAGATGCAGATGTAGTATCAGCTGATGATTTAATTGATTTACATAATTTCATTGAATCTGATATGGATTTGGATGAGCCTGTTTTGGCTGAAATAAACACTGTTGTGATTGCATTATAAATCCTACAATAGATGTTTTGAATTTGTTGAATATGTTTGATACAACTTATTTGAATTCTCTTCCAGAATAAAGTATAAAGCCATCTTTAGCTATAGTCACCAATACCTCCCCAATAAGCCCCAAAGTTGCCAAGCAACTCAAGGCCAGTTTTGCAACTGCAGAGTCTCCTGCTATTCCATCTCCACCAAGAGCTGATTCAGTCATTATTTGATCCCCTCCCAGAGTCATTTCTGCTCCAACATTTATTTTGGATGACTCTCCAATGCCTAATCTTGATGAGTTAATCATGGCTGATATAAAAGAAGAGAATAAATCAGTTGTTGAAAGCACTGATGTGTACAGTTCTCCTGCTCCAGCTCCAGCTCCTCCTCCAGCTCCTTCCCATATAGAAAAACCCTTGATATCTGCAGAGGCTCTTAAAGAAATAAATGCATTTTATGATACTCCTCAAGACTCTTCAGATGATGAAGTGGATTCAGATGACAGTCCATCTGCTAAGAAAAAGAAACTTTCTAAGAAGATGAAAGCTCCTCCACCTCCTGCTCCAAAACCCAACCCAACACATGACACTCCATAATATATTCTTCAGAACATTACTCCATACAAGGGCATGCCAGCATGGATGTGGCTGTCCAAGAACCAGCAGAAAGATAGAAAGAAGAACAGAAAATACTCACCTCCTCCTCAGAGATTCAGAAAAGACCCTCCTCCTCCTCCACCTGCTACTGGTGCTTCAGATTCTTCATCTCAGAGGACTACCTAATATCAAAAATATCAGAGACATCAGGGTCGGTCCTCCTCCTCTTCTGGAAGCAACCAGTACAGGCATTCATCATGCAAGCAGCAACAACAACAGCAACATCAACATCAACAGCAACAAATCACTGAACATCAAAAAGCTGAAAGCTCAAAAGACCTGCCTCCCCTCATGTACCTTTTGAGGATCCAGAAACAGCTACAACTGCAAGGATGGCCGGGTTCCAGGAATTGGTTGGCCTATCCATGATCAACATGGCAAAAGCTGAACGAAAGGATCCCTCTCAATACTCAACCATATCCAAATACAGGAAGGAGGAACTCAACAGGTTTGTCAAAGCTAACAAATTCTTTATTGTTGATGATTATATGAAATTGCATCCACAAGCTATGGTGCCAAGGTCTACATCCCTTAATATTATTGGAGCAGCTGATATGACAATGAAAAAGACTCGAGCAGCAAATCCAAACAGGGAAATCAAGTTTACACAGCCTGGTGAAAAAGCTAAAGAGGAAACACACAAGGAGCAAAAGAAGAAGAAATGAATTTTGAACTATTTTAGTTTTTCTGTTGTCCTAAAATTGCTCATCTATTTCTTGATACAAAGCTATTTGTACATATATATCTACTACATATTTTAAATATTTCCTGCTAGATATATTTTTTTTGCTTTGTAAATATTGTGTGTCTATATTTAGTGACCTCACCCAAAAAGGGGGAGATTGTTGGATTCCTAGTTAGGATTTGGGCTAGGTTCACTAAACTAGGATGTTTGATCCAACCTGTATAGCCAGGGTCATGTCTGTGTCCTAGAGTATAGGAAATGTCTTTAGAGTCACCACTGCATGGATCAGCCAAGAACAGACTGCAGAAGACTCAAGACTTAGAGAAATTTCAAAGAGTCAGGAAAATGAGTTCGATGTTCGTCGAACTCAGCTCGATGAAAGTTGTGATCAGCTTGACGAACTCAGAGACACTTCTCTGAGTTGAGCTCGACGAACTTAGTTCTCAGGTCGACGATTTCTTGATGCTCTACTTCAACATTGCAAGTCCAAAATCATTTCTCTGAACTCCAATCGATGAATTCATGTTCTCAGCTCGACGAACTTAGACCACAGTCTTGACAAGTTTTATTAAGTAGCAGTTAGCGGTGCTCAGGTCGACGAACTTGATTCTCAGGTCGACGATTTATGCATACTCTACTTCAACATTCTAGTCCAGAAACATCTCAATATTCTAAGTCTAGAAACATTTCACTGAACTCCAGTCGATGAAGTTAGATTCTCAGCTCGACGATCTTGATGCACAAAATTGACAAGGTTCTAGAGAAAGTAGTTAACTGTTCTTAGTTAAACGATCTTGGATCTCAGGTTGACGAACAATAATTATCTAGTTGATGAATATAACTTCTCAGCTCGACGAACTCTGGACCCAGGTCGACGAATTCTGTTCTTTGCTCGACGATTTCTGTGCAGATCCAGACTTGGACTTTTCCCTCCTTCTATCCTTATTTTATTGCAGTGATTCCTGAATAATCAATGCTCAATATTCTCTGAATATTACCGTTAGAAGCAACATTGATTATGGCATACATCAGGATTATGACTTGCCGCTTTTCAATGGGACAGTTGGGGAAATCAATAAATGCAGACATTCTCGAGGCTGTCAGTAATAAATGCAGGAAGGAATTCTAAAATTCAAAGGAAAATTTTATAGAAAATATAAAAGGGATTTCTTCCTCCTTCTCAAAAAAAAAGATAGAGAGAACACGACACTGTAATAGGCAATACAAAAAGCAATAATACAATAACAGAGGCAACAAACAAGCATCCCAGACCAGAGAAATAACACAAGATACTGAAGAAGAAGAGGAACACATATTCAAATCAAGTGTCTTCTTCATTATTCACTCCAGGATTCTTCAAGGACAACAAAACTTTATTAGTCAAGAAGTTCCTGGAGATCTTCTGGTAAAAGCTAAAGATTGAAGACCTACGCACCTTGAAGCAAAGCTCAATCTTCCTGAACAACTCTATAACTCAGGGGGGAGCTTTGTTAAAATCAAAGATCCACTAAGTCTTCTCAGTTGTATTTGAGAAAGAGAAGACATCGTCACTCTCTCATCCCCTCACTGTACAAAGGGTTCTTTAACTCCCTTCAAAAGTTATTCCTTGGTTGCAAGTCACCTGATCAAAAGACTTGGATTGGTTTTTGAGCAACTGATCAAAGGCACATTGGTGGCAGTCACCTGATCAAAACTTGTTAGTGGATTACTACCTGGGTGGTAGAAGAGTGGATGTACCCAGGTTGGGGAAACACTATAAAATTCTTGTGTTGTCTGGTTGCCCTCTTTCTTTTGTTCTTGTTGTGTCTGTGCTAGTTAGGTTTGCTGTGCATGTGAAGGTTAGTTTAATTTATGTTGTACCTGTGGTAGATTAATTTATCTTAGGACTGCTTTTTACTCTCAGCCAAATTCTGGTATCAAATAACTTCCCAACTCTGTAGTTTTTATTAATCAGCAAAAAGCATTAAAAGTTTTAAAGATACTCTATTCACCCCCCCCCCCCTATAGAGTATATAAGATCTAACCATCACTTTCAAAACCATTTTGCATACCCGCAGTCGTCTAACTCGTAGGAGTCAAAAAATCTAGCGAAGTGCTGAAACTCCCTTTGATATTCTGTCACAGACTTGGATCCTTGCTTCAAATGCAGAAACCTTTCTTCAAGCTCATCTCGAGCAGTAGAGGGGATGAAATGTTCCAAGAAGGCTTCAAAAATTCGCTCCGACTGATCTCAATGTACACTCGGCCTTCGAAAGTGGAACCCATGAGGGACTTCCACCACCTTGTGGCGTGTGACTCCAGTACTGATACAACTATAGTCACACCCATACTGGTTGGACATCTGATTTCGGCCATTAGCTCTTGCACAGTATCTAGCCACTCCTCAATACGAACAACTGACTTTGTCCCATCATAAATAGGCAGGGAGAGGGCTCGGAAGCTACTCAGCCAGATAGAATCCGTGCCTTGTTGCTACACTAGGGCCTGCTGGGATCTAAACGCGCCTAGGATCACTGTAAGGGTCTATCCCAGCTCCGACTGCTGAAACTAAGTAGGGACTGAAGGGGCGGGAGTGCTCACTACTGGTTATGTGCACGCCGGGTTCTATGTATAAAGGTACAAACCTAAGGTCAGGTTGGCTAATCGTAGGGTAACAACTAGACATACTTTGTGTGAATTACACATGGGCACACCACTGGTTCTGCTATGTCAGTTTGTCCGCAAACTGACCAATCGAGCGGGGGTGGCACCATTGTTCAATGTTTTCTTTAGGTAAGGATCGTTGCAAGCTGTCCCAGAACACACGACACTACCGAGGGGAGTCTTATGCCTAGAATAGCTATCTTGTGGTAGCGTTAGCACACGGGATAACCAGTACCACAAAACACCTCCTGGTGGCTAAACCAATATCATTCAAGCCAACCAAACATAAAGAATAAAAATAGAAGTCAAGATCCACACAAGTACATACACCAAACAAAGTACAATAAAAATAAGAAGTGTCAATGGCTTCTATAATATCAGAAATTAACTTCTTTCGCAAGCCACCATCCAAACTGACCACTCAGGTGCCACCACCTATACACTATCGCCATGCGGTACTCTTCCTACTACCACGCTATATCTTACCGAGCGCCATGATAAATAATTCAGCGGGGCTACTGCCCGCGATATCCTTAATGCCATGTGATAACTTCCCAAGCCATACGCCAATTAAATCAGGCGACTACCGGCGCGCGGTAACCAACTACCGCTGTGTGATAGTACTAGATGATCTTTGAGTCCACTTGACGATCACTCAATGCCTTCGACTCCCCTGTGTATTCATCGTATATATACTCAACGAATACTACCGCCGTGCGATATCCCGCTACCGCTGCACGGTAGTACTCGACGATCGTTGAGTCCATTCGATGATCACACGACGCTTTCAACTCCTTTAAGTATTCGTCGTATATACTCGACAACTACTACCGTTATGCGGTAGTATTCGACTATTGTTGAGTCCATTTGACGATAACTCAATGCCTTCAACTCCTTAAAGTATTCGTCGTATGCACTCGATGATGGCTACCACCGCGCGGTTTCTACTACCGTCGCGCGGTAGTACCAGCAATTCCCCCAGCTTAGGTTCAAGTCTTTCCACCACCGCACCCTGAGCTTGTAACACCCCGTGTCCGTCGCATAGCATATAGCAGTAGGTCCGGCCGGGGCCCAACGTCGTATGCCACAGACAGATCGGGTGGTTACTCATGGAAGCCATACAACCAATCAACGTCCTACACAGAGCATTCTAGCGGAAGCAGATTTATAAAAGTTGCAAATAAGAACCCAGCACTAAAGCATGAATGTCCACTAATCCAAAAGAGGAATGTTATATAAATACCAACACAAGCCTTAAGGCCTTACAAAATGTTTCACTTGATATTACATGATTTACAAACCACGGCACGCAGGCCGGTCATACATGAATAAAACAGTAAACACTACCAATTAGGCCTTCGAGGGTCGGCTTCGTACTTGGGCTTTAGCCCGCTATTGACCACTTGGTCTAGCAGCACCTGCAAGCAACAAACCACCGCACGGTGGCAAAACAAGGCAACGGTCAGCAATGCAGACCAAATTATAACGATCCCGCCCCCAACTAGGGGCAGCGATGCTCCTTCCCTACAATTCATTAGCATAAGAGAGCAATATATAACAATATTCATTTCATCACAGACGTTGGCTCGTACGGCCACACGCCCCGTGCTCTCAGGGCACATTCTCGGTGAACCGGTCAATGTCACGTCAATTAAAGTCATAGACATTCCGAACTCACCACCGCCACTTTGACGGCCAAACCTATGAGCATTTTGTCTTCCTGGCCTGGGTCACGACAATTTAAGCCATTGACCGCCGAAGACCATAATCTATGCCAACGGCAAGTGCCACGTACCCTTAGGTCTCTTAAACCGAACGACATAGAATGGGTACGGTTCCATCTAACCCGTGCTAACATCGCAACGACAATTTAAGCCATTTGCGCGGGTCAAACTTCCACCGAGTCCCATTTCCATCACACTTCACATAATCCGGTTATGTTCAAGTTGGCTCTCAGGCCACCAAGTTGGCAAGATCTCGCAGCCGGCCAGTTTTCCGGGTGCACCTTTGGGTTAATCCCCAAGGCTCCCTGCTGCAATCTACCGGGTAGAAAACCTGAAAAACAATCAATAGCACGGAGTCTTCTCCGGCATTTATGCAATGCAACATCACCGATCCAGACCAACATGTCCGGGTAGGCTTCACACATCATACATATGTCTGTTCTCGCTTACGGACTCTAAACAACGGGGACTTCACATATCTACCAGAAGGAACGCCTCCAACTCTCCGCAAACTTGCGAGAGCGGGCTTCCTATGGAAAGAAGGAGAGCTACTCATGCTCAAGAAGAGAATCGTTACCCTAGCGTTCCTCTTTGGCGCCATGGAAAAGTAAGCGGATGAAAAGCACCGCACTAGCTTTGCCTCCATGGATCCGGAGTCGGCTCGCGATTTGGAGCTTCGAATCTCCTCCAATGGCCGGATCTAGCTCCTTCTTCCTTCCTTGGCTCTCCTCTCTCTCTAAGCTTTTAGAAAGATAATAACTTATGAAAAGTGAGGGTTTCTAAGTCCAATCCTGGGTATATCCCTTCAGGAACAACCCCCAGCCGTTGGATCATCAATTAAAGAAATGAACGGCTTCGTTTCGGGACTGAAATGCCAATCTGGAACGCACACGGCCTGGCACACGCCCGTGTCCAGGGCCATGTGCCTCATTCGCCATCAAAATCGGCTCGCCTGGAACCTCATACGGGTATCGAACACGCCCGTGTTCGACCTGACACGCCCGTGTTCCACCTGACACGCCCGTGTGGCCGGCCGTGTACCCCTATCATTTTTCCCCGAAAACAACCCGAGCACTGCACGGGTTCTAGGACACGCCCGTGTCCTTGCCCGTGTCACCTAAACACGCCTGGGCTCCAGGCCGTGTACACGGTCTCGACACTCGACACTTCGTCGAGCGAAGATCGTCGACCTAATGACACGTCCTTGGACACGCCCGTGTTCTAGGCCGTGTGCCTTGCCTCGACACAATGTCCAGAGCAAAGTGTCGACTTGCCGGGACGAGCATCGACACGGGTCGACACGCCCTGCGACACGCCTGTGTCACAGGCCGTGTGCCATGTCTCGACACTTCGTCGAACGCAGAGTGTCGACTTTGCGGGCTAAGTGTCAACACGGGTCGACACGCCCTGCGACACGCCCGTGTCGCAGGCCGTGTGCCCAATCTCGACACAATGTCGAGATCAAAATGTCGACTTCCCGGCTGAGTGTCGACACAAGTTTGACACGCTCTGGGACACGCCCGTGTCCCAGGCCGTGTGCCTGTAGCCAGAACCCAAAACTGGCCCATAACGTCCCCCGTCACTCTTTTGAGTTTCGGGGCGTTACAACTCTCCCCCTCTTAAAAGAATTTCGTCCTCGAAATTATATAAAGGAAAGACATGTACAAAACCAAAATTTGTACCTGAGCGGAACAACTTCGGATACTCGTCAAGCATAGTCTGCTCTCGCTCCCAAGAGAGCTCCTCACGACCGCAATTGTCCCACCAGACCTTGACCATCCTGATCTCTTTATTGCGTAGCTGCTGACCTCCGAGTCTTCAATCCGCACGGGCTTGACCTTTGTCGTCAGCCCGCTATCCACCGACACTTGATCAACCGCGATCACTTGCGTAGGCTCTTGCACCGCCTTTTCGAAGCACCGAAATATGGAATACATCATGTAATCCACCAAGCTCCACTGAAAGCTTCAACAGATAGGCCGCTTCACCAACTCTCTCCAGAACCTCAAACGGCCCAAGGTACCTCGAGCTTAGCTTTTTCAATCGCCGCACCCGCGAGACACCCTTGAACGGCTTGATCTTTAAGTATACATAGTCGCCCACAGCGAACTCCACGTTCCTGTGCTTGGCATTATAGTACTTCGCTTGCCGGTCCTGAGCGATAAGCAACCTCTCCCGAATGGTTCTCACCAAAGAAGTAGCATCCTAAACTTCCGATCGCTTATAAAACTTTGACTCACCCATTTCTAACCAAGACAACGGCGTGCGACATTTTCTACCATATAGGGCCTCGAAAGGCGACATCTGAATACTCGCTTGGTAGCTATTGTTGTATGCGAACTCCACCAAATATAGGTGGTCTTTCCACTGCTTTCCAAAATCCAAGACACGCATGCGTAGCATGTCTTCCATGATTCTATTGACCCTCTCAGTCTGCCCATCCGTTTGCGGATGGAAGGCTGTACTGAATTTCAGCTTTGTTCCCAACATTTGCTGCACAAGCCTCCAATCATTGGACGTGAACCGCCCATCTCGGTCACTCACGATGCTGCGAGGCACACCATGAAGCCGTACTATGTTATCCACATAAAGCTTTGCCAACTTCTCCACCGGATCATCCTTCCTATGCGGAATGAAATGTGACACCTTCGTTAACCGATCCACGACCACCCAAATAGCGTCGTTCCCCTTTTGCGACCTTGGCAAACCGTGCACAAAGTCCATAGAGATGTCGTCGAATTTCCACTCCGGAATAGGCAAGGACTTAAGAAATCCTCCCGGCTTTTGACACTCCGCCTTCACCACGGCGCAAGTTTGGCACTTCGCTACGTATAGCGCCACATCTTTCTTCAAACCTGGCCACCAAAACAGTTTCTTCACATCACGGTACATCTTCGTGCTCCCCGGGTGAATCGAATACTTGGTATGGTGTGCCTCGTACAACAACTGCACCTGCAAATTACCCACACTTTGGACGCACAGACGACCGTCCTTCCAAAGTAATCCATCCTCCACGACGAATTTGGAATTTGACCCATCCAGAGCCTCTAACATGAACTGCTTCATATGAGCATCCATATCCAAAGCCTGCCGAATACGATTAGCCAGGTCATATTGGACTTCAGTCCAATTCAGAACTGCTTCAGCACTTGATTGTCTATCCACACAAACAATCTCCAACGCCTCCAACTCCCGCACCAACCGCTCATCATGCACCGATAGCCAATTGGCTTGAGCTGGGTCTCGGCGACTCAACGCGTCCGCAACCGCATTCCCTTTACCAGGCACGTAGTGGATCTTGAATGTATAGTCCCCTAGGAACTCCATCCATCTACGCTGCCGTATATTCAGATCTTTCTGATCAATAAGATACTTCAGACTTTTATGATCGGTGTGGATATCAATCTTCACACCGTACAAATAGTGTCTCCACAGCTTCAAGGCAAAAATCACGGCCGCTAACTATAAGTCATGTACCAGATAATTCCTCTCATGCACTTTCAGCTGTCTCGAGCCATAAGCTATTACACTTCCGTGTTGTAGTAGCACGCAACCCAAACCGCTGCCCGAAGCATCACTGTAAATCTCATAGCCTTCGGTCCCACATGGCGAACTCAGCACAGGCGTCGTGGTCAACCGACACTTCAACTCCTCAAAAGCTCGCGTGCACTCCGCCGTCCAAACAAACTTATGCTCCTTCCTCGTCAAAGTAGTGAGAGGTAACGCTATCCGCGAGAAGTTCTCTACGAAGCGCCTATAATAGCCGGCAAGCCCCAGAAAACTCCGGACTTCCGCTACCGTAGCAAGCTCAGGCCACTCCCGTATCGCAACAATCTTCGCCGGATCCACAGCAATACCCTCTCCACTCACTATATTACCGAGGAACGCCACTGAGAACAACCAAAACTCGCACTTCGAGAACATGTCATACAACTGATTTCTCCTTAGCGTCTCCAGAACCAAGTGAAGATGCTTGAAGTGATATTCCTCACTTTGCGAGTACACCAAAATATCGTCGATGAAGATGATCACAAAATGGTCCAAGTACTCCCTGAAAGTCCTGTTCATCAAATCCATGAACACTGACGGCGCATTAGTCAGCCCAAATGGCATGACCGTAAACTCATAATGCCTGTATCTCGTACTAAACGCTGTCTTCGGGATATCACTCTCCCTTATTCGCAGCTGATAGTACCCAGCCTTGAGATCTAACTTCGAGTACACTGTCGACCCGACTAATTGATCAAAAAGATCATCAATCCGGGGGATCGGGTACTTGTTCTTCTCCGTCAGCTTGTTGAGCTCCCGATAATCAATACATAGCCTCAAGCTTCTGTCCTTCTTCTTAACAAAGAGGACCGGTGCGCTCCAAGGCGAAGAACTCGGGCGCACATACCCTTGCTCCAACAACTCTTGCAGTTGAACTTTCAGCTCTGCCATTTCCTTAGGCGCTAGCCGATAAGGAGATCGTGACACAGGCTTTGCACCTGGCACTAGCTAAATCGTAAAATCTATCTCCCATTGAGGCGGGGCTCCAGGAAGATCTGCGGGGAACACATCAGGGTATTCTGATACCACTGAAATACAATCCAACGCGGGATTCGGCTTTGCAACCTCGACTATTGTAAAGAACAATTCTGCACCGGCACGAACCGCCTTCACCACCTGAAGAGCAGACATCAACGTCTTGCTCGACCCCTTTAAGCCCGTAAAAGTCGTTTCATGACTTGCTCCCAGCTTGACTTCCTTGCGACCGCAGTCAATATAGGCCTGCTGCTCCGAGAGCCAGTCCATGCCAAATATAACGTCGAACTCCACCAACGGACGTAAAGACGCCTGCAGGTCGAACTCCTGATTCCCAATACGAATCTTAACATTGCAGATCCTATCCGCTCGCATCGAACACCGATTGGGCAACAACACATCCAACTTATCCTTCCCCATCGAAGAAGGGACTCCGATGCGTGATATAAATCCTTCGGACAAGAAGGAGTGTGAAGCTCCCGTATCGAAGAGTGCTCGTGCCGGATTTTCACAAATCAATACAAATCCTAAACAAGCAGTGGTAAGGTAACATGTGCATAACAAGTATTTAAAGAAATTGACTTGCTATAAATTAAACCGTACCTGTCACCACATCAACCTGTTTGATGGCCTCCTGTTGGCCAAGATTATAGACCCTTGGTTGGGCCGGAGCATAGTGGGATGCGGTCGACTCCACCGCCTTGCCCTTCTCTTCATAAGTCGCTCCCGGCCTTCTCTCGGACTTAGGACGTCCGCTCCAACAGTCACGGGCAAAATGCCCCGTCTTTCCACAAGTAAAACACGCACCCGGGGTCCGACCCGTAGTCGCCCCAGAAGCACCAGAAGGAGCTGGACCCGAAGTCCTATGCTTCTTGAAGGACCTCCGATAGCTGGACTTTGAAGTAGTCGGCACTTTGAATTCAGATTTCTTCTCACCCAAGCTTTTCTTTGCTTGTACATTCTTCATGTCCTTCTCCAAGGACCGGGCAGTATTGACCAAGGTTAAGAAACCCTGCGTCATCGGCCCCGAGAGTAATAATCTCAACTCATCTCTCAAGCCTTCATAGAAGCGATTAGTCTTGCGCTCCTCATCCACAATAGTGGAGCTAGCATAATGACTCAGACGAGTAAACTCGTGGAGATATTCATCCACGCTCCTCTCACCCTGAACCAGCTTCAGAAACTCATTCTCCAACGCTATCCTCTGCGTCGGAGGGAGGTATCTAGCCAAGAACAATCTCGAGAACTCCTCCATCGAGACATCAACAAGTTGCCTACCTCTCAACAAGTGTAGCTCCAATCCTTCCCACCACATTCTCGCTTCACCGTCCAGAAGGAACGTAGCGATGGTGGTCATTTGCCACTCCTCCGTCTCCGTTGCTGTCATGACTCTCTTCACCCTGGAGAGCCAGTCTTCAGCTTGAGATGGGGTTCCCCACCGCGAGAATATCCGGAGGGTTAAAGCTCATAACATGCTTAAGCTGCCTCTCGGTTGCCCTCCTTGGCACCACCGGTTCCACAACCACTTGCTCCACTCTCCTCGGCTCAGCCTCTTGAAGAGGTTTCTGCTCCATCACAGGAGCGGGCTGCTGCGTTTGCCTTGCAGGCTGCGCATTTATCACGGCCAACACCGCTTCAGCCACCAATCGTATGTTCTCAGCCGATAGAGGTGTTGCGGGAGCAACATCTGGTGCACTGCTAGCCTCAGAAACTCGACGTTCCGACGGCCCAACACCACTTCTGGTAACCTATAGTGGTACAAAACACCGTTAAGCGACCAAATAAATTGCAAACAGCAATCATAGGAACACGCAGGTTCCTCAAACACATGTATTTTCATTCCTAAGTGGGCATTCATGGGTCCTTTTACTGTCATAACGATGATGCACAGAATGTGCTCACCACCCCTTAAAAAGAATTCGCCCACGAATTCATTTTAAGCCCGACCAAAACCAGTAGTCTGATACCAAATTGTAACAACCCCTGTCCGTCGCATAGTATATAGCAGTAGGTCCGGCCAGGGCCCGACGCCGTATGCCACAGACAGACCGGGTGGTTACTAATAGAAACCATCCAACTAATCAACGTCCTACACAGAGCATTCTAGCGGAAGCAGGTTTATAAAAGTTGTAAATAAGAACCCAACACTAAAGCATGAATGTCCACTAATCCAAAAGAGGAATGTTATACAAATACCAACACAAGCCTTAAGGCCTTACAAAATGTTTCACTTGATATTACATGATTTACAAACCACGGCATGCAGGCCGGTCATACATGAATAAAACAGTAAACACTACCAATTAGGCCTTCGAGGGCCGGCTTCACACTTGGGCTTTATCCCGCTATTGACCGCTTGGTCCAGCAGCACCTGCAAGCAACAAACCACCGCACGGTGGCAAAACAAGGCAACGGTCAGCAATGCTGACCAAATTATAACGATCCCGCCCCCAACTCGGGGTGGCGATGCTCCTTCCTTGCAATTCATTAGCATAAGCGAGCAATATATAACAGTATTCATTTCATCACAGACGTTGGCTCACACAGCCACATGCCCCGTGCTCTCAGGGCACATTCTCTGTGAACCGGTCGATGTCACATCAATTAAAGGCATAGACATTCCAGACTCACCACCGCCACTTTGACGGCCAAACCTATGAGCATTTTGTTTTCCTGGCCTGGGTCACGACAATTTAAGCCATTGACCGCCGAAGACCCTAATCTATGCCAACGACAAGTGCCACGTACCCTTAGGTCTCTTAAACCGAACGACATTGAACGGGTACGGTTCCATCTAACCCGTGCTCACATCGCAATGACAATTTAAGCCATTTGCGCGGGTCAAACTTCCACCGAGTCCCCTTTCCATCACAATTCACATAACCCGGTTATGTTCAAGTTGGCTCTCAGGCCACCAAGTTGGCAAGATCTCGCATCCGCCCAGTTTTCCGGGTGCACCTTTGGGTTAATCCCCAAGGCTCCCTGCTGCAATCTACCGCGTAGAAAACCCGAAAAACAATCAATAGCACGGAGTCTTCTCCGGCATTTATGCAATGCAACATCACCGATCCAGACCAACATGTCCGTGTAGGCTTCACACATCATGCCTATGTCCGTTCTCGCTTACGGAATCTAAACAATGGGGACTTCACATATCTACCTGAAGGAACGCCTCCAACTCTCCGCAAACGCGCGAGATCGGGCTTCCTATGCAAAGAAAGAGAGCTACTCATGCTCAAGAAGAGAATCGTTACCCTAGCATTCCTCTTTGGCTCCATGGAAAAGTAAGCGGATGAAAAGCACTGCACTAGCTTTGCCTCCGTGGATCCAGAGTCGGCTCGCGATTTGGAGCTTCGAAGCTCCTCCAATGGCCGGATCTAGCTCCTTCTTCCTTCCTTGGCTCTCCTCTCTCTCTAAGCTTTTAGAAAGATAAAAACTTATGAAAAGTGAGGGTTTCTAATTCCAATCCCGCTTATATCCCTTCAGGAACAACCCCCAGCCGTTGGATCATCAATTAAAGAAATGAACGGCTTCGATTCGGGACTGAAATGCACAATCTGGACCGCACACGGCCTGGCACACGCCCGTGTCCAGGGCCGTGTGCCTCATTCGCCATCAAAATCGACTCGCCTGGAACCTCACACGGGTATCGAACACGCCCGTGTTCGACCTGACACGCCCGTGTTCCACCTGAAATGCCCGTGTGGCCGGCCGTGTACCCCCATCATTTTTCCCCGAAAACAACCCGAGCACTGCACGGATTCTAGGACACGCCCGTGTCCTTGCCCGTGTCACCTCAACACGCCTGGGCTCCAGTCCGTGTACACGGTCTCGACAGTCGACACTTCGTCGAGCGAAGATCATCGACCTAATGACACGGCCTTGGACATGCCCGTGTCCTAGGCCGTGTGCCTTGTATCGACACAATGTCGAGTGCAAAGTGTCGACTTCCCGGGATGAGTGTCGACACGGGTCGACACGCCCTACGACACGCCCGTGTCACAGGCCGTGTGCCATGTCTCGACACTTCGTCGAACGCAGAGTGTCGACTTTGCGGGCTAAGTGTCGACACGGGTCGACACGCCCTGCGACACGCCCGTGTCGCAGGCCGTGTGCCCAGTCTCGACACAATGTCGAGATCAAAATGTCAACTTCCCGGCTGAGTGTTGACACAAGTTTGACACGCCCTGGGACACACCCGTGTCCCAGGCCGTGTGCCTGCAGCCAGAACCCAAAACTGGCCCAAAACGTCCTCCGTCGCTCTTTTGAGTTTCGGGGCGTTACAGAGCGCAATTCCACTCTCCTAACCTGAAAATGCACACGAGGGGTGTAGCACGAATCAGGACGTAACAATCAGTACATCTTCACTGAAGCATGAACACTACACCCATATGCATGACAAGAAGTATACGAGGCATATTACGTAGTATAAGGAGCATAATATGTGTTTGTATATGGATCCTCATAGGAAGAAACATGTGACTGTTATGTATTATAGGATGCATAACAATCATCACATGGATGCCCATTAGATTTTGCTTTTTCATTATATGCATTATTATTTAGTATGGGATGCATAATATTTCATGTGTACGCCGCTTATAGTATACATTAAGGCCTTGCTAGAATGCATATCACAACATGCATGACATAACATAGCATTAGCACATGTGACAAGTCAAGATCTGCATGATGACATACGTACACACATGATTTTGAAATAAAGAAATAAGAAATCATGAATTTATACCATATGCACACGAGTCAATAGGATGATGGTATATCATTCTAAATTTAAGCATAACATCATTTTTTTTTTGAAAATCCCAAAGCAAGGTAGCAGCAAGGGAAAATATCTAATAATGTATGGTCTGAACTAAATTGAGTTGTTCTAGCATTAAGCTAGGTTTGATGGGTTGTTTGTGATATTATTAAGAATGCCACCGAAATGTTTTGGAATGAGGTCGTCTCCTAAGTCTGAGGGTGAGTTATCAGGTGCACAAAGTGAGGTCGTGATTGAAGGGCTGCGGTAGATCAATGCGGCTCTGTCAAGGAAGATGGTCGCTATGTAATCACAGATTCAGGCATTGTTGACTGCCTCCTTAGGGTAGCAGTCAGTGGTGTAGAACCCTGCGATTGGTCAGACTATACCTGTTCTCCTACTCCTCTGGTGCCTCTAGTTCTACTGCCACCAGAGATGAATTTCATTTCGCACTTCCAGCGATTAGGACCTCCTACCTATGACGGGAGAGCCGATTTCATGGCCTTGGATGTCTCAATTATTGCCATTGAGGAAATGTTTTCATATTTAGGATTTTGTTGCGGGCAAAAAGGTAATGATTGCCGCTTACCAACTGAAGGGACTTGCTAAGTGCTGGTGGATCCAAGAGAAAGAGAGCCTCTTAGAGGGTTGTTTATGGGAATCTTTCAAGGGGATGTTGCTAAAGAAATTTTTGCCATTGGTCGAGCAAGATCGCCTGATGAAAACTTTTCTGCACCTGAAGCAGAGACAACTCAGGGATAGTGAGTATGAGGTAGAGTTTATTATGTTGAGATAGTTTGCTCTAGATCTAGTGGCCTCTAAGGCGGGAATGGTGAGTGGTTCCTAGGGGGACTTCAAAGCGATATACAATAGTTGGCTAGCTCATACCGGTCAGAGATGCATACTGAGGAAGTGGAAGCTGCTCTGAGAATCGAGGCTATCAACAATGACAAGAATCAAGGTGTGCATATAAGGAAGGGTAAGAGAGTCTGATGATAGTGGAAGCTCTCGAGCATCTAGCCAAGCTTCAAATAAACGAAGTAAATTAGTGTGTACTTTCTATGGCCGGCTAGACCACCCTTCGTGAAGTGTTTCATGATATTGGGATCTTAGAAGCAGCAGCAGGTGCTTGCGATTAAGAGTACACCCAAAGGAGATCTAGTATGTACTTCATATAAGCAGAAGGGGGCATGAAGTTGCTCAATGCTGGACAAAGGATAAGGTCTGTTGATTGTGTGGGCAGAAAGGGCATGTGAATTCTAAGTGCCCGTGGCCTCAGCCCCCGATGCAGCCAGTCCTACTGCAAGCCTTGCTGCCGCCGCAGCATCCGTACAAAGGGAAGGAAAAGATTAATTTGGGGACCTTGGAAGAAGCGTAGACTTTCACCAAAGTGATCTCAGGTTAGATTCTAATCTAGTTCTTAGCTTCTCTCTTTGTTATGATGTTGTTCAACTAGTTACATATACGATTTTATTTCCCGGCGAGGAAGGTCATACTCAGATACGACAACACCTATGCGACCTTCGAAGGTACTATTTCGATCTCCCGCCATCTACTTTATTCTGTTTAGGCCATCAAGGCCCACCTATAGGGGACGAGGTCTATTAGGTGCTATTCGAGATAAACGAGACCTAGGACCCTATGGTTAGCATTCTGGTAGTACGAGACTTTGCAGATGTATTTCCGGAGAAGTTGTCAGGGTTGCCTCCGCATCTAGAGAAGGATTTCCAGATACAACTCGTGTTGGCGGCTAAGCCGGTATCCAGAGCTCCTTATCGGATGGCCCCGAAGGAGTTGGTGGAATTTCGAAGCCAGCTGTAGAAGCTAGTGGAAGCCAGATTTGTTTGGCCAAGATCTTCAACAATGGGAGCTCCGGTGCTATTCGTGAAGAAGAAGGATGGGACACTCTGACTGTGCATGGACTATAAAGCACTGAATAGGCTGACAGTCCGATACACGTATCCTCTACTGAGAATTGACGAGCTGTTTGATTAGTTGGAGGGAGCTCTCTGGTTTTCGAAGCTGGATCTGAGTTTAGGATACTACCAGATGTAGATTCAGGAGGACATCCCGAAGACCGCTTTCAGCAGTAGATAAGGGTTATATGAGTTCACCGTGATGCCATTTCGGATCACGAATGCACTATCCGCGTTCATGAGTTTGATGAACTGGTTATTTGAGGCCTATCTAGATGTCTTCGTCATTGTGCTTATTGACAACATCATCATCTATTCGAGGACTGAGGAGGAGCATGAGTGTCATTTAGCACTGACTCTGGAGAGGCTCCAGGAGCACAGTCTGTATGACAATTTAAATAAGTGGTAGTTTTGGTTGAAGGAGGTGGCTTTCTTGGTTCATATTATCAGTGGAGCAGGACTAGTAGTCGATCCGGTGAAGGTTCAGGCCGTACAGGTTTCGCCACTGCTGAAGATGGACACTGATGTGAGAAGTTTCCTAGGACTTGCCAGTTACTACCAGAAGTTAGTAGAGGGATTCTCTCGAATTGCTCTCCCTCTCACATCTCTAACGAAGAAGGAGACCCTTTTTGTTTTGATGCTACAGTGCGAGGCTGCCTTCCTGGAGCTGAAGGGTTGACATACCTCGGCCCCTATCCTTGCCCGTCCATCTGGGAAGGAAGGATTTTAAGTTTATACGGATGCATCATATAAGGGGATGGGTACCGTTATGATGTAGAACAAGCATGTGATAGCTCACGCCTCCCGCCAGTTGAAGAAATATGAGCAAAACTACCCAGTGCATGGCTTGGAGATGGGGGCGATTATATTTGCTATAAAGATCTAGTGGCACTATCTCTATGGTGTCCACTATGACATCTTCTCGAACCACGAGAATTTGAAGTATGTGGACACGCAGAAAGAGCTGAACATCCTACTGATACACTGGGTAGAATTTTTGTCTGACTATCAGTACACCATGTACTTAGTTCCTGCTTTTTTCTGCTCTATTGTTATAGTACTGCTAGCTCTTATTTCTTTTCATAGAACTGTGAACATTACAATAAAATTGCTAGATTAGGACCACCGTCACCTGCTCTTGTTTACTCTCCACTATCATAACTTTCCTATCATTCATCCGACATGGTTCCTAGGAGCCACTAGGGGCGGGGTGGGGGAAATCAGTTTAGTCTTTTTAACTAATGGTCAGTGGACCAAACATTTCAGGGGATCAGGATGGGAGACAGGATGCAGTAGTAGGAAATGCAGCCCAAGTGGAGTACGGTGTACATGGAGGTGAGCCGGTCTACTGCGGAGCACCAGCTTCTGGCTCCGTGAGTGTTAGTTTTATTAAACTTCCGCGAGAGTGTTGTAGTGAGTTCATGATGTAACGACCATGAGGCAATTTATATTTCTACTTTACTATTCTATTTCAGTACCTTTATCTCTGTGGACTTTGCTGTGATTCATGCTTATATATATATATGTATGTATATCTATACTATCGTAAAAAGATATATGGTGGTCTGCCAATAGCGTGAGTTCGAAAATAGGGGAAAAAACAAGAGCCGTCTGATTAAGCTCTTTTGATTCAAAACTGCTGGATCCGGGGCTGCAAATAGCGGATTAGGTTTGCACATAAAAAACCCAAAAAACCTCCCCATCTCTCTCCTAAAACCCGATCCCCCCCTGCCCCCCCCCCCCCCCCCCCCCCCCCCGCAAAAAAAAAACTGTCCACATAAAAAAACATCCTGGTCGGCGGTGGAGCCGCCGGTTGCCTGCCTGGCATCCTCCGGCGGACTCGCCGGAGGCCGGTGAGGCGGCCAGTGGGTTCCTGGCAGGCCGCGGGCGGCTCCGCCGCCGGCCGGGAGGGCAAAAATGGCTGCAGCAAACTGCAGCAATTTTCGAGCTGCCGCCGGCTGTAACACCCCCTATCCGTCGCATAGCATATAGCAGTAGGTCCGGCCGGGGCCCGACGCCATATACTACAGACAGACTAGGTGGTTACTCAATGGAAATCATCCAACTAATCATAATGTCCTACACAGAGCATTCTAGCGGAAGCAGTTTATAAGTTGAAATAAAGAACCCAACACTAAAGCATGAATGTCCACTAGAATAGCCAACCAAGAATGAAGTACATACACCAGTACTGGCCTTAAGGCCTTACAAAATGGTTCACTTAATGTTACATGATTTTCAAACCACGGCATGCAGGCCGGTCATACATGAATAAAGCAGTAAACACTCCAAATAGGACTTCAAGGGCCGGCTTTGCAATTTGGGCTTTGCCCGCTATTGACCGCTTGGTCCAGCAGCACCTGCAAGCAACATAACCACCGCACGGTGGCAAACAAAAAGGCAACGGTCAGCAATGCTGACCAAATTATAACGATCCCGCCCCCGACTCGGGGCGGCGATGCTCCTTCCCTGCAATTTTATTAGCACAAGCGAGCAATATAATAATATTCATTACATCACAGGCGTAGGCTCAAACGGCCACACACCCCGTGCACTCAGGGCACATTCTCGGTGAACCGGTCGATGTCACGTCAATTAAAGCCATAGACATTCCGGACCCACCACCGCCACTTTGACGGCCAAACATATGAGCAATTTGTCTTCCCGGCATGGGTCACGACAATTTAAGCCATAGACCGCCGAAGACTCTCATCTATGCCAACGACAAGTGCCACGTAACCTTAGGTCTCTTTAACCCGAACGACATAGATATGGGTATGGTTCCATCTAACCCGTGCTCACGTCGCAACGACAATTTAAGCCATATGCGCAGGTCAAACTTCTCCCGAGTCCCATTTTCATCACACAATTTCACATAACTCGGTTATGTTCAAGTTGGCTCTCAGGCCTCCATGTTGGCAAGATCACGCATCAGCCCAGTTTTCCGGGTGCACCTTAGGGTTAATCACCAAGGCTCCCTGTTGCAATCTACCGTGTAGAAAACCTGGAAAACAACCAATAGCACGGAGTCTTCTCCGGCATTTATGCAATGCAACATCACCGATCCAGACCAACATGTCCGGGTAGGCTTCACACATCATGCCTATGTCCGTTCTCGCTTACGGACTCTAAACAACGGGGACTTCACATATCTACCCGAAGGAATGCCTCCAACTCACCGCAAACTCGCGAGAGCGGGCTTCCTATGCAAAGAAGGAGAGCTACTCATTCTCAAGAAGAGAATCGCTACCCTTGCGTTATTCTTCGGCGCCATGGAAAAGTAAGCGGATGAAAAGCACCGCACTCTCTTCGCCTCCGTGGATCCGTAGTCGGCTCGCGATTTGGAGCTTCGAAGCTACTCCAATGGCCGGATCTAGCTTCTTCTCCCTTCCTTGGCTCTCCTCTCTCTCTAAGCTTTAGAAAGATAAGAACTCATGAAAAGTGAGGGTTTCTAGGGCCCAATCCCGGGTATATCCCATCAGGAACAACCCCCAGCCGTTGGATCATCAATTAAAGAAACGAACGGCTTTGATTCGGGACTGAAATGCCCAATCTGGATCGCATAAGGCCTGGCACACGCCCGTGTCCAGGGCTGTGTGCCTCATTCGCCGTCAAAATTGATGCGCCTGGAACAACACACGGGTATCGAACACACCCGTGTTTGACCTGACACGCTCGTGTTCCACCTGACACGGCCGTGTGGGCGGCCGTGTACCCCCATCGATTTTCCCCGAAAACAACCCGAGCACTGTATGGGTTCTAGGACACGCCCGTGTCCTTGCCCGTGCGACCTCAACACGCCTGGGCTCCAGAACGTGTACACGGTCTCGACACTCGACACTTCGTCGAGCGAAGATCGCCGACCTGACGACACGGCCTTGGACACGCCCATGTCCTAGGCCGTGTGCCTTGTCTCGACACATCGTCGAGCAAAATGTCGACTTCCCAGGACGAGTGTCGACACAGGTCGACATGCCCTGCGACACGCCCGTATCGCAGGTTGTGTGCCATGTCTTGACACTTCGTCGAGTGCAGAGTGTCGACTTCGCGGGCTAAGTGTCGACACTGGTCGACAAGCCCTGCGACAAGCCCGTGTAGCAGGCCGTGTGCCCAGTCTCGATACAATGTCGAGAGCAAAATGTCGACTTCCTGGCTGAGTGTCGACACAAGCTTGACACGCCCTGGGACACGCTCGTGTCCTAGGCCGTGTGCCTGCAGCCAGAACCCAAAAATGGCCCAAAACGTCCCTTGTCGCTCTTTTGAGTTTCGTGGTGTTACAACTCTCCCCCTCTTAAAAGAATTTCGTCCATGAAATTATATAAAAGGAAAGGCATGTACAAAACCAAAATTTGTACCTGAGCGGAACAACTCCGGATACTCGTCAAGCATAATCTGCTCTCGCTCCCAAGAGAGCTCCTCAAGACCGCAATTGACCCACCGGACCTTGACCATCCTGATCTTGTTATTGCGTAGCCGCTTAACCTCCGAGTCCTCAATCTGTACGGGCTTTACTTTTGTCGTCAACCCACTATCAACCGGTGCTTGATTGACCGCGATCACTCGCATAGGCTCTGGCATCGCCTTCTGTAGTACCGAAATATGGGATACATCATGTAGACCACTAAGCTCCACTGAAAGCTTCAATTGATAGGCCGCTTCACCAACCCGCTCCAGAACCTCAAACGGCCCAAGGTACCTCGGGCTTAGCTTTTTCAATCACCGCACCCGCGAGACACCCTTGGACGGCTTGATCTTTAAGTACACATAGTCTCCCACGGCGAACTCCACGTTCCTGTGCTTGGCATTATAGTACTTCGCTTGCCGGTCCTGAGCGATAAGCAACATCTCCCGAATGCTTCGCACCAACAAAGTAACATCCTCCACTTCGAATCGCTTACACAACTTGACTCACCCGTTTCCAGCCAGGACAACGGCGTGCGACATCTTCTACCATATAAAGATGGTCTTCCCATTGCTTTCCAAAGTACAAGACACACATGCGGAGCATGCTTTCCATAGTTCTATTAACCATCTCGGTCTGCCCATCCGTTTGCGGATGAAAGGCTGTGCTGAATTTTAACTTTGTCCCCAACATTTGCTGCATAAGCCTCCTACCATTGGACCTGAACCACCCTTCTCGGTCACTCACGATGCTGCGGGGCACTCCGTGAAGCCATACTATATTATCCACATATAGTTTTTCCAACGTCTCCACAGGATCATCCTTCCTCCGCAGAATGAAATGTGACACCTTCGTTAACTGATCTACGACCACCCGAATGGCGTCGTTTCCCCCTTTTTTTCGACCTTGGCAAACTGTGCACAAAGTCCATAGAGATGTCGTCGAATTTCCACTCCGGAATAGGCAAGGACTTAAGAAAACCTCCCGGCTTTTGGCACTTCGCCTTCACCAAGGCGCAAGTTTGGCACTTTGCTACGCATAGCGCCACATCTCTCCTCAAACCCGACCACCAAAACAGTTTCTTTACATCGCGGTACATCTTCGTGCTCCCCGGGTGAATCGAGCACTTGGTATGGTGTGCCTCATACAACAATTCCACCCGCAAATTGCCCATACTTGGGACGCACAGACGACCGTCTTTCCAACGCAATCCGTCCTCCACAATGAATTGAGAATTTGACCCATCCAGAGCTTCTACCATGAACTGCTTCATATGGACATCCATATCCAAAGCCTGCCGAATCCGATCAGCCAGGTCATATTGGACTTCAGTCCAATTCAGTACTACTTTAGCACTTGATTGCCTATCCACACAAATAATCTCCAACACCTCCCACTCCCGCACCAACCCCTCAACATGCATCGATAGCCAATTGGCTTGAGCTGGGGCTCGGCGACTCAACGCGTCAGCAACCGCATTCCCTTTATCAGACACGTAGTGGATCTTGAATGTATAGTCTCCCAAGAACTCCATCCATCTATGCTGTCGCAAATTTAGATCCTTCTGACCAATCAGATACTTCACGCTCTTCTGACTGGCGTAGATATCCATCTTCATACCGTACAAATAATGCCTCCACAGCTTCAAGGCTAAACTCATGGCCACTAACAAAAAGTCATGGACCGCATAGTTCCTCTCGTCCACTTTTGGCTATCTCGCGCCATAAGCTATTACACTTTCGTGTTGCAGTAGCACGCAACCCAAACCGCTGCCCGAAGCATCGCTATTAAATCTCATAGCCCTCGGTCCCACTCGGCAAAGTCAGCACATGCGCCGTGGTCAACCGACATTTCAACTCCTCAAACCCTCGCGTGCACTCCGGCGTCCAAAAGAACTTCTACTACTTCCTCGTCAAAGTAGTGAGGGGTAACGCTATCTGCGAGAAGTTCTCTACGAAGCGCCTGTAATAGCCGGCAAGCCACAGAAAGCTCCGAACTCCTGCTACAATATAAAGCTCAGGCCACTCCCGCATCGCAACAATCTTTGCCGGATCCACTGCAATACCTTCCTCACTCACTATAAGATCGAGGACGCCACTGAGGATGAACAAAACTCGCACATCGAGAACTTGGCATACAACTGATTCCTCCTTTGCGTCTCCAAAACCAAAAGAAGATGCTTGAAGTGATCTTCCTTACTCTACGAGTACACAAGAATATCGTCGACGAAGACGATCACAAAATGGTACAAGTACTCCCGGAATGTCCTGTTCATCAAATCCATAAACACTAACGGCGCATTAGTCAGCCCAAACGGCATGACTGTAAACTCGTAGCGCCCGTATCCTGTACTGAATGTTATCTTAGGGATATCACTCTCCCTTATCTAATTTAGAGTACGTCGTTGGCCCGAACAACTGATCACAAAGATCATCGATCCTTGGGATTGGGTACCTGTTCTTTTCCGTCAACTTGTTGAGCTCCTGATAATTAATGCATAGCCTCAAGCTTCCGTCCTTCTTCTTAATAAAGAGGGTCGGTGCGCTCCAAGGCGAAGGACTTGGACGCACATACCCTTACTCCAACAACTTTTAGAAGTTGCACCTTGAGCTCCGCCATTTCCTTAGGCGCTAGCCGATATGGAGAGCGTGACACAAGCTTTGCACCTGGTACTAGCTCAAACATGAAATCTATCTCCCGTCGTGGCGGGGCTCCAGGAAGATCTCTAGGGAACACATCAGGGTACTCCAATACCACTGAAATATTAACCAATGCGGGCTTCGGCTTTACAACCTCCACTAGTGTACAGAACAGCTCTACACCAGCACGAACCACATTCACCACCTGAAGAGCAGACGCCAACGTCTTGCTCGACCTCTTCGAGCCCGTAAAGGTCGTCTCACGACTAGCTGCCAGCTTGGCTTCCTTGCTATCGCAATCGATATAGGCTTGCTGCTCCGAGAGCCAGTCCATGCCAAATATTACGTCGAACTCCCCTAGCGGTAGTAACGATACTTGGAAGTCAAAGTCTTGGCTCCCTGACAACACCTAAACGCAACAGATACTACCTGCATGCATTGAGCGCCATTGGACCATAACGCATCCAATTTGTCTCTTACCATCGAAGGAGGTACTCCGACGCATAAAAATAATTCCTACATAAAGGAAAGCGAAGCTCCCTAAACGAACGGTGCTCTCGCAGATAAAGTAAAGTCGTAACAAAGCTTAGCACAAGTAGTTCTAAGCTATCATGCACGAGGGAGACAAGTATTTAAGGCAAAACTATATTTAAACCATACCTGCCCTTAAGACGGTGTGCTTTCTCTCGGACTTGGGACGTCCGCTCTAGCATTCTCGGGCAAAGTGCCCCGGTTTTCCACAAGTGAAACATGCGCTCGGGGTTCGACCCGTAGTCACCCCAGAAGCACCAGAAGGAGCTTGACCCGAAGTCCTGCGCTTCTTATACCATTTTTGATATCCAGACTTTGAGGTGTTCAACACTTTGAATGCCGTCTCCTTTGCACTAAAGTCCTTGACTGCTCCTGACATAGCTTTCTTGGCCTTCTGAGCACCTTTCCAACAGTCTCGGGCAAAGTGCCCTTTCTTTCCACAAGTAAAACATGTGTAAGTAGCATTGCTAGTCGATGTCATAGACCCTTTCTACAACAATCCAACGGATACAACCCTTATGGGGCTTGCATAGTTCGATACCATGGTCGCTGTCATCGGGAGGGTCTTCCTCAAATCTGCCTCCAAAGATCTAGCTGATTCCACCAAGGCACGTAATCCCAATAACTTTGGTCCTGGCAGTAGAACTCGTAACTCGGCGCGCAGGCCATTATATAACCTATCGACTGTAGCTTGCTCATTATCCACCTCGAAGCATGGATAGCGGCTTATCATAAGAAATGCTTGCAAATATTCCTCAACTGTGTGCGCTCCCTGCACTAAATGCATATTCAGCTGCTGCCCCGATGGTCTACCAAATGTCATCTGCTCCATCACGCCAACCGGCGTTGAAGCCATAACAAGGGCACAAGGTTGTACATTTCCTCCAAGCTGTGCCCCCGTCATAGAGAACACCGCTTCTACGATCCTTCTAACGGTTTCATACGAAGGAGGAGTCTCAAACACCTCACCGGGTGCACTATGCTCCTCAGACACCGGATATTCTGGCGGTCCAGCACCGCTTCCGGTCACCTATAGTGGTACAAAACACCGTTAAGCGACCAAATAAAATTGCGAACAACAATTATAGGAACACGCAGATCCTCAAACACGTGTATTTTCATTCCTAAGTGGACATTCATGGGTTCTTTTACCGTTATAACGATGACACACACAATGTGCTCACCACCCCTTAAAACGAATTCGTCGACGAATTCCTTTTAAGCCCGACCAAAACCAGTAGTCTGATACCAAATTGTAACACCCCCTATCCGTCGTATAGCATATAGCAGTTGGTCTGGTCGGGGCCCGACGCCATATACTACAGACAGACTGGGTGGTTACTCAATGGAAACCATCCAACTAATCATAACATCCTACACAGAGCATTCTAGCGGAAGCAGTTTATAAGTTGAAATAAAGAACCCAACACTAAAGCATGAATGTCCACTAGAATAGCCAACCAGGAATGAAGTACATACACCAGTACTGGACTTAAGGCCTTACAAAATGGTTCACTTAATGTTACATGATTTTCAAACCACGGCACGCAGGCCGGTCATACATGAATAAAGCAGTAAACACTCCAAATAGGTCTTCAAGGGCCGGCTTCGAAATTTGGGCTTTAGCCCGCTATTGACCGCTTGGTCCAGCAGCACCTGCAAGCAACATAACTACTGCACTGTGGCAAACAAAAAGGCAATGGTCAGCAATGCTGACCAAATTATAACGATCCCGCCCCCGACTCGGGGCGGCGATACTCCTTCCCTGCAATTTTATTAGCACAAGCGAGCAACATAATAATATTCATTACACAACAGGCGTAGGCTCAAACGGCCACACACCCCGTGCACTCAGGGCACATTCTCGGTGAACCGGTCGATGTCACGTCAGTTAAAGCCATAGACATTCCGGACCCACCACCGCCACTTTGACGGCCAAACATATGAGCAATTTATCTTCCCGGCATGGGTCACGACAATTTAAGCCATAGACCGCCGAAGACTCTCATCTATGCCAACGACAAGTGCCACGTAACCTTAGGTCTCTTTAACCCGAACGACATAGATATGGGTACAGTTCCATCTAACCTGTGCTCACGTCGCAACGATAATTTAAGCCATATGCGCAGGTCAAACTTCTCCCGAGTCCCATTTTCATCACACAATTTCACATAACTCGGTTATGTTCAAGTTGGCTCTCAGGCCTCCATGTTGGCAAGATCACGTATCAGCCCAATTTTCTGGGTGTACCTTAGGGTTAATCCTCAAGGCTCCCTGTTGCAATCTACCGTGTATTTAACCCGAAAAACAACCAATAGCACGGAGTTTTCTCGAAATTTATGCAATGCAACATCACCGATCCAGACCAACATGTCCGGGTAGGCTTCACACATCATGCCTATGTCCATTCTCGCTTACGGACTCTAAACAACGGGGACTTCACATATCTACCCGAAGGAACGCCTCCAACTCACCGCAAACTCGCGAGAGCGGGCTTCCTATGCAAAGAAGGAGAGCTACTCATGCTCAAGAAGAGAATCGTTACCCTTGCATTATTCTTCGGCACCATGGAAATGTAAGCGGATGAAAATCACCGCACTCTCTTCGCCTCCATGGATCCGGAGTCGGCTCGCGATTTGGAGCTTTGAAGCACCTCCAATGGTCGGATCTAGCTTCTTCTCCCTTCCTTGGCTCTCCTCTCTCTCTAAGCTTTAGAAAGATAAGAACTCATGAAAAGTGAGGGTTTCTAAGGCCCAATCCCGGGTATATCCCATCAGGAACAACCCCCAGCCGTTGGATCATCAATTAAAGAAACGAACGGCTTTGATTCGGGACTGAAATGCCCAATCTGGATCGCACACGGCCTGGCACACGCCCGTATCCAGGGCCGTGTGCCTCATTCGCCGTCAAAATCGATGCGCCTGGAACAACACACGGGTATCGAACACGCCCGTGTTCGACCTGACACGCCCGTGTTCCACCTGACACGGCTGTGTGGGCGGCCGTGTACCCCCATCGATTTTCCCCGAAAACAACCCGAGCACTGCACGGGTTCTAGGACATGTCCGTGTCCTTTCCCATGTCACGACAACACGCCTGGGCTCTAGGCCGTGTACACGGTCTCGACACTCGACACTTCATTGAGCGAAGATCGTTGACCTGACGACACGGCCTTGGACACGCCCGTGTCCTAGACCGTGTGCCTTGTCTCGACACATCATCGAGCAAAATGTCGACTTCACGGGACGAGTGTCGATACGGGTCGACACGCCATGCGACACGCCCGTGTCGTAGGCCGTGTGCCATGTCTCGACACTACGTCGAGCACAGAGTGTCGACTTCGCGGGCTAAGTGTCGACACGGGTCGACACGCCCTGCGACACGCCCGTGTCGCAGGCCGTGTGCCCAGTCTCGACACAATGTCGAGAGCAAAATGTCAACTTCTTGACTGAGTGTCGACACAAGCTTGACACGCCCTGGGACACGCCCGTGTCCCAGGCCGTGTGCCTGCAGACAGAACCCAAAACTGTCCCAAAACATCCCCCATCGCTCTTTTGATTTTCGGGGCGTTACACCGGCGGCCTGCGCGGCACCCACTGGCAGACTCGCCGGAGGTCGGCGAGGCCACCGCTGGGTGCCGCGCAGGCCGTCGGCGGCTCCGCCGCCGGCCGATAGGAAGATCCTGCGTGCGGCACGGGCGGAGCCCGTGCCCCACGCAGGTTTTTTTTTTATTTTTAAAAATAAAAAAATTAATATTAAATAACTTATTAATTTTTAATTATTCTAAAATTAAAATATAAATTTTTAATTTTTAATTTCTAATAACTTATTAATCCGACGGGGGCGGGCGGCGAAGCCCATCCTGAGGGGCGGGCGAAGCCCGCCGTCAGGGGTGGGCGAAGCCCGCATCTACTGGTCGTGTACTATCGCGCAAGACACGAGGGTCGGAGGCCCGTGCCTGTCACTACTGTGTATATATACACACACACACACATATATATATATATATATACATATATATATATACATATATATATATGCATATATATATACATATATATTGTGATTTTTATGGACTTGACTTGATTGTCTTCACTATTGTACTTGTACTTCTTTGGTTATCATTAATGATGGCAGGATCAGTGTTTTGTAGTGGCGACCCTCCCGAGTTAGGATATTACCGCAAAACGGTGATTCTGGGCGTAAGAGACGGGAGCGTAACAAAAAAAGGGTCTTACATTGACCCTTTTTAGGGTTGATTTGGGCTAGGTCCACTATTAGGATTGATTAGATTGACCCACATTGCATATTCTAGGGTCATAGGCTTTTGTCAGAGTCTAAGTCAAGACATCAAACCTAGAATGATTGGTTTTCACCTTCAGAAGACTTAGAAGACAGAAGACCCCCAGAGAAAGCAGTTTTCTAAGAGGAGATAATGTAGGTTCAGAGATTGCTGAACTAAGCTTGACTTTCATTGATCGGAGTTCGACGAACTCAGTTATTTCTCCGAGCTGAGTTCGATGAAATCCTAGCTTTGCTCGACGAATGCAACATCTTCTTTGAGCTGAGTTTGAGAAATTTTAGCAGAGATCGACGAATTCTGATTTCTTCCTAGAAGCTCAGCACGACGAAAAGACTTTCTCAGTTCGACGATCTTGGAGCTCATATTGGAAGTGAATTTTCTATTTAGAGATCTTGGATCTCAGCTTGATGAAAGAGAGATTTTAGTTTGATGAAATTGGATCTTTGGTCGACGAAATAGATTCAGTTCAACTACATTCTCACAGGTTCTGTTCGACTAATTTCCCTGCAGTTTTCCAGTATTGACTAAGGCAATTTGATTTCAAAATTTATTTTTATATGCCTATAAATGCACTGATAATTAATGCTTCATATTTTCAAGAATATATCCATTTCAAGATAGCATTAATTATGGTATTCACAGTGTAATTATTTGGCTAAATTGCTGGGACAGTTGAGGAAACAAATCAAAGACAATTTCTAGCCGTTCAACTCCCAGATTTTCTGCAGTCAATCAAGGATAGAATTCAAAATTCAAATGCTAATTTCTGCAAGGAATATAAAAAGACAGTTTTTAGAAGATTAAAGACAAATAGAGACACACAGAATAGACACAGTGATTACAGATTACAGAAGCAAAAGGATTATTCTACAACAAACAGAAGGAATAACATCTTCACACAAAAATCAAGTTCTTCATCAGTTTTGCTTCAGGAATTTTCAAAGAGACAAACAATCTTCATCAATCTGAAAATTTCCTAAAGATCTTCCTCCAATTGAAGGCCTACACCCTGAGCAAAGCTCTCTTTCACCAGAACCATTCTACATCTCAGCGGGAGCTTTGACAACATCAAATCCACTAGTCTTCTCTTAGACTGTTGACAGAGAAGAACATCATCACTTTTATTTTTCCAACTGTGTACAGGGTTATAACTCCCTTCAAAAGTTAACCCCTTTGGTTGTCAAGTCTCCTGATCAAAAGACTTTGTTTGGTTTTTGGGCACCTGATCAAAAGCTCAAAGGGTTGTGAGATCTCCCTTGAAATAGATCTTGTGGTGACAGGGCACCTGAGCAAAAACCTATGGTGGCAGGGCACCTGAACAAAATCCTGTTGTGGATTCCTACCATGGTGGTAGAAGAGTGGATGTACCCAGTTTTGGGGAACCACTATAAAATCTTTGTGTCGTCTAGATTGCTCTATTTTTCATTTATTGTGATGTGTTTGTTTTTGTTTTTGTTTTCTCTTTATACATATAACTATCACTTATTTTAATTCTGCTATAAAAACTAATCAAGTTTTTAAAATACTCTATTTACCCCCCCCCCCCCCCCTCCAGAGTTAAGACAGATTTATCCCTCACTTTCAATTGGTATCAGAGGGTAAGGTTGTTTGGTTTCACAGGCTAACACCTGAACCAAAAAATCTTTGATAGATCTTATTATCTCTAGTGTTTGTTTTATATCATGACACAAAATAAGGAATACTCAAGAACCAACCCTCCAGTGTGCAACTTAAATAAGTTTGCTCTCTACAAGGCAAGGATTAGATTATATATGAATTCAATTAATGAAGACATCTATAATTTAATTTTGATAGGTCCCCCTACTCCTTCTGTAACAACATCAACAAGTACCTCAGTTGTTCCACCACCTGAGTGGACAGAGGCTCAGAAGAAGTTAAAGATCGCTGATACAAAAGCTATGAACATCCTAGCTCAGACTATGTCTGATAATATCTTCCAGAAAGTTGTTGAAAGCTCTTCAGCCAAAGAGATCTGAGATTCCCGAAATGCAATGGTTGCAGGCTCTACTGACGAAAGAAAATATAGAAGATCTCATCTCATTTCCCAATATGAGAACTTCAAGAAAGAAGAGTCATAGTCAGTGGCTGACATGTACAACAGACTCAGCCTAATTGTCAATGAGCTGAAGAACCTGGATAAACATATCTCACTGACTAAGATAAATGATAAGATTCTTATGTGCTTCCAGAGCACATGGGACTCCAGGATCTGTCCAATCAAGGAGGCCAGAATCCTGAATGAAATATCCACTGGGTCTCTACTAGGCAAGCTCAAATCCTATCAGCAGCTTATAAAGATAAGAGAAGCAACTGAGCAGAAGACCTACTCATCAGGATGAAAAGAGCAAAACATTGCTTTCAAGGCAACTGAAGAATCAGAAGCTCCACCAGCAAAGGAAGAACTACTAAGCTTGCTGGCCAAAAGATTTTATAAGATGGCCAGAAAAGATTTCAGAAGGAAGTCATCCAGACAAGATGACAGACCAATATTTGACAAAACTCCTACCAAGGAGATTGTCTACTTTGGTTGTAGAAAATCTGGACACATTCTTCCTAAGTGTCCAGAGAATCAGAAGAAGGAGAAAAGAAGAGACAAGGGCTCAAGAAAGCAATACAACAAGCCCTCCTCAAGTAAGTATAAGAAAAAGGAGAAAGGCTTTGTTGCAGAAACTTGGAGTGAGACAGAAGAAGAATCATCATCTTCCAGCTCCAGTGAAGATGAGGAAGAAGATAAATCAAAAGAAGTTGGCTTGATGGCTATCAATGCCTCAAGCAATCCATCAAAAGCTGAAGAATCCGAAGTTGAAGATTCTGGGTCTGAAGAGGATCAGATAATATCCTCCTTTGATTTTACTTCTGAACTTTTTAAAACTGAATTTAAGATAATGTACAAAGACCTAATTAAATCTGAAAATTAAATAAAACTTCTCAGAGATAAATTGATTGAATTTGATAACTTATTTTCTGAAAACATTAAATTAAAAGATGAACTAGATGTAGCTTCTGCACAAATCATCTCATTAAAAACTAAACTAAATGAGGCAAAAAAATTTTGAAGAATCCCTTAATGGGAGAAGTATAAAATTAATGGGCATCACAAGCACAATCAATGCTAGGCTCAATGGTAAACTAGGTTTAGGAGGATTATCTAGTCATCCACCTATTCTTAAGAAAAATACATTATCTACCCCCATCAAATTTGTTTCTTCAAAGGGTAAAGAGAAAATTGTAGAAGTTAACAATAAACCAACAGAAACTTCATAGAAATATCAATCAAAGAAAAATAAAAATAAAAATTCACATAAAACTATTGTTCAACAAAATTCGTCGAACTCAGTTCGGCGAAATCATTATTTTGCGTCGAACGACGATCGATGAACTCTGAACACGGGATTTGAGTATGATTAATCAAGACAGGGTGCTCGACGAAATAAATATGTTTCGTTGAACAGATATCGACGATCGTGGAATGCAGAAAATGAGTATTATCATTCTTTGAACCGAGATCGACGACATCAATACTTTTCGTCGACCTCAGCTCGTCGAACTCAACTAAATTCGTCAAAATCAAACTTTAAAAAAAGAAAGTTTAATTTTAATCAAACTAAATATCAGAAAATAAAACTTGGAAATCTCTTTACTCAATGGATAATTGCACCTAGAAGATTTCACCCCTTAGGATACAAAGACCAACCTGATTATCCTTACATTTCTAGTTTTAAATTTGAAAAGAATCAAGGACCCAAGGTTACCTAGGTCAAGAACACCTGATCTATTGTTATGCAGGTGAAGAACTATCCTACCACAGAGGAACAGTGGTACTTGGATAGTGGTTGTTCAAAGCATATGACAGGCAGCCAGGACAATTTAACCAACTACAAGTCAAAGCTTGGACCAAAGGTGATCTTTGGAGACTCCAACTATGGCCAAATAAAAGGCTGTGGGAATGTCAAGATTGGAGCTGTCACCTTCAGTAAAGTTGCCTATGTGAGTGGTCTAAAACATAACCTGATATCCATAAGCGAGTTTTGTTATGAAGGTTATCAGGTATCTTTTAACCAATCATCTTGTATTATTGCTTCTATAGATAACAAAACTATTTTAACTGGACTTAGACAAGGAAATATCTACTTAATTAATTTCAACTTAGCTAGTTCAAAAATCAGTTTGTTTAATCAGATTAGTAATAATAATGAATTATGGCATAAAAGACTAGGACATGTTAATCTTAGAAATATTGCTAAACTCTCCTACAACAACCATGTTAGAGGATTGTCCTCTTGCCCCTATAAGAAGGAAAGCCTCTGCAGGGATTGTCAATTAGGCAAGCAAACCAAAAATAGTTTTAAATCTATTAATAAGAGTGATTCACCCAGGATTTTGTACTTGCTGCACATGGATATATTTGGACTCATTACTGTACAGAGCTTGGGAGGGAAATCTTATAACTTAGTTATTGTAGATGACTTCTCTAGGTTCACTTGGGTGTTATTCTTGAGAAACAAGTTAGATAACTTTAAAGTTCTTACAGGTTTTCTTAAGAGCATAAAGATTGAGTATTCTACTCCAGTTGCATTGATCAGAAGTGATCATGGTACTGAGTTTGATTCTCTTCCTATGCCAGAATTCTGTGAGATGGAAGGTATCAAGCATTGCTTCTCTGCTCCTAGAACTCCTCAACAAAATGGGGTAGCAGAAAGGAAAAATAGAACCGTCATTGAAGCTGCAAGAACACAGTTTGCAGATGCTTACTTGCCCCTATCCTTTTGGACAGAGGCTATAAGCATAACAAACTATGTCCTGAATAGGATTTTAATACATAAACATAAGGGCAAGACTCCCTATGAATTACTCAAAGGGAAGCAACCTAAAATAGATTACTATAGAATTTTTGGATGTAGATGTTATATTCATAATAATAACAAGAAACGTCTTAGAAAGTTTGAAGCCAAAGCTCAATTGGGAATCTTTCTTGGATATTCCCAAGTCAGCAAGGCCTATAGGGTGTTTAATAAATCAACTTTAAAAATGGAAGAATTGGTACATATAACATTTGATTAAGCTAACATGTTTTACAAGGAGAAGGATTCTTCCACCAGAGATTTATTACAGGTACCCCAATATTGTGAGAAATTGGATAACTTAAACCTCACCCAAGTGGTTATATCACATCCTTCTCATCAAGTTGATGAAGACAGTGAAGAAGATGTTATTTAAACAATTACTGAACCTACAACAACACAGATAATTCCACAAGAGGAATTAATTCCCAATGTTGTTGCTGAACAACTCCTCCTACTGATCTTTTCACACTTAGAGATCACCCTATATCTCAAGTTATTGGAGACATATTAGTTGGTGTGCTAACAAGGCATAAACTCAACCAAGACTTGATGCATGATTGCTTCATATCTCAACTTGAGCCCCAATCGATAAAAGATGCAGAGCAAGATCCACACTAGATTATTGCAATGCAAGAGGAGCTCAGTCAGGTTGAGAGATGCAGAGTTTGGGATTTAGTTCCAAGACACAAAGACTACCCAATCATTGGAACTAAATGGGTATTTAGAAACAAATTTGATGCACAAGGAGCTATTATAAGGAACAAAGCAAGACTAGTAACACAAGGATATTAATAGGAGGAAGAAATTGATAATGATTAGACTTTTGCCCCTGTTGCAAGACTAGAAGCTATCAGGATATTTCTTACTTATATAGCCTACAAGAAGTTTAAGGTCTACCAGATGGATGTCAAGAGTGCCTTCTTAAATGGTGAAATCAAAGAGGAAGTATATGTGTAACAACCACCAGGATTTATCTCTCTAACTCATCCCTCTTTTGTTTTCAAATTGCATAAAGTTCTTTATGGTTTAAAGCAAGCTGCAAGAGCTTGGTATGAGACCCTAGCTAGATTTCTTTTAGAGCATAAGTTCACTAGGGGCATGGTAGATAGAACCTTGTTTACTAGGCATCATAAACATAACATATTGTTGGTATAAATATATGTAGATGACATCATTTTTGGCTCTACTGATTTCAAACTATGCAAAAGGTTTTTTGACCTGATGCATTCCAAGTTTGAAATGAGTAACATAGGTGAGCTTTCTTACTTCCTTGGTCTCCAAGTGAAGCAATCCCCTTATGGCATTTTCATATCCTAATCAAAATATGCTGAGGAGCTAGTTAAAAGATTTGGCATGACTGATGCCTCAGCCAAGAAAACACCCATGGATTCTAATGTTGTGATTGATTTTGATGAACTTAGCAAGCCAGTTGATCAGAAAACATATAGGGCTATTATTGGGTCCTTATTATATCTCATAGCTAGTAGGCCAGATATAATGTTTGCTACATGTCTTTGTGCTAGGTTCCAGGTGAACTCTAGAGAATCTCACCTTATTTTTCTTAAAAGAATTTTGATATATAAAGGGTTGTCCTAATCTAGGACTTTGGTATCCAATAGAGTCAGAATTTGACTTAACTGCATTCTCAGATTCTGACTATGCTGGATGCAGAGTGGACAGAAAAGCACATCAGGAACATGCCAGTTCCTTAGTGATAGGCTTGTGTCTTAGTTTTGTAAGAAGCAAACATCTGTGTCAACTTCAACTACAAAAACTGTATACATTGCAACTGGCAGTTGTTGTTCACAAATATTGTGGATTCAAAATCAACTCTTAGATTATGGTCTCAACTAAAATAATTCAACTATATTTTGTGACAATACTAGTGCAATTTCTATTGCACAAAATCTAGTACTGCATAGTAGAACTAAACATATAGAAATTAGACATCATTTCATTAGAGATTGTGTGGACAAAAAGAAAATTAATCTTGTCTTTATCTCTACTGATTTCCAAAGAGCAGACATCTTCACTAAACTTTTAGATGAGAAGAAACATCTATTTTTTCTGAATCAGCTAGGTATGATTAATGAAGAAGTTTAATTTGATTTCTATCCAAGGTCGAAGAATTGATCACATTTCGTCGAACGGAGATCGATGATCTGTGAACTCTTCTTGAGAATTTTTCGTCGAATAGAGATCGACGAAATCTCTCTGTGAAGTCATTTTCTTCAAACGGAGATCGACGATCTTGCTTAATAAAATATTTCGTCGAACAGAAATCGACGATCTATTTTCCCCCGCATCAAACTAAGATTGACGATATCATTTCTTCCTGAAATGTTTTCGTCGACATGAGCTCGAAGTTTTCCTTTTTCGTTGCACGAAGTTCGTCGTTTTGCCTTCTGAAAACTTATAATAAGGGTTTTCATCGAACTTCATCCCGTGCTTTCCAGTTCTCTTGCACTTGATCTTTTGTTCTTTTTGTAGAGCAATGGCGATTTCTCTAGCCCTCATCTCAAAATGAAATTCGACGCTAGTTTCGACATCGACCTTGAATCTTTCGGTCACTCAGATCAGATTCTCAAGGATATTATTCAGTTACTTGAACCTCATAATCTATAATACTTGATGACAACAAGAATCAAACTCCCAGTTTAAGAGATAAAGGAATGGATGTTTATTGCAAAACTTCAGGATACCCCAGCCATTGTTGGCACCATCTCTAGTAATCAAGTTATCTTAACTCCAGATGTTTTAACTGAGGTTTTTGGATTTGTTAATGGGGAAGATGATATTGAGTTATCTAGTAGTGAGTTTACTGATATGATAGAAAGGTTAGGTCATACTACAGGAAACCCTAACCACCTTCTTAAGAAAAACTTGTCTATAGAATATAGATTTCTGGCAGATATTGTAGGCAAAGTGCTTTTAGCAAATCATTTTGCACATGATCACATTACCAGGCACCATTTCAATCTAATGTGTGATCTGGTTAATAAGAAATCTATAAACTGGGGAAAGATTATTTTTGATTTGATTAAGAAAAAGATTGGTAAGAAGGATGTCAGTTTTAGGATGATTCTAGGAATCTTACTTCAGACAAAGGCTCTAGAGTTAATGGTCTTCCAAACCATTTTTATAAATGCCTCAAAAAGGATTACCTCTGCCTTATTTGGCAGATGGGAGAGGACTATCCAAAAGACCTCTAGGGCCTCAGCTTCCAGGGTCACCAGGGCTGATACAGCCACTTCCCCATCTCTTGAAGAAGCTCCTGCTCCTCCTCCCTCTCCTTCTCTTCAACATCAATCCATTATTCTTGAAGAACTCCCTTCCACTTCCACCATTCCAGACAATCAACAACCATCAACAATAATTACTAAAACAACTTCTACCTCCACTCCTCCAGTCTCACCAACACCACCACCATCTCCACCACACTCACCCATTCATGTTCATATGGATACACCATCTCCACCTCCTCCATCTCCAATTACACAACATCATGATGACATTCCATCCACCTCTACCCAGTCAAACTTCAATCTTCTGTCATCTCCTCAATTATCTCCAACACACTGTCCAATTCATTCATCCACTCTTCACATCCCTTCATCCTCAGATGATCCCCTCCACCTACCTAACATTCCTTTTAGAGATATCCATCATGGATTCACTCTCTGTCCTAAATGTGGACATACATACTCCTATGTCGCTCCTAATCCAGAGCAGCTATATCTGAATTTTTCTGATATTTTAAATGATTTGCTAAAATTCATTACTCCTACTCTAAGAAAACTCATAAATGAGGCTATTGCACCTCTTACTGCCACCATATCTCGTCTATCTGCTCAACTTGCATCCATCTCTACTGTCCATTCTTTAAGGGGCCTGGCTTCAGGACTCTCTGAAACCAGGCAGGTGGAGATGTTCTGTGAAAATGTTGCAGCAGCAGAAGCAGATGTTCCAGTTGTAGAGCTTATTGAAATAATTGATGATGATACATAGTTATTTTGTTTAGCAAAAGTGCCAGTCTTTACTGCAGAAATAAATATTGTTGGTGTTTTCATCATAATTCCCTCAGTTGATATTCTTTCAATACTTCATTATTTTGATAGAATTCATAGCAGTTCTTTACCTATTGTTGATTCAGATTTGTCTAAAGCCATAGTATGTTACTCAGCTCAAATAAGTCCTGAAGTTTTGGAACAACTTAGGACAAATTTTGCAGTTTTTGATAGTATTATAGAGCCAATAACTGTATCAGAGCCACATACATTCTCTCCACCAACTTTTGGCTGATGTGAATCCCCAATGCCAGATCTTGATGATATTATGTTTACTGAAATCAAACCAGAGGTCACCAGCTCTTAGGTTCAAGGAGTTCCAGTATCAGAAGCTGAGACTGAACAACCTCAGGCTAAAGACTTACAGTCAAAGGCTCATCCACTTCTTTCTGATGAAATGCTGAAACAAATAAATGCTCTCTATGATAATCCAGAAAATTCTTCTTCTGATTATGTTAATGAATCAGATGACTCTGAAGATACAAGTTCTAAGAAAAGAAAAGCAAAGAAGAAGGCTTCTCCTCCAAAGGCTGCTCGAAAGCCTAATCCATCTGCTGATACTCCATATGATATCCTGCATAATATAACTCTCACTCCAGACACCCCCAATTCGATTAGAGATTCTAAAAATGAACTGAAAGCTAGGAAGAAGAGCAGGAGATACTCTCCACCTCCTCAATTTAGGAGAGGTCCTTCTCCTTCTCCTCCTCCTACAGTAGGATCATCAGGAAGTGCTTGCTCAAGCTCAGAAGTCTACATCCTCCCATCATTCCAAACCTTCCTATAACAGACAGCAGCACATTTTTAGCAGCAGCAGCAGACAACAACAATATCAGAAGCAAAGCAGACAGCAGAAGACATCTGAAGATAACCATCAAGATAAAGCAAGTCCAGAAAGGCCTTTATCTCTAGCATGTGATCTAGAAATGGACCCTAACTCTAGAATGGCCAGATTCCAAGTACTAATAGCTCTCTCTCAAATCAAGAAAGCTATGGAAGAAGGACAAGACACTTCTCAGTATACTACTACGTCTTCCTACAGAAAGAAAGTGTTGGATAAATATCAGGTACAAAATCTTTTTAATGTTGATACATATATGTCCTTACATCCTGAAGCAGTTGTACCAAAAGCTGCTTCTGTGATAATTCTTGGAGCAAATGATATGAAGATGACAAAGCAGCAAGCTACTGATCATAAAAGAGAAATCATTTTCACGAGATCAGCTTCAGATGAAAAGAAGAAAGATTCAAAGAAAGCCTGACAATTTTCATTTTATATTTCATTTGAACTGTTATTTATTATAATTCTTCACAAGACATTGTTATTATATGTCTGTTGAACAATTATAATTATGCCAGTTATCTTTTTATGCTTTGTGATTTTTCCCTTTATGTTGTTCATAGTGACCTCACCCAAATAGGGGCAGATTGTTGGAACCGCACATGTTTTAGGGTTGATTTGGGCTAGGTTCAATATTAGGATTGCTTAGATTGACCCACATTGCATATGAAAGAAATTATACCTAATCACCTAGAGGGGGGGTGTGAATAGGTGACTTTATCTTTTTAAACTTTTAGGCAGATTATATCACAGATTTATAAATAATTCTTCACAGCAATTCAGCACAGCAATCACAGAATCACACACACAGAGTACACACAGTTTTATAGTGGTTCCCCAAGGTATGGGTACATCCACTTTCCCCCTTCTTCTATCTAGTAGTCTACTAGATTCGACCAAACTCCTCCACTGTTCCTCAGATCCTCAGATCTTACACTCAGAACCCCAACCAAGTTCCTACATCTCAGAGTGATCCCACTCCTACAACTCAGGCTCAACAGCCCTACCACTCAGTCTTCACAAAGACCTACTCTCAGCCACAAGGCCTACACTCAGAGAAATGAATCTCCTACACTCAGGCACACAGGCCCTACCACTCAGCCTTTATAATTTCAGGCTTACAACTCAGATCCCTAAGGATCCTACAAGAATCTAAGAATACAATGTATATAACCTCAACTCAGAATAAGAGAGAAGAGTTGACAGGTTTCTTGATGAGTTCTTAGAAGAACTCTGCTGAGATCAACCTCCCTTGGATTCCATCAAAGCTTCTTAAATGTAGAACACAGTAGGGTTTATTCTCTATGCAGCTGATCTTCAATCACTGCAACTTAAGTTTCAGATCTCAATCTGAAACCTTCTTCACAGCCTGGTTCAACAGCTATCTTCTTGGAAGGAGCTCTCTCTCTCCAACTACTTAGATCTTCACTTGAATTGATTCTTCAATGAATTGCTTGATCTTCTCCTCTTTTATGTGTTAATCATCTTCTGCTGTTAACAGAATAAGCCTTTATATAGGCCTTCTTCATGGTGACCGGCTGATCCGGTTTCTAACAGCTTTCTCACATCTCTGACAGTTGCAGTAGACTGGCTGGAATGACAGCTGTCATGTCATCCAGTCACTTCTTGAAATATCTGTAACTGTCTGAAAGTGTCGAGACAGTCAGTGTTTAAGTGTCGACACTAATAGACTAAGTGTCGACACAAGTAGACTAAGTGTCGACACTAGCCTTCATGGTGTCGACACAACTCCTTGTGTTGTAGAAATTACTTCTCGACACTGCTTCTTCAACATGTGTCGACACTGATATTGTGTGTCGACACAACTCCTTGTGTTGTAGAAATTACTTCTCGACACTGCTTCTTCAACATGTGTCGACACAGATATTGTGTGTCGACACAACTCCTTGTACTTCAGTACTTTGTTGATTTCTTGTAAGTGTCGACACAACACCTTTGTGTCGACACATCTTCTTGTGTTGAACTTGTTAAGTGTCGACACATCTTCTTGGTGTCGACACATACCTTCTGTGTTGATACTTTTGCTGAGTGTCGACACATCTGCTTGGTGTCGACACTTGTACTTAGACTTCATTGAAATTTGCTGAGTGTTGACACAGCTCCTTGTGTCGACACTTTCTTCATGTGTTGAGACTTTGGCTGAGTGTCAACACATCTCCTTTGTGTCGACACTTGTACTTAGAATTTGTTGAACTTTTGCTGAGTGTCGACACATTCTTTATTATGTCGACAAAGTTCCTCTGGGTGTCGACACTGCTTCTAAGTGTCGACAATGCTCCACTGGACATTTCTTCATTGTGTGTCGACACAACCTGTATGTGTCAACACTTTCCTTCTGGTGTCGACTCTGCATTCCTGGTGTCGACACAATTACTCCAAGTGCCGACACTGATTCTCTGGGTGTCGACACAAGTCTTCTTAAGTGTCGACACTTTTCTTCTAGGTGTCGACACATGGACTTAGAAACTTTTCAGCTTTCCCTGCAAATACTTAACCTGCACAACTAAACTCAAAACACATCAAATATATTTTGATGTATATCATTGAGTAGGGTGAGGCTTCTTCAAATCAGGTACATTTATTCCAATGTACCCAACAATCTCCCCCTATTTGGAGAAGTCATAACCCTTAGTCAATGATATACACCATACATAACAAAATCACAGTATGCTGTAAAGCAGGACTATATAACAGGGTAAGTACATAAACATGTATAAACAAAACATGTATACACAAATATTACAGAACATTAATGTAATAGATTTAACATATATCACATTGTTCTTCAACATATTCATTATCCAAAAGTTTACAGACAGTTTAAAATAAAATTATTACACAAAGTAAACTTAAGAAAAATTCTATCCTATTGCTGCTCAGGCTCCTTGATCATAATGCCCTTTCCAGATTGTATCTTTGCTTGGACTGGGGCTTCAGCATCTTCAGCAGCAGCAGGCTTTTTTCCTTTAAGATCCTTCTTTTTGTGCTCTTCAGCCTTGATCTTCTGCCTTTCAAAGTAATGATAAGGCTTTGGAAAGTACTTGCTAGGCTCCTGGGCAGTAGGAGGTAGCTTTCCCATCTTAGCCTTTCTTCTATATTGCACAATTGCCTCTTGCCTGGTCTCATGCTTCCTCCACTCCAGTTCAGAATACCACTTGTTTCTATCCTGGATATTGTCTTTGGCAGCCTTCCATGCAGTCAAGATAATATTCCTGGAAGTGGGGCTCCATTGTTCAAAGTCAGGCCTAAGTTCAGCTTGCTCTCTGAATCTCTTCTTAGACAATTGGGTCTCTCGTTCCTTCAGCAAAGCTTCTTGTTCTTTCAGTATAGCCTCTGGCACTGGCAGAACCACTTTCTCTATGATGACCTTCTCATTTCCCTCAGGAGGGCTATACATTGATTGTATGTCTTGATGTATCATATCAAAGTCTGGTGGAGGGTATATTACTTGAGCCACTTCAGCTTGCTCCCCTCCAAGATATGCAGGATTAATTCCAGACTCTGCAACATTGTCATCATCACATAATGGAGGATATCCAAGGGTGGCACTGATGGAATTGGAAATCCACTTTGCATGATCAGAGCTGGCTTTGACTAACACCCTCTCCCCCTTTATGACTTCTCTTTCAATGTGATCTCTTAGATCATCTTTCTGAAACCTTATTTGTGCATTCAGATAGTTTACTCCATCCTTGTAGAAAGGTTTCAACCTTTGGAGCTTTTCAGTTATTAACTTCTGAGAATCCTGAAGTGCAGAAGTAACAACAGTTAAGCTCTCTTGCAATGCTTTGTCAAATTCTTCTTTGATAGTGGTCAGGGCTGCATTCTGGGAAGTTGCTATAGTCATTTAGTTCAGTTACTATTGTATTGTGTGAAGCTATCAAATTGTCATTCATCCTGATCTGATTCTCCAAGACATAGCCTTGCTTCACTTCAAGCTTTTCAAGTTTTGTCTTCAATGTCTCTTGATGTGTGGCCAGATAGACTACTGCATTTCCTCCCTTATGGAAGCAGTCAGTCATCACTTTCTTATTCAGATTCATTTCAAATCTGATTGACTTAATATCTTGGGCCAGATCAAATTGCAATAACTTATGCCCTTCATCCATATAAGATTGCAAAGCCTGTCTTTGCTCATCCATCTTAATCTGCAATGCAACCATCAGAGAATTGAAATTAGTAAATGGTGCTGGCTGTGGTGCAGGCTGTGGTGCAATGGTTTGTAAAGCTTTCTTATAATTCTGGCTTCTTCTTTTGAAAACTTGAAATTTTCTTTTCTTGGCTCTTGCAGCCTCTTCATCTTCAGAAGCAGATGTGCTTGCAATATCAACCCTGTCCTTAGGGCTTGAAGGTAAATCCTTGTCAGTCCTGGGAACCTTCTCATCATCCTTTGGAACTTCAGGTTCTTTCCTTGCAGTTTCTTCTATAATCTCCACAGGCTCCCCCTCAATAGTTACTTTCTCCCCCTCAGCAGCAACACTTTCTTTCTCAAAGTCTGTTTGGAGAAGGTCAGGGAATAGCTCTTCTAGGGTAAATTCTTGTTGAGGATGGGGTGGAGAAACTCTTATCTCATCATCAACTTGATCAGCAACAGATGTGTCCTCCATGACAACATCTTGGGGTTGACTAGGAATCTGAGGTTGCTGATTAACATCAGACAATCTGTCAGTCATATCTTCATTTTCAATAGAGAAATCTAATTGGTTGATTTCAGTTATTACCTCAAGAATTGTGTGGGTAGCTTGTTCACTTTCTAGTGGAGTTGGCTCTTCCACCAGTAGAGGCTCACCTTGGATTGAATCCTGGTGTATTGGGCTTGCTGTGGGTAGCTCCCCCTGCCTCTCAGCATCTTCCTGTCTTGCTGGAGATTGTCCAACATTTCCAGTGTCTTCTTCGTCTGGTGTGAACACTACCTGCTCTTCTGAGCTGCTTGATGATTCTTGAGCCACAGGGGCTGTCTTTTTCTTCTTCTTCAGAGGTGTTACTTTCTCAGTAGTTGGCATTTCCTTGGTTAACACTCTATCCCACCTAGAGAAGATCCTCAAATCCATTCTCCTCATGTGGTTGATCATAGATCCAGCTGCTTGGTTCATTACAACTGGAATACTTCCAGCAAGGTAAAGACTCAGAATTCTACCCAAATTGGGCTTCTTCATACTCTTTTTAATCTTATCAAACAATACTGCAGACCAATCAGTATTAAGTTGGAAGATTAACCTTGTCATTAGATTGAACATATAAGCTGAAATCCTGTCATGTCCTCCAGACTTGCACAGGATAACCTTGCCAACAATTTCAGATAGAAATTTGCCTTGCAAATTCATTCCCTTCCTATTAAAAACAGAACCTATTTTCAGGTTGGAGTCCAATCCACACCATGTTAGTGCTTCTCTAGTCTTAGTAGCAGAAACATCATCTTCTTCTTTTGTCTTTGGTAACTGAAGTATCTTTCTCAGACTTTTAGGTGAGACCTTCACCTTTGCCCCATGAACTCTTGACTTTATCTTGAGTCCTGATTCATCTAATGTTGCTCCATTCAGAAACTCCAGGACATCCTTCTTCCAGATCTTGATCGGCTCTGAAACAAGAAATTCTAACCCAGTCTCAGCTATTAGGGTTATCACGCTTTTGATCTCAGGTTCCGCGTCATCAAAAGCATGCCGCACGAGTTCATAACCTTCATTCACATTCTCTTCGAGCTTGGGCGCCATTAGGGTTTGAAGAAATTTTAATCTAGAGAAGAGAGGTGTCGACACACAAGTTTGGTCTCGAAACTTTGGTGAGCGTGTCGACAAACAATGGTGAAACCCTATTTATACCTTTCTAGAATCGAAGATGAAAGGGCGCGTCAAAATACTCAAATTGTGTCGACACTGTTGAAAAGTGTCGACACAGACTTGTAATGTCTCGACAACTATGTGTCGACACATGTATAGTCGACAGAATATATGTGTCGACACTTACATATCTCAGCTCGACGATTAGTCGAGACCTTACTCGACGAATTCTAAGTAAATCCTAAGTGTCGACAACACCCTGGATGTGTCGACACCTACTATTTATGTGTCGACACAAATTCTCTTAAGTGTCGACACAGACTGTCTAGATGTGTCGACACCATTTCTCTGAAATGTCGACACCACTTTTCTGTGTCGACACAGACAACTCTGTGTGTCGACACCTTTTTACTTAGCCAATTTTTGAAAACATAATCTAAGTTTATCATACCTAATTCAATTTTGAACCTATTGAATTTGGTTTCATCTAAGGGCTTAGTATACATGTCAGCTAGTTGATTATCTATATTTATATACTCTAGTGAAGATATCTTCCTTTTCTACATGTTCTCTTAGAAAATGGTATTTTATTTCTATGTGCTTAGTCCTACTATGGGAGAAAGGATTGTTTGCAATAGAAATAGCACTACTAGAATCACAAAATAGAGGTGTTCTACTTACTTGAATACCATAGTATTCTAGCTGATGTTGAATCCATAGAAGTTGAGCACAGCAACTTCCTGCAACAACATATCCTGATTCTGCTGTGGAGATAGCCACACTTGTTTGTTTCTTGCTACTCCATGATATCAGTCTTCCACCTAGGAATTTACAGGTACCTGTTGTACTTTTCCAATCTTCCTTGCAGCCTGCAAAATCTGTATCTGAATAACCTGTCAGTTCAAAGTCTCCATTCCTAGGGTACCAAAGGCCTAGATAAGGAGTGCCCTTAAGATATCTCAGTATTCTTTTGACTGCTATCAAATGAGATTCTTTAGGGCAAGCTTGGTACCTAGAACAGACACATGTAGCATACATGATATCTGGTCTACTAGCAGTCAAATACAATAGGGAGCCAACTATCCCTCTATACAAAGTCTCGTCTACAGGTTTCCCTGCATCATCTTTGCTAAGAGACATACTTGACCCCATAGGAGTTTTCATGGTACTGGATGATTTCATATCATACTTCCTTATCAATTCTAGAGTGAACTTAGACTGGCATAAGGATAAACCATCCTCAGTATGTCTAACTTGGAGACCCAAGAAGAACTTAAGTTCCCTCATACTACTCATTTCAAATTGTCCTTGCATTAGTTTTGCAAACTTTTTGCAAAGACAACTTTCAGTAGACCCAAATATGATGTCATCTACATATATTTGGACTAGTATGATCTTGCCTCTGGATTCCCTAAGGAATAGAGTCTTGTCTATTTTCCCCCTTGTGAATTTATTCTCAACAAAACCTGATGGCTGTTCCACATAGACTTCTTCCTTCAGATTGCCATTCAAAAAGGCTGACTTAACATCCATTTGGTATACTTTAAACCCTTGATAGGTTGTATAGGCCAAGAACATCCTTATTGCCTCTAGTCTGGCTATTGGAGCAAAGGTTTGATCAAAGTCAATACCTTCTTCCTGTCTATATCCCTTAGCAACCAGTCTTGCTTTGTTCTTTATAATCACTCCATGTTCATCCATCTTGTTCCTGAAGATCCACTTAGTTCCAATTATGTTGTGGTCTTTTGGTTTAGGAACAAGCTCCCAGACTTTGCATCTCTTGAACTGATTCAGTTCCTCTTACATAGCCTCAATCCAATGAGGGTCTAGGATAGCTTCTTCAAATTTCTTTGGCTCTACCTGGGACAGAAAACTGGAGTAGAGTACTGAACTTAGATTTCTGCTCCTTGTTTGTACCCCTTGTCTTAGATCACCAAGAATTTGATTGGCTGGATGATCTTTTAGATGTCTATTTGCTGGAGGTAGCCTGTCTTCAGGTTGTACTCCTTCAGCTTCTTCAACTTGCTGCACTCTTTGGTCTTCTTCTGCATCAGGTGCATCTGGTACTCCCCCTGGACAACAGCCACTATCTTCTACTTGCTGACTTGCAGTTGGGCCTTCTTCTATAGTGAGCTTGTCCATCTTCTCAGTCACACCTGTGGGGCTGCAAATACTTCTAGACAATTCATTGTTAATGAGTCTAGCTTCCACAAATACTACATGTACTGACTCTTCTACAACTTGAGTAGTCAAGTTGTAGACCCTATAATACTTATTGTTGTTGCTGTACCCAACAAAGATCCTCTCTTGGGATTTGGCAGCAAACTTGGTTAAGTAAGACTTACCATTGTTAAGTATATAACATTTACAACCAAAGATCCTGAAATAGGATAGGTTTGGTTTTCTGCCTTTCACAATCTCATAGGGGGTCTTATTGTGACTTTTGGTGATAGTAGCCCTATTAATTACATAGCATGCAGTGTTTATTGCCTCAGCCCAGAAATATTTTGGGAGAGATGTATCACTTAATAGGGTTCTACCAGCCTCTATCAAGGTTCTATTTTTCCTTTCAGCAATGCCATTTTGCTGAGGTGTTCTTGGTGAAGAAAATTCCTGAAATATCCCAAATTCTTCACATAGCTTTGTCATACTATCAGACTGGAATTCAGTACCATGGTCACTTCTTATTTTGACCACTGTACTGTCTAACTCATTCTGAATTTGTTTGACAAAACTATAGAAGATACTAGGTGTTTCAGATTTCTGTCTAAAGGAAGAACACCCAGGAAAACCTTGAGTAGTCATCTACAACTACAAATGTGTAGATCTTCCTACCTAGGCTGTGAACTGGCATAGGACCAAAAAGATCCATATTCAAGAGGTATAAGTACCTCACAGCATCTTTGTTTTCAATGCTATTAAAGGTGGATCTAGTCTGCTTGCCCTTTTGACAAGCTGAGCATATTCCATCTTTAATACACTTAACCTGAGGACCATTCCTCACTAACTCTTTGCTAAAGAGTTGGCCAATTGTCTTGTAGTTAAGATGGGCTAGCCTCTTGTGCCATTTGACACAATGAGAGACTTTCTTATCAGCTACAAGACACACAGGAGAAACATTGTTCTCACACATAATGTCTAGGCAGTAGACATTTCTCTTCCTATAACATGTCAAAATTATCTTTTGATCATTTGACCTCCTGATATGACAACCATCTTTGACAAATGAGATGTCATATCCTAAATCACTCAGCTGACTTATACTAATGAGGTTGTGTTTCAAACCTTTAACATAAGCCACTTGAGTAATTGTTATAAAGTTGCTAGAAATATTACCAAAACCTTTGATGATTCCTTTTTCAAAACCACCAAAGGTGACTTTAGGACCATCCTTGATTGGTGTGTAGTCCTTTAACAATCCCCTAGTTCCAGTCATGTGCCTGGAACATCCACTGTCCAAGTACCATATTGGGGCATGGTCACTTGGACTCACCTGCAAAACAGATTAGTTAACCTTAGAACCCAAAGAATTCTTGGGTCCTTGGTGCTGGTTAGTTTGCCTCTTAACAAAGCTACCTGTAGCTTTTCTAGTAGGCAGATTGCTACTCACCTTGGCACTTGAATTGTGCCAACAGTCCATGGCAAAGTGGCCTACCTTGCCACAACACCAGCACTCAAATCTGTTGTACCTTTGCTTAGGTACAACCCTGGCTGTTCTATCTACAGCAGGCTTGTTGAGTGCTGGGGCTTTGCCCTTAGACTTGGACTTTACAGTCCTAGCAGGTTGTGTAAACCCTAATCCAGTTTTACCCTTTTGATGTACAAATTCATCTATCAAAGGTAAAATAGATTTTGGTTTAGAAAACCTTACAACTATATCTCTCTCCTTCTGAAGGCTAATCTCCAGATTTCTGATTTGATCATTCTTGAATATTATAGTCCCCATCTGAATAACAGTTATATTCTTGAGCCTGGCTATTTCATTTAGTTTTTGATCAATCACCTTATCAAAATTTATTGCAGAAACTTTAAGATTAGCAATCTCCTTAGCCTGACTCTTGGCCAAGGATTTGCTTTTCTTTAAAGCTTGCAACACTACTCTATATTCATCAATCAGTTGATGAATATCTCCTTCAGAGTCAGATCCACTCTCATCACTTGATGCTAATGAATCTGATTCTGAACCAGCACTAGAAATTGAACTAATAGAACAATCTTGTACCTGACTAGGTCCAGGCTGCTCCTGGATTTTGTCATCTTCAGATAAGGCCATCAGTCCCTGGCCATGATTGTCCTCTTGTTCATATATTGAGTTCATTAACTGGATGAACTCCTCTTCCTCTTCTTCAGCAAACAGTCCAATGTAAGCTTCAGCTTCTGAATCTGATTCTGAAGATGACATATCAGACAGACTTTTGTCCTTCTTTGCAACAAAGGACCTTTCATTTTTGCCCTTGATTAGAGTCTTCATCTTCTCAGTAGACTCTTTCCTTTTCTCTGGACAGTCAGCAACAACATGTCCTTGTCTGTTACAACAATAACAGACAATCTTTGAAGATGTAGTTCTACTTGTCTTGGGCTTTCTCCTGTCATTCTTTGATGACTTCTGTGAAGTGGATGGCTTAGACCTCTACTGTTTCTTCTTTAGGAACTTCTGAAAATGTCTTGTGAAAGCTGCAAAGTCCTCATCACTCTCACTGCTTTCAGAATTCTTACTTTCTGACTCATCTGTCTCAGTCTCAGTAACTTTTGGGGGAGGAGATGGAGACTTACTTTTATATTTCTTAGTGGCTTCTGTCTTGAATGCCACAACTCTTTCTTTATGCTCAATTCTTGTAGTCTTCTCTTCCTCTTTGCTAACCATTAGCTGCATTTCATAGGATAACATCTTTCCAAACAATGTTGGAGGAGGAATATCTGCTAACTTGGTCATTTCCCTTATGGCACAAATCTTGGTATCCCAGTCTTTAGTTAGGGATCTCAAGAACTTATCATTCAGCTCATAATTGCTGAATTCTCTTCCATAGGACATTAGCTCATTAACTATCCTATAGAATTTCTTGTAGCACTCAGTTATGCTATAAGACCTTCCTTGTCTGAAGCTCTCATACTCTTGGTTTAATAATGACTTTTTGTCATGTCTAACTTCTTCAGAACCCTCCATGTACACTATCAGAGTATCCCACATATTCTTTGATGTTTTACAGTGTATCAAGTTCTGAAATGTAGCATCATCTATTGCACTTACTATTATATTCTGGGCCCTTTTGTCCATGGTGGCCAGAATAATCTCATCCTTGGTCGTTTCAGAAAAGTCCTTAGGAGTTCTCTGATTTGCATCCAGGACTGAAACTTTCATAGGCACATATGGCCCTTCTTTCACTGTGATATAGATTCTAGGGTCAGAGGCTTTCATAAATAGCCTAACCCTTTCTTTCCAGATGCCAAAAATCTTCTTTCTGCAAATTAGCAACTTCATGGATCCAAGTTCTTTGTGATTCTCTGTTGAACCCATTTTCTTGATTTTCTTGATTCTGTACTTGAGTATACTGAATCTGCCAACAGGATCTACTCAGACAGTTATGTCCTTTTTTGAGTAACCTGGCTCTGATACCACTTGAAAGAAATTGTACCTAATCACCTAGAGGGGGGGGGGGTGAATAGGTGACTTTATCTTTTTAAACTTTTAGGCAGATTATATCACAGATTTATAAATAATTCTTCACAGCAATTCAGCACAGCAATCACAGAATCACACACACAGAGTACACACAGTTTTATAGTGGTTCCCCAAGGTATGGGTACATCCACTTTCCCCCTTCGCCTATCTAGTAGTGTACTAGATTCGGCCAAACTCCTCCACTGTTCCTCAGATCCTCAAATCTTACACTCAGAACCCCAACCAGGTTCCTACAGCTCAGAGTGATCCCACACCTACAACTCAGGCTCAACAGTCCTACCACTCAGTCTTCACAAACACCTACTCTCAGCCACAAGGCCTACAGTCAGAGAAATGAATCTCCTACACTCAGGCACACAGGCCCTACCACTCAGCCTTTATAATTACAGGCTTACAACTCAGATCCCTAAGGATCCTACAAGAAATTAAGAATACAATGTATATAACCTCAACTCAGAATAAGAGAGAAGAGGTTACAGGTTTCTTGATGAGTTCTTGGAAGAACTCTGCTGAGATCAACCTCCCTTTGCTTCCTTCAAAGCTTCTTGAATGTAGAACACAGTAGGGTTGATTCTCTATGCAGCTGATCTTCAATCACTGCAACGTAAGTTTCAGATCTCAATCTAAAACCTTCTTCACATCCTGGTTCAACAGCTGTCTTCTTGGAAGGATCTCTCTCTCCAACTACTTAGATCTTCACTTAAATTAATTCTTCAATGAATTGCTTGATCTTCTCCTCTTTTATGTGTTAATCATCTTCTGCTGTTGACAGAATAAGCCTATTAGTGTCGACACTTTAAGACTTACTGTCTCGACACTTTCAAACAGTTACAGATATTTCAAGAAGTGACTGGATGACATGACAGCTGCCATTCCAGCCAGTCTACTGCAACTGTCAGAGATGTTAGAAAGCTATTAGAAACTGGATCAGCCGGTCACCATGAAAAAGGCCTATATAGTCGTGCTCAGCTCGACGATCTCAGAGTAAATTCTTTGAGCTGAGCTCGACGAACTTGGTACTCAGGTCGATGAACTTTGGACACTATACTTCAACACTTCAAGATCAGAAAACATCTCTTTATTCTAAGTCCAGAGTCAGACTTTGGTCGACGAACTTGATTCTCAGCTCGACGAACTGTGACCATAATAGCTAGAGTTATCCAACAGCATTTAAGTGGTCCTCAGCTCGACGAAACCAATTCTTAGGTCGATGAATTCTGGATACTTCACTTCAACACCTTCATACAGAAGCATTTGAAATTATTCTAAGTCCAGAAATATTTTGCTGAACTTCAGTCGACGAACTCCATACACAGAAAAGGCAAAGTTTCTAGAGATTATAGTTCTGCTCTCTGCTCGACAATCTTGGAACTCAGCTCGACAAACAGAAGTCATCTGGTCGACGATCTCAGTAACTCAGCTCGACGAACTGTGAACTCAGCTCGACAATTTCTTGTTATCAGTTCGACGAATACAGACTTAGTTATTTTCCATCCTTCTGTCCCCTTCTTACTGTAATAATTCCTGAGTAATTAATGCTCAAATATTCTCTAGAATATAACCGTTAGACAGAGCATTGATTATGGCCTTCTCCAGGATTTTTGCATGTCGTTTTTCCATGGGACGGTTGGGGAAATAATTCAATGTCGTTTATTCTCAAGGCCGTCAGCATTGATTGCAGAGGATTTCAAAATTTCGAAAGACCATTTTTGACAGGAAATATAAAAGAGATTTTTTCTCTTCTTCCTGCACAAAGACAGATAGAACAAGATACACAATACATAGACGACATAGACAGAAAATAGGTCAGTCTGAAATAAGAGATTCACTGCTGTCTGTCAACACAGAATTCTGACACAACAAGAAGCCATATTCTTGAAGATCATCAACTATCTGAAGCAGAAGAACACCTAATCAAAATGAAGAGTCTTCTGTCTTCAACACTCCAGGATACTTCAAAGGACAACTAGATTATTATCTATCAAAGAAGTTCCTGAACAGCTGCTGATCAAGGCTGCAATACTGAAGGCCTATCACCCTGTAGTAAGGCTTCTTCTACCTGAACCATTCTATATCTCAGGGGGAGTCTGTGCTAAAATCAAATATCCACTAGTCTTCTCAATTGTATATTGAGAAAGAGAAGACACAATCATCTCTCACCCCCCCCCCCCACTGTGTAAATGGTTATAACTCCCTTTCAAAGTTATTCCTGGTTGCAAGTCACCTGATCAAAAGACTTGAGGATTTGTTTTTGAGCACCTGATCAAAAGTTTATTCGTGTTAGGCACCTGATCAATAATCTTAGTGGATTCCTACCAAGGTGGTAGAAGAGTGGATGTACCCAAGTTTAGGGGAACCACTATAAATTCTTGTGTTGTCTGGATTTCTCTTTTCTTTTGTTTTTGTGTTGTGGCTATTTGTTAGGATTGTTGTTTTAATTTTGTTCCTGCACTAGATTAAATCAGAAGAAAATTTTATAAACCCTGAATACTCTATTCACCCCCCCCCCCCTCTAGAGTATTCTTGATCTAACAGGTCACTTTCAATTGGTATCAGAGCTTGGATTCCTTGGTGTACAAAAGCTAACCCTTGAACCAAATATCCTGTGTTAGATCAGATTTCATCTTTTATCTTTATTTTTATTTAGATTATATACACAGCAATGGCACAGAACAAAGACTATGCAAGCACCAGACCTCCAGTTTGCAACCTAAATAGGTTGGCCATCTGAAAGGCAAGAATTAAATTGTATATGAACTCTATTGATGAAGATATCTACAATTCCATCTTGACAGGTCCTCCTCAAGCCACTGCTTCTACATCTACAGCAGCCTTAAGAACGAATGAAGTTCTACCACCTGAGTGGACTGAGGCTCAAAAGAAGGCCAAGGTTGCTAATGCCGAGGCAATAAACATACTGGCACAGACTATGTCAGATGATATCTTCCAAAAGGTTTCTAAATGCACTTCAGCAAAAGCCATCTGGGATTCCCTAAACGAAATGATGGCTGGATCAGCAGATGAAATAAAGGATTGGAGATCCAACCTCATATCCTTATATGAGAATTTCAAGAAAGAGGAAGCTGAGTCAGTAGCTGAAATGTATAATAGGTTAAGATCAATCATAAATGAGCTAAAAAACCTTGGATAAGGACATCACCCTCACTGAGGTGAATGACAAGATCCTAATGTGCTTCCCAAGCTCATGGGATTCAAGGATCTGGCCTATCAAAGAAGCCAGAAGCCTAAATGGGATATCCACAGAATCTCTATTCGGCAAACTTAAATCCTATGAACAGCTTATTAAATCTAGGGAGGCAGCTGAGCAGAGAACACCCCCTCTAGTAAGAAAAGAGCATAACATTGCTTTCAAGGCAGCTGAAGAGACAGAGACTCCCTCAACAAATGAAGAACTCATGAGCCTATTTGCCAAAAGATTCTACAAGTTGGCAAGAAAAGATTTCAGGAGGAAGTCATCCAGACAGGATGACAAACCAAGGTATGATAAAACACCAACCAAAGAATTGGTATGCTTTGGTTGCAGGAAAGCTGGACACTTCATCTCTGAGTGTCCAGAGAATCAGAAGAAAGAAAAGAGAAGAGAGAAAGATACCAGGAGACAGCACAACAGCAGACCTTCTTCTAGCAAATACAAGAAGAAGAAGGAGAAGGGTTTTATGGCTGAAACCTGGAGTGAGACTGAAGAAGAATCAACAACTTCTAGCTCCAATGAAGATGAGGAAGAGGCAAGAGCCAGGGAGGTTTGCCTCATGGCAATTGATGCTTCCAGGAGCCATTCAGAAGAAGTGGACTCAGACAATGAAGTAGTTTCAGATTCTGAAGCTGACAAGGTATTGTCTTCTTTTGATTACAGTTCTGATTCTTTTAAATTTGAATTTAAAACAATGTGTATAGATTTGATTAATTCAAAAAAGGATATTAAAACTCTTAGGGAGAAACTAGGAATTTTAGAAAATGTAAACTCTGAAAATAATAGATTAAAAGATGAACTGTGTTTAGCCAATGAACACATCATAATGTTAAAGACTGAGCTTAGTGAGGCTAAACAACTTTATGAAACTCTTAATGGAAGAAGCCTCAAGATGATGGCCATCACAAGCACTGTTAATGCCAGACTTAATGGCAAACTAGGCTTGGGAGCTTCATCAAGCTTCCCCCTATTCTCAAGAAACTATTTTGACAACCCCAATAAAATTTGTCTCTACTAAGGGGAAAGAAAAATTAAACACTAAACAAACAATGGAAAATATTCCCATATCAATAGGTCAGAAAACCAAAAATCAGAAAACCTCAAGTAAAAACAAGGTTCAGCAGATTTTGTCGAACTTAGATCGACAAAATGCAGCCAGTTCGTCGAATCCAGATCGACGAACTCTGAACGAAAACTATAGTTATAATTATTCGTCTAACTGCGATTGACGAACTCTGTATGGTTCGTCGAGCAGAGGTCGACGAACGTGAGGCACAAAAAATGAATATGTTCATTCTCTGGGCAGAGATTGACGATCTCAACCCAATTCGTCGAAGTCTGGTCGACGAACTCACAGAAATTCGTCGAACCCAAAAATACTTAACTTAAACTATAATTTTAAAAGGAACTCTAACAATTCTAAAAAACCATTTAATCCTGTAGCTGATTGGGTTATACCACCTAGGAGATATCACCCTTTAGGATACAAATCCCAACCAGAATTTTCTGTCATTTCTAGCTTTTCATACCAACAAAACAAAGGACACAAGGTAACCTGGGTCAAGAACAATTAAGTGTTTCCATTGCAGGTGAAGAGCTGTCCAAGTGTGAATGAGACTTGGTACTTGGACAGCGGATGCTCCAAGAATATGACTAGCAGCAAGGACTTCTTAACCAACTACAAGTCCAAGCTAGGACCAAAGGTAATCTTTGGTGATTCCAAATATGGCCAGTCAGAAGGCTTTGGAGAAGTGAAGATTGGAGCAGTTACTTTTAATAAAGTAACTTATGTCAGAGGACTCAAACATAACCTCATCTCCATAAGTCAGTTATGTGATGAAGGTTATCAGGTACACTTCAACTCATCTTCTTGCATTATTTCTAATAAAGAAAACCAAACTATTTTAATTGGGAATAGACAAGGTAACATATACTTAGTTAATTTTCTTTCTGCCACTTCTGATATCTGCTTACTTAATATAACTAGTAATCAGAATGATTTATGACATAAAAGGCTAGGTCATGTAAACTTGAAAAATATTGCTAGGTTATCAAAAGACAACCTTCTTAGAGGTCTACCTTCTGGTCCCTACAAGAAGGAAGGCCTTTGCAGGGCTTGTCAACTAGGCAAGCAAACTAAATCTAGTTTTAAATCTGTTAATAAAAGTGATTCACCTAGGATTTTGTATTTGCTACAAATGGATCTCTTTGGACCCATTGCTGTACAAAGCCTAGGAGGGAAATCCTATACCTTAGTTATTGTGGATGACTTCTCAAGGTTCACTTGGGCATCCTTTTTGAGATCTAAGTTAGATTCCTTCAAGGTTCTTATAGATTTTCTCAGGACCATACATATTGAGTTCTCTACTCATGTTGTATTGATTAGAAGTGATCAGAGCACAGAGTTTGAGTCTCTTCTTATGCATGAGTTCTGTGAGAAGGAAGGTATCAGGCATTGCTTCTCAACTCCTAGAACTCTTCAACAAAAAGGGGTAGCTGAAAGGAAAAATCGGACACTCATTGAAGCTACAGGTACATTGCTTGCAGATGCTTACATGCCCCTAACCTTTTGGGCAGAGGTTGTGAGCACAACAAATTATGTTCTGAACAGGAGTTTAATTCATAAACTAAAGAATAGGACTCCCTATGAATTACTTAAAGGGAAGAATCCTAAAATCAATTATTTTAAAGTATTTGGATGTATCTGTTATATTCACAACAACAACAAAAGATATATTAGAAAGTTTGAGGCCAAGGCTGAAGAGAGAATCTTTCTAGGATATTCCCAAGTAAGCAAAGCCTATAGGGTTTTTAATAAATCATCTCTAAAAATTGAAGAGTCTATCCATATTACATTTGATGAGGTTAACATGTCTTGCAAGACGAAAGAGATTTCTATGAAAAGCAATTTACAGGTACCTCACTTGTGTGAGAATTTGGATGGACTAAACCTTACCGAAGAGGTTCCAACACATCCTTCTCCACAAGTCAATGAAGATAGTGAAAATGAAGGCACTGAAGGGATTGATATTCCCCCAACAACAAACATAATTCCATAAGAGGAATTAGTTCCTAATGTTGTTGCAGAACCAACTCCACCCACTGATCTTGTCACACTAAAGGATCACCCCAGATCTCAAGTGATTGGAGATATATCAGCAGGTGTATAGACCAGACATCAACTCAACCAAGATTTGATGCATGCCTATTTTCTCTCTCAGGTTGAACCTCTATCCATCCATGATGCTAAGTAAGATCCCCACTGGATCATTGCAATGCATGAAGAATTAAATCAATTTGAGAGATGTAGAGTTTGGGATTTGATTCCAAGACCCCAAGACTATCCAGTCATTAGAACCAAATGGGTATACAGAAATAAATTGGATTCCCAATATATAATAGTAAGGAACAAGGCTAGGCTTGTTGCTCAAGGATACTGGCAAGAGGAAGGAATATATTATGACCAAACCTTTGCACCTGTGGCAAGGTTAGAGGCAATCAGAATAATACTGGCCTATATAGCCTACAAGAGATTCAAGGTGTATCAGATGGATGTGAAGAGTGCATTCCTGAATGGAGCACTTAAAGAAGAGGTTTATGTTGAACAACCTCCAGGTTTTGTCTCTCCAACTCACCCTTATCATATTTTCAAATTACATAAAGCTCTTTATGGTCTCAAGCAAGCTCCAAGAGCTTGGTATAAGACCCTAGCTAGCTTTTTGATAGAGCATAAATTCATTAGGGACATAGTAGATAGAACACTTTTCACTAGACATCATAAGGATCAAATATTGTTAGTGCAAATATATGTGGATGACATCATATTTGGGTCTACTGATTCCAAATTATGCAAGAGGTTCTCTGACCTCATGCATTCAAAATTTGAAATGAGTAGCATGGGTGAGCTTTCCTACTTCCTTGGACTCCAAGTGAAGCAGTTGTCTGATGGCATCTTCATCTCTCAAGCTAAGTATGCTAAAAAGCTTGTAAAGAAGTTTGGGATGGCTGATGGTTCAGCAAAGAAAACACCTATGGCTACTAATGCTGTGATTGACTCTGATGCGCATGGGAAACCTGTGGATCAGAAATTATATAGCGGCATTGTTGGGTCCCTACTATATCTAACAGCAGGCAGACTTGATACCATGTTTTCCACATGCCTTTGTGCTAGGTTCCAAGTGAACCCTAAAGAATCTCATCTAATTTTCTTAAAAAGAAATTTGGGATATATAAAGGGTTGTCCTAGTCTAGGCCTATGGTATCCTGCTGAGTCAGAATTTGATTTAACTGGATTTTTAGATGCTGACTTTGCTGAATGCAGGGTTGATAGAAAAAGCACCTCAGGGACTTGTTAGTTCCTTGGTATGAGGTTGGTATCTTGGTTTTGCAAGAAACAGTCTTCTGTGTCCACCTCAACTGCTGAAGCAGAATATATTACAGCAGGCAGTTGTTGTTCTCAGATGCTGTGGATCCAAAACGAACTCCAAGACTATGGTCTCAACTTAAATAATTCAACTCTCTTTTGTGATAACACAAGTGCTATAGCAATAGCACAAAATCCAATCCATCACAGTAGGAATAAGCATATAGACATTAGGCATCACTTCATTAGAGAGTGTGTAGACAAAAAGAAAATTAATCTTGTCTATATCTACACCGATTTACAAAGAGCTGATATATTCACCAAACCTTTGGATGAGAGAAATCACTTATTCTTTATAAATCATCTTGGAATGATCAATGGAGAAGACTTAGTTTAGTTTCTGTCTGCACTCGATGAATTATCCAGAGTTCGTCGAATGGAGCTTAACGAACTAGGGAAAGTTCGGGGGATATTCGTCGAATGAAGGTCGATGAAATCACTGTGAGTGAAGTTGTTTTCGTCGAACGGAGATCGACGAATCCACTTCAGAAAACTTTCATCGAACGGAGCACGACGAAATGTCTTTAACTCTTCCAGCTGAGCTCGACGAATTATTTCACTATCAATTATTTCGTCGATCTCAGGTCGAAGAATTTCTTATCTTTCATGGAACGGAATTTGTCGATTCATATTCCAGAAAATCTTATAACTAGGTTTTCTCCGACCTACGTCCCGCGCTTTCTGTTCCCTTTGCACTTGATGGATGTTTTTCTCTCTTGCAGGTGATTTCATGGCAATTCAAGCAGGAACCCTAGCTGCAATGAAGTTCGACACCGGCTTCGATGTCGACTTCGACTCCTTTCAACACTTAGACCCGATCTTTTTACATATTCTGGAACTTCTGGAAGAATAGAAACTGAAGAACCTAATGACAACCAGGATCAAACTGGCTAGAACAGAAATTAGAGAATGGGTCTATACTTCATCTACATCAGAGGAAAACACCATGGGAGGAACATTCGCGGGTAATGTCGTTTCTTTAACTCCCGCAGTTTTGACTGAAATTTTTGATTTGATAAATGGAGAAGAAGAACTGGATATAGATACTGTAGAATATGATATGATGTTAGGTCTGATGGGTTATGCTGGAGATAACACAAATAAGCTGTTGAAGAAGCACCTATCTGTAGAATATAAGTTTCTGGCAGATATAGTGGGACAAGTCTTGCTGGGCAAGCACACTGCCCATGACTACATCATCCAGACATCAATTCTTGGTCATGTGTGCAGTAGTCAATAAGAAGAATGTGGATTGGGCACAGATTATCTTTGATCTGATAAGGAAAAAAAATAATAAGAAAGAAGTTTGCTTTGGAAGGATCCTGGGGATCTTCCAGAAGGAGAAGGCTGCTGAATCTCTGGTCTCACAGACCATATTCATAAATGTCAGCAAAAGGCTCACCTGTACCTTATTTGGCAAGTGGGAGAGGACCATAACTAAGCCATCCAAGGCGTCAACCTCTTTCACCCCAGCTTCTGAAAGCACAAGGGTTGTTAGGGCCACTTCCCACCGTGCTGAAGAGATAATCCCCACACCTCCATCCCTTCCAGCAACTCAACAACAATCACCATCCATAGTTCATATTCCCTCTCATCAACCACATCCATAACTCCAACAGCAACTTTAACCACATCAACAACCACAACCCTCTGATCATGTTCCTACTCCAGCTACATTACCTGCCACCTCTCCACCAATATACCTCACTGATTTCCATTCCTCACCCACCCATGAATACCATCAACCCACTCCATATCAATCACCCTAATCCCCCAATGATATACTAGCCCCAACACCACCATCATCTCCTCTTCCACCACACTTGTCCTCCATACCATCCTTCAATCTGCTGACATCTCCTCCCAATTCTCCTCCTCCACATCCATCCACACAGGATGTCCACATGCAAGATGTCCCTCCTCCATCCTCACCACCATCTACCATCCCTCCAACTGTTTCCACCTCAACAACATCTACCAATCCAATACTGTACCCCTCTACTATCTCTTCCGTCCTTGCTCTCATCACACCCCTCCTCAAAACCATCATAGCAGAGGCCATTACACCTCTTGTTACTTCCATCTCTACCATATCTGCTCAAATCTCTGCCCTTCCTACTGCCCCCTCTTCATTTAGGGGCCTGGCTCCAGTTATTACTAAAACTAGGCATGGGGAGATGGTTGATGAAGAAGCTACAGCAGCTCAAGTAGCAGCAGTCTCAGTTTCAGTTTCAGTAGCTCCAGCTCCAGCAGATGCAGAGGCAGTAACAACAGAAGTAGATACAGAGCTTACAGATACAGATTTAATTGATTTAATTCAGTTTATTGAGACTGACATGGTTATGGAAGATGCAATCCCAGAAGAGTTAATTACTGCTGGTGATTTCATTTTAAATCCCACAGTAGATTTGGTTAATTTGTTAAGCATTTTTGATACTGCATACTTGAGATTCTTTCCAGCAGAGTATACTAAGCCATCTTTGTCTATTATCCCATACACCTCTCCAATAAGCCCTAAAGTGGCTAAGCAGCTTAAGGACAACTTGGCTTCTCAAGAGGTTCCTACTTCACCTCTTCCTAAAGTTGTTTCCACAATTGTCTATTCCCCTTCAGTCCTAACTTTTGTAATGGATGACTCACCCTTACCTGATCTGGATGAGTTAATCAGGGCTGACATTGAAGAAGAGAATAAGGCAGCTGCTGAAAGCACTGTCACAGTTATTTCTCTAGCCCCAGCATCTGCTCCAGCTCCAGCATCTACTCCAGCTCCATCCCAAGTTGAGAAACCCATTATATCTGATGAAACACTAAAAAAGCTAGATGCTTTATATGATAATCCACATGATAACAGTGATGATAATGATGATGAGGATGATGAGGATTCTGATGAGGATGCTAATAAAAAGAAGTAGCCAGTATCTAAAAAGAGAAAAGCTCCTCCTCCTCCTACTCCTAAGCCAAATACAGCCAATGACACTCCCTACTATATTCTCCAGAAGATAACTCCATATAAAGGGATGCCAGCTTGGATGTGGTTATCCAAAAATGAATAGAAAGAGAGGAAGAGAAGAAGAAGATACTCTCCTCCACCATCTCAGAAATACAGAAAAGATCAACCTCCTCCGCCTCCTCCAACTGCTGGTGCTTCAGGCACAACTTCCCAAAGATCTACCCAATTCCAAACATATCAGAGACATCAAGGGAGATCTTCTTCTGAAAGCAGCCAGCATAGGCATTACTCTTCAGGCAAGCAACATCAATTTCAGCATCAGCCATAGCAGCAGCATCAACAACAGCTATCATTCCCTGCAGACCAGAAAGCTGAAAGTCCTAAAAGACCAACTTCTCCTCCTGTTTCTTTTGAAGATCCTGAAACAGCTAATACAGCTAGAATGGCCAGGTTCCAAGAACTTGTAGGCCTTTCTATGATTAACAAGGCCAAAGCTGAAGGAAAGGATCCTTCTGAGTATTCCACAATGTCTAAGTACAGGAAAGAAGAGCTTAAGAGGTTTGATAAAGCAAAAATGTTTTTTAATGTTGATGACTACATGAAGTTGCATCCAGAAGCAGTTGTCCCCAGAGCCACATCTTTGAAGATTATAGGGGCTGCTGATATGACCATGACAAAAGTGCAAGCTTTAGATCCAAACAGAGAAATTGTATTTACCAAGCCGGGAGATAAAGGTAAAGAAGTAATGCCCAAAGAGAAGAAACAAAAGAAGTGATTCTGAACTGCTTTACTTCTGTTATGTTCTTATAACTTCTTTCTAATTCTGAACAAAGCTTATGTACATATATATATCTGCTGCATGTGTTATTGATCTCTACCAGATATATGCTTTCTTGACTTGTGATTTTCAATTTTGATTTGAGTCTATAATTAGTGACCTCACCCAAATAGGGGGAGATTGTTGGATTCCTAGTAAGATTTGGGCTAGGTTCACTAAGTTAGGATCATATGACCCACAATGTATAGCCAAGGTCATGGTTATATCCTAGAGACTAGGTTCAGTCCTTAGAATAAACATTACATGGACCAACTATCAATAAGACTGTCAGAGACTCAAGACTTAGAGTTTTTTTAAAGACCAAGTAAAATGAGTTCGACGTTCGGCGAACTCAGGTCGACGATAGTCATGCTCAGCTCGACGATCTCAGAGTAAATTCTCTGAGCTGAGCTCGACGAACTTGGTACTCAGATCGACAAACTTTGGACACTATACTTCAACACTTCAAGATCAGAAAACATCTCTTTATTCTAAGTCCAGAGTCAGACTTTGGTCGACGAAATTGATTCTCAGCTTGACGAACTGTGACCATAATAGCTAGAGTTATCCAGCAGCATTTAAGTGGTCCTCAGCTCGATGAAACCAATTCTTAGGTCGACGAATTCTGGATAGTTCACTTCAACACCTTCATCCAGAAGCATTTGAAATTATTCTAAGTCCAGAAATATTTTGTTGAACTTCAGTCGACGAAACCAGATATCAGCTCGAAGAACTCCATACACAGAAAAGACAAACTTTCTAGAGATTATAGTTCTGCTCTCTGCTCGACGATCCTGGAACTCAGCTCGACGAACAGAAGTCATCTGGTTGACGAAGTCAGCAACTCAGCTCGACGAACTGTGAACTCAGCTCGACGATTTCTGTTATCAGTTCGACGAATACAGACTTAGTTATTTTCCATCCTTCTGTCCCCTTCTTACTGCAATAATTCCTGAGTAATTAATGCTCAAATATTCTCTGGAATATAACCGTTAGACAGAGCTTTGATTATGGTCTTCTCCAGGATTATTGCCTGTCTTTTTTCCATGGGATAGTTCGTGTAATAATTCAATGTCGTTTATTCTCAAGGCCGTCAGCATTGATTGCAGTGGATTTCAAAATTTCGAAAGACCATTTTTGACAGGAAATATAAAAGAGATTTTTTCTCTTCTTCCTACACAAAGACAGATAGAACAAGATACACAATACAGAGATGACAGAGACAGAAAATAGTCAGTCTGAAATAAGAGATTCACTGCTGTCTGTCAACACAGAATTCTGACACAACAACAAGCCATATTCCTGAAGATCATCAGCTATCTGAAGCAGAAGAACACCTAATCAAAATCAAGAGTCTTCTGTCTTCAACACTCCAAGATACTTCAAAGGTCAACTACATCACTATCTGTCAAAGATGTTCCTGAACAGCTGCTGATCAAGGATACACTACTGAAGGACTATCACCCTGCAACAAGGCTTCTTCTACCTGAACCATTCTATATCTCAGGGGGAGCCTGTGCTAAAATCAACTATCCATTAGTCTTCTCAGTTGTATATTGAGAAAGAGAAGACACAATCATCTCTCACCCCCCCCCCCCCCACTGTGTAAAGGGTTATAACTCCCTTCAAAAGTTATTCCTGGTTGCAAGTCACTTGATCAAAAGACTTGAGGATTGGTTTTTGAGCACCTGATCAAAAGCTCATTGGTGTCAGGCACCTGATCAAAAATCTGAGTGGATTCCTACCAGGGTGGTAGAATAGTGGATGTACCCAAGTTTAGGGGAACCACTATAAATTCTTATGTTGTCTGGATTGCTGTTTTCTTTTGTTTTTGTGTTGTGGCTGTTTGTTAGGATTATTTTTTTAATTTTGTTCCTACACTAGATTAAATCAGAAGAAAATTTTATAAACCCTGAATACTCTATTCACCCCCCTCTATAGTATTCCTGATCTAACAGCTCACTTTCACATGATTTGGTGTTGGGGGCAGTGGTGTTCGCCTTGAAGATTTGGAGACACTATCTATATGGCATCCACTGTGAGATATTTTCGAATAATAAGAATTTAAAGTATGTTCATACTCAGAAGGAATTGAACCTGAGACAATGACTGTGGTTAGAATTTTTGTGTGATTATAAGTTTAGCTTGAATTATCACCCTGAAAAAGCAAACTCCGTGGTCGATGCTTTGAGTAAAAAAGTACCAGAATCTAACCCTAAGTCCTGGTTGATGAGTATGAAATTGGCTCGGATGCTGGAGGAGATGGAGATTACCCTGGCATATAAGGATCATTCTGAAGGGTACACAGAGTATATAACTACTATGAGCATAGTCTGTGATATTCAGGACCAAATTCGGGAAGAACAAGGGAAGGATGCTGCTCTGTCCCTGGTGTTTAAGTCAAGTGAAGATGGGTCTACTGATGAATATTCCCTAAAATACGGCCTTGTTCATTTTCGTGGCCGGCTTTACAATCCCAAAGACGTTAAAATTTGGGAGGATATCTTGAGAGAGGTGCATTGCTCTCAGTATCCATTACATCCTGTGATTGCCAAAATGTACACTGACTTGAGGAAGACCATGTGTTGGCCAGAAATGAAGAGAGACGTCAAATATTTTGTTACGCACTGTGTGACTTGTCAAAGGGTAAAGGAAGAATGCAAGAACACCGGAGGATTGTTGCAGTCGTTGCCCATTCCCGAGTGGAATTTTGTGGATATCTCCATGGATTTCATTCACGGTATGCCTCGCTCACGCTCAGGAAATGATTCGGTTTGGGTAATCGTTGATCGCCTGACAAAGGTAGCCAGGTTTATTCCTATGAAGAAAGAGGCACATGTGGATGTTTTGGTGCGCCTCTTTGTGGAGCAGTTTGGACGGTATCATGGCGTGCCAAAGACAATTATTTCTAATCGGGTTTGTCGTTTCACCTATAGAGAATGGAAGGCAGTACATGCATATTTGGGTTCGCGCCTTACCTTCAACACAGCGTTTCATCCTCATACGGACGGACAGTCTGAGAGGACCATCAGAACTTTGGAAGATTTAATAAGATTGTGTGTGCTGGATAGAGGAGTGCAGTGGAAAAGGCTTTTGCCCCTTGCAGAATTTTCATATAACAATAGTCTTCAGGCCAGTAACGGGATGGAACCCCATGAAGCTCTTTATGGAAGAAGGTGTAGAACACCCTTGTCATGGGTGCAAGATGAGGATCCAAAGGTGCTAAGAGTTGAATATATTGACGTCACAGATACTGTTGTTAGGTTAATATGGGACTGCATGCTTGAGGCTCAATGTAGGCAGGCTAAGTATTATAATGCGAAGCACCGGATGGTGGAATTTCAAGTGGGTGATAAGGTGTTCTGGAAGATCCGGCCAATTTATGGAGTATCACGGGACGTGGTGTGAAGGGCCCAACCCACGATATGTTGGGCCTTATGCTATATTGGAAAATTGGCCCTTTGGCCTATCTATTGGAGCTACCGCCAGAACTAGAGAATTTACATGACGTATTGCATGTGTCGTAACTTTGGAAGGCGCTGTTGCGACCCGAGCAACATGTCCTCACCACATACGAAACAGTGGCAAATGATAGATCTGTTTGACTAGAGCCTGTGCGGATAGAAGACACTGAAATAAGGAGCATGCCACGGCGAAAAAGTGTCCCGTTGGTAAAAGTTTTGTGGTCTACTCATGGGAAGGAGGAGTATACATGGGAGCCGGTGGACTTGATGCAAAAGCTCTACCCGGAGTTATTTCCCCAAGGTAACTTCAAACACACATTTTAATTTAATTTTATGCCTTTACTTCTGTAACGTCCCGAGCCGATCCAACATGACAGCGTCACGGCTCCGCTCTAGGCGACGCTACCGGGCTGCAGCCCAAGCACCCCAAGCCCTCTCCCTCCACAGGCGGGTTGTTGGTGGCCACAACCTCCCTTTGATGAGGTAAACTCGATAGTCAAGCCCGCACTATGGGGACTTCCCAGGTGGTCACCCATCCCAGTACTACTCCAGCCCGAGCACGCTTAACTATGGAGTTCTTTCAACTCTCATCACCATTTGAGCTGCAGCTCAATTGGTGATGAGAGTTGAAAGAACTCCATAGTTAAGCATGCTCGGGCTGGAGTAGTACTGGGATGGGTGACCACCTGGGAAGTCCCCGTAGTGCGGGCTTGACTATCGAGTTTACCTCATCAAAGAACCCGCCTGTGGAGGGAGAGGGGTTGGGGTGCTCAGCTCAATTGGTGATGAGATGTGAAAGAACTCCATAGTTAAGCGTGCTCGGGCTGGAGTAGTACTGGGATGGGTGACCTCCTGGGAAGCCCCCGTAGTGCGGTCTTGTTGGGTATTGTATCCACAATGTACCTGATTTGAAGAAGCCCCTGGACAAGCTAAGGTCAATAGACTATGTATTTGATAAAATCCTTCTAGTTGTGCTTGCAGTTTTCCACGCTAAGTGCACACCAATGTCAGGGTGCAGTAGGTTAATATACACGGGTCCGCACGACGTAATCCCTCGTTGAGCAGATCAGTGTGTTGGCCTACGTGTACTCTCTCTATTGGAGTGCACTTATTTTCAAGCACAGGGCCGCTCATATGCAAGAGAAGACAAGGAGCATGGAGGATCAAGGAGCAGCTCCTAGGTGGAAGACGAGAAATCGTCCAAGGCAAATTCGACGAGAATCACCAAGTGATTCTCGCCGAATCGGCGAGAATCACTAGTGATTCTCGCCGAATCGACGAGAATCATCAGTGATTCTCGCCGACTCCTTCTGGCCATCTCAATATGGTGCCAAGTAAGATTCGGCGAGAATCACTTGTAATTCCCGCCGAACCAGTGGTCAAGCAGCCCATGTATAAAGTAAAATTCGTTGAGAATCGACAAGTGATTCGACGAGAATCACAAACGATTCTCGACGAATCGTCGAGAATCACTTGGTGATTCTCGCCGATTCGTCGAGAATCGTCTGCGATTCTCGCCGATTTTTACTTGGCGTTTTCTCAGAATGCTGCTGAACCGGATTCTGTTTCTGGTTTTGTTTGAAGCGGATTTTGGGGATTTCTTTTGTGGGTCCCACAAACGGTCAAAATTGCTGTATCTTCAGGGTATAAATACATGGGTATTTTGAACAGTACCAAGACAGAAAAATACGCCGAGCTCACGAAAACCCTAAGATCGCGAAATCTTTCCGCCGCCTCCGTCGCCGCTCGCGCAAGTCCGTCGCCGCCACTGATCGATCTTCTTCCCGATCTCCGGCGACAGTAGCTTAGCAAGGCTTGAGTCTCACGCGTCTATCCAGAGATCCTTTGTCTCTCGATTTGTTGATCGGAAACACTTCCCATCCGAATCGATCGAGACGACCGATCCTCGTGTGACCGTTGGTAGACCGAGCTTGCTTCGCAACGAAGTTTGGATCTCCAAGTTCAGCAGCTGCTCTTCACCGTAGCCGCCGATCCCGAAACTAGCCGCCGCTCGTGTGCCGCCGCCGGTTCCGGGGAAATCCTCTCCAAGAGAGACCAAGGTCGTAGACTCTTCATCGACTTCAAGAACACGTCGTCGAACAAAGAGGAACACCGTAGTCTCCAAGAGAAGTTTGTATCACGTGTACATTCTACATTTATTTTATTGTAAAGGAACTTTTGTTCCGTGTTGTAAGGGTTGGGTGCAACCCGTTTTGTGGGAGTGTTGACTCTCACGTGTGGAAGGGCTCCTTCCGTTAGTGCAGGGATTGGATTTCAATCCCGTTGGAGAAGTGACCGAGTCATCCCTTGTTGGGGAGATAGGTCGTAGGGGGAAAGTGGATGTACCCAAGTCGGGGAACCACTATAAATTTGCTGTGTATTCTATGTGCTGTGGTTTTTGTTTTTATTGTGCAGGTACATCCGTAAATTCCGCAAAAGAATCACACGTCACCTATCCCCCCCCCCCATAGGTGCACATAGTTGACACTAGTTGGACTTTCAAGTGGTATCAAAGCGAGGTTACTCATCAAAAGGTTAACACCTTGAGTAGAATCCTGCCACTAGTGTCAACAAGGAGACTTACATCTACTATGGACGGGCTCAAGTACTCCGGCAAGATCCCAGTGTGCAACAGACTCAACTTTCCCATCTGGAAGGAAAGGATCAGGTTCTACATGGAAGCAGTGGATCCTCGACTGTTCATGATCGTGCTGGAGGGACCTTATGTCCCCACTAAGGCCTCCACCATTGATCCCACCAAGAAAGTGCCGAAGACACTCTCTGAAATGGACAAGGATGAGATGGTACTAGTGGGCCTTGACATGAAGGCAAGAAACATCCTGGTCAGCGCGGTTGATGACTCTATGATGCAAAACTTCAGCAACTGCAGGACAGCTCAGGAGATTTGGCAGTGCCTGATCATCCTAATGTAGGGCACGGATGAAGTGAGGGATGATCGGAGATCCCTCCTGAACCAGAAGTATGAGGCCTTCCGGCAAGGGCCTAAGGAAGAGATCGGAGTCACATACGAGAACTTCCTGAAGATTGTCAACGCCCTCAAGGGCTATGGAAGAGTGTTCACCAATGGTGAACTCAATGACAAATTCCTTAGGTCCCTTACTAAGGAATGGGACACAAATATCTGCGCCATCAGAGAATTTGGCAGACTAGCAGAAACTGATCCACAAATCCTGTTCGGGAAGCTGATGTCCTATGAACTTCAGCTGAACACCAGGAAGGCAGAGGAAGAAGCAGAGAAGGCTGCTGCAAAAGAAAAGACTGTGGCCCTAAAAGCCAGTCACTCCAGAAAAGGGAAGGGTGCGGTGTCATACAGTGCCAGGAATAAGGAAGAAGAGGAGGACTCCGATCCATGCTCCTGCAGCTCAGAACTGTCGGAAGAGGATTTCTCCCTCATCACTCGAGAGTTCAAGAAATTCCTCAAGATGAGGAATCAAAGAAAGAGAGACGACTCCTCTTCCAGACATCAGAAGAAAAACTACTCTTCTGACAGGTATGCATCTAAACCTAACAAACATCGTTCTTCTGATATTATTTGCTTTGGATGCAATAAGCCAGGTCACGTCGTGGCCGACTGCCATCAAAGCAAAAGAGATAAAGGGAAAGGAGAGGAGCTCAAATCCTCCAGAGATAAGAAGAAGGAGCGGAGCTACATCGCAAGAAGACCAAAGACACTAAGTGAGTCTGATTCCTCAGACTCCAGTGATGATGAGGAAGCCTACTTCGGGCTGGTGGGTCGCTCGGACTCAGAAGGAGAATGCCCCCCATTTACTGGGAAGGTAAAAGCTCACACCCCTCTCTCCGACTCCGACTCTGATCCTGAGTCTCAGGATGATGAACCTGAGGATGGCCCTTCGGCCCGCGAAGCTGAACTCCTCGAGAAGTATGAGCTTCTGCTCAACACTTTCGATGAGTGCCGTAAGAGACTGAGGGCTGAGAAGAAGGAAGTAAAATTCCTTAAGGGTGAGTGTGTATCCCTAAGGGAAGAGGTCACTAGTTTGATTTCTCTCCGGCAGGAGCACCTTGACCTAACTTCAAAGCACTCAGAGTCTTTGAAGCTCCTTGATCTCAAGCAGGAGGAAGTCAACAAATTGGAAGAAATACTTACGGCAGAAAGGAAGATCGTACAGAGCTTCTCTATGCCAAAAACCGTGCTTCCAGTCGTTGACACCTTCTCTGCTCAGGCCAAAGGAGCTGGCTTGGGGCATATTGGGGCATCTGGTTCTTCATCTAGGAGAAACAAGAACCAGAGGAAGAATAAGGCCGCCAAGAAGGCCTCTGCTGATGAAAAGGGGAAGGCTCCTCTTAGTCCTGTTGCGTTCAGAAAGCCTGGCTTTCCTTGCAACCAACACGACTTTGAGTCAACATTTGGGCATCATTTTCGGCCCTCGGTTGCAAAGCCAAAGAGCCGGTATGACGGTTGGAACTTTCCCCGGAACTTCGGCGAGAGTGCCTTCAAGGCACCTTATGAGGAAATCCACATAGGAAATTATGGTCTGTTCTCTAGCGGCCATAATGGAAAGCAGGCATCAAAAGTCATGCCTGTTATACAGAAGGTGACAAAGTCATGTGACTGCCGTCACCATGAGGCCTCCACCTCCAGATCCAAGGCCCCAGCTGCACCCACTGTTCCCAGGGTAAGGCAGGCGCCTAGGAAGAGATACAACAGGTTCGACTGTTGGTGCTGTGGCAAAGTCGGTCACTTTGCCGTGGATTGTTGGTTTAATCCAAGGAACTACGAGACTCCCCATGTTAACAATGCGAGACCGACCACTCGTAGGGTTAACCAACCGAGGGGGAGTGTGCTAACCAGGAATATAGGACCCAAGTTCGATTGGGTTCCTAAGGCAAATTAATTTTGTTTTGCAGGAATGTCCAAAGGCCACCAAAACGTCGATCTGGTATTTGGACAGTGGATGCTCCCGGCATATGACCGGGACAAGAAGCCTGCTGCGTGATTACACTCCAGTCGAGAATGGACCCAAAGTCATCTTTGGAGGGTCAGATCGAGGAGTCACCAGAGGTTATGGTATGATTTCCAACGGTATAATCTCTATCACCGACGTGGCTTATGTTGAAGGGTTAAACCATAACCTGATCAGTGTAAGTCAGTTATGTGATAAAGGTTATGACGTTAAGTTCTGCAAGGATAAATGTCTGATAATTTCACGTACCTCTTCTGAAACGGTATTATCAGGCATTAGGAGCAGAAATATCTTTTGTTTAGATTTTCTCAGTTTGGATTCATCTACCCCCGTATGCCTTGTGGCAACAGGCAGTGCATCTCTTTGTGAACAATGGCACAAGAGATTGGCACATATTAATTTCAAGACAATTAGTATGCTGTTTTCTAAGAACTTAGTAAGAGATGCTCCCAGTATCAAGTGCATCAAAGATAGCCCCTGTCCTGCATGCCAGATGGGCAAACAGACTCGGGCTACCTTTAAGAGCATTGCAGACAAAGACTCCTCCCGATGTCTTTACCTGTTACATATGGACTTGTTTGGCCCAATGCAAGTTCATAGCTTGGGAGGCAAGTCATATACGCTAGTGATAGTTGATGATCACTCACGGTTTACATGGGTGTTCTTTTTGAAACGAAAGTCAGATACTTTTGACATCTTCACTAATTTTGTCAAGCAGGTTCAGAACGAATTTAACTGCTCCGTGGTTAAAATCCGAAGTGACCATGGAACAGAATTCGAATCTGGTGCTATGACAGAATTCTGTGAAGAACAAGGTATCTTTCATGAGTTCTCCTCCCCGCGCACTCCTCAGCAAAATGGAGTTGCGGAGAGGAGAAATAGAACTCTCATTGAAGCCTGCACGACTATGTTGAAAGATGCTTCTCTCCCGGAATACTTCTGGGCAGAGGGTGTCAATACGGCATGTCATGTACAAAACCGAGCTTTGATCAACAAGCATCATCGTAAGACGCCCTACGAGCTACTGAAAGGCAGGAAACCAACCATGTCCTACTTGAGGATTTTTGGTTGCAGATGCTATGTACTGAATAATGGGAAGTACCCGCGTACTAAATTCGGTGAAAAATGCTTCGAAGGCATATTCATGGGCTATAGTTCCCATAGTCGGGCATATAGGGTCTTCAATAAGAAAACCCTAGTGGTAGAAGAATCAATAAATGTTGTATTTGATGAAGGAAGTTTGCTTCACAGCAACTCTTCCAGTGGTTTTCTTGAAGATGCAGGTGCACGATTGAAACAGCTGAGTCTGGATGAGCCCGCTAAAAATGACACTCCTAAGTACGTCAAAGTGTCCACCTCAACATCATCTGAAAATGTCGAAGATCAAGATGAATCAAATCTCTTGGAAGAAAGAGAAGCCCAAGAAGTAGTTGAAGCACCGGACGCCAGACTTCTAGAGCTCCGTCACGTGAGGGATCATCCTAGAGAACAGATCATCAGAGATCCTCGTGACGGCGTCAGAACTCGAAGAGGTACAACTAACGAAGTATTGCATCTTAGTTTCCTGTCACAGGTAGAGCCAAAGAAGTTCGACGAGGCGAACAAGGATGCGGCATGGATTCTGGCCATGCAAGAGGAACTACATCAATTCGAACGGTGCAAGGTTTGGACGCTGGTTCCCAGACCATACAAGCAGAATGTGATCGGCACAAAGTGGATCTTCAGAAACAAGCTGGATGAACATGGTGTCATCGTAAAGAACAAAGCCCGGCTGGTGGCTCAAGGTTACCGACAGGAGGAAGGGATTGATTTCGATCAGACCTTTGCACCAGTAGCAAGGCTCGAGGCAATCAGGTTGTTCCTGGCGTATGCTGCAGTCAAAGGATTCACAGTCTATCAAATGGATGTGAAATCGGCATTCCTAAACGGAGATCTGAAAGAGGAAGTATACGTTGCTCAACCCCAGGTTTTGTCGATCCTACTTTTCCCAACCATGTTTACTTTCTTAATAAAGCATTATATGGGTTGAAACAAGCTCCACGAGCTTGGTATGAGACTTTATCTAGGTTTCTTCTTGAGAACAAGTTCTCTAGAGGTAAAATAGATAAAACATTGTTTCTCAGGGAAGTCAAAGGCAAGATTTTGCTGGTGCAAATCTATGTCGACGACATAATATTCGGCTCAACGGACAACAATCTTTGCAAAAAGTTTTCTAAACTTATGCAAGGAAAGTTTGAAATGAGCAGTATGGGAGAGCTCAAGTATTTCTTAGGACTTCAAGTGAAACAATCTGAGGATGGAATCTTCATCTCTCAGATGAAGTTCACAAATGAACTCCTTAAGAAATTCGGTATGGAGAGTGCAACCTCTATGAGGACTCCAATGGGATCCACCATGTCTCTGGATAAGGATGAGAAAGGTAAACCTTTCGATGAAACCAAATACAGAAGCATCATTGGATCCCTGCTCTACCTTACTGCCAGTAGACCGGATATTATGTTCTCCACATGTGTATGTGCCCGATATCAGGTGAACACTAAGGAATCTCACTATGTCGCTGCAAAGCGAATTCTAAGATACCTTAAAGGTACTCCTAATCTTGGCTTGTGGTACCCGAGGAACAATGATGTCGAGCTAATAGGCTTTTCAGATGCTGATTTTGCAGGGAGCAGGGATGACAGGAAAAGCACCTCCGGGACGTGTCAATTTCTCGGCAGGAGGCTTATCTCATGGAACAGCAAGAAACAGAATTGTGTTGCAACCTCCACAGCAGAGTCAGAATATATCTCGGCAGGAAGCTGTTGCGCACAACTCCTTTGGATCAGAAATAATCAGTTGGCCGACTACAACCTTCAGTTCAAGGAAGTTCCTATATACTGCGACTCCTCCAGTGCTATTGCCATTGCCAACAATCCTGTCTCGCACAGCAGAACGAAGCATATTGAAGTGCGCTACCACTTCATTCGGGAGCACGTGGAAAACAAGGACATCTCTCTCTATTATGTCCCCACGGACAGGCAGATTGCTGATATATTCACAAAGCCCTTAGACGAGGCAAAGTTCAATCTTTTCAAGACTGAATTGGGGATGCTCAATTATGAAGAATGAAGACTACAGAAGCTTCCGACCCGTGCATGATCTGAGGGGGAGCTAAGGGCCCAAGGTTACTGACCCCGATTTGCCGAAGCCGAAAAGGGGGAGATTACCCTCTCGGGGTCAAGGCTAAGGTGGCTCCAGCTTGCTCCCAAGCAATCGGTATTGGTAAGGGATGACTCCACTTAATGATGTTAAGTTTATGGCTTTCAGTTGCTTTCCTTTCCATTTGCTCTATTCACCTTAGCTTGTAGGGTTTAGGCTTCTTCAAATAGGGGGAGATTGTTGGGTATTGTATCCACAATGTACCTGATTTGAAGAAGCCCCTGGACAAGCTAAGGTCAATAGACTATGTATTTGATAAAATCCTTCTAGTTGTGCTTGCAGTTTTCCACGCTAAGTGCACACCAATGTCAGGGTGCAGTAGGTTAATATACACGGGTCCGCACGACGTAATCCCTCGTTGAGCAGATCAGTGTGTTGGCCTACGTGTACTCTCTCTATTGGAGTGCACTTATTTTCAAGCACAGGGCCGCTCATATGCAAGAGAAGACAAGGAGCATGGAGGATCAAGGAGCAGCTCCTAGGTGGAAGACGAGAAATCGTCCAAGGCAAATTCGACGAGAATCACCAAGTGATTCTCGCCGAATCGGCGAGAATCATCTAGTGATTCTCGCCGACGACGAGAATCCTTCTCGCCGACTCCTTCTGGCCATCTCAATATGGTGCCAAGTAAGATTCGGCGAGAATCACTTGTAATTCCCGCCGAACCAGTGGTCAAGCAGCCCATGTATAAAGTAAAATTCGTTGAGAATCGACAAGTGATTCGACGAGAATCACAAACGATTCTCGACGAATCGTCGAGAATCACTTGGTGATTCTCGCCGATTCGTCGAGAATCGTCTGCGATTCTCGCCGACTTTTACTTGGCGTTTTCTCAGAATGCTGCTGAACCGGATTCTGTTTCTGGTTTAGTTTGAACCGGATTTTGGGGATTTCTTTTGTGGGTCCCACAAACGGTCAAAATTGCTGTATCTTCAGGGTATAAATACATGGGTATTTTGAACAGTACCAAGACAGAAAAATACGCCGAGCTCACGAAAACCCTAAGATCGCGAAATCTTTCCGCCGCCTCCATCGCCGCTCGCGCAAGTCCGTCGCCGCCACTGATCGATCTTCTTCCCGATCTCCGGCGACAGTAGCTTAGCAAGGCTTGAGTCTCACGCGTCTATCCAGAGATCCTTTGTCTCTCGATTTGTTGATCGGAAACACTTCCCATCCGAATCGATCGAGACGACCGATCCTCGTGTGACCGTTGGTAGACCGAGCTTGCTTCGCAACGAAGTTTGGATCTCCAAGTTCAGCAGCTGCTCTTCACCGTAGCTGCCGATCCCGAAACTAGCCGTCGCTCGTGTGCCGCCGCCGGTTCCGGGGAAATCCTCTCCAAGAGAGACCAAGGTCGTAGACTCTTCATCGACTTCAAGAACACGTCGTCGAACAAAGAGGAACACCGTAGTCTCCAAGAGAAGTTTGTATCACGTGTACATTCTACATTTATTTTATTGTAAAGGAACTTTTGTTCCGTGTTGTAAGGGTTGGGTGCAACCCGTTTTGTGGGAGTGTTGACTCTCACGTGTGGAAGGGCTCCTTTCGTTAGTGCAGGGATTGGATTTCAATCCCGTTGGAGAAGTGACCGAGTCGTCCCTTGTTGGGGAGATAGGTCGTAGGGGGAAAGTGGATGTACCCAAGTCGGGGAACCACTATAAATTTGCTGTGTATTCTGTGTGCTGTGGTTTTTGTTTTTATTGTGCAGGTACATCCGTAAATTCCGCAAAAGAATCACACGTCACCTATCCCCCCCCCCCATAGGTGCACATAGTTGACACTAGTTGGACTTTCAGGTCTTGACTATCGAGTTTACCTCATCAAAGGGAGGATGTGACCACCAACAACCCGCCTGTGGAGGGAGAGGGGTTGGGGTGCTTGGGCTGCAGCCCGGTAGCGTCGCCTAGAGCGGAGCCGTGATGCTGTCACGTTGGATCGGGTAGGGTCGTTACAATAAAAAGTGCACTTTTATTGTAACTTCCCTAGCCGATCCAACGTGACATCGTCACGGCTCCGCTCTACGCGACGCTACCGGGTTGTAGCCCAAGCACCCCAACCCCACTCCATCCACAGGCGGGTTGTTGGTGGCCACATCCTCCCTTTCATGAGGTAAACTCGATAGTCAAGCCCGCACTACGGGGACTTCCCAGGAGGTCACCATCCCAGTACTACTCCAGCCCGAGCACGCTTAACTATGGAGTTCTTTCAACACACATCACCAATTGATCTGCAGGTCAATTGGTGATGAGTGTTGAAAGAACTCCATAGTTAAGCGTGCTCGGGATGGAGTAGTACTGGGATGGGTGACCTCCTGGGAAGTCCCCGTAGTGCGGGCTTGACTATCGAGTTTACCTCATGAAAGGGAGGCTGTGGCCACCAACAACCCGCCTGTGGATGGAGTGGGGTTGGGGTGCTTGGGCTGCAGCCGGTAGAGTCGCCTAGAGCGGAGCCGTGACGCTATCACGTTAGATCGGCTAGGGACGTTACAACTTCCCCATGGCCTTAGCCTGATTTCGGGGACGAAATCTTTAATTTTGTTTATAGGATTTGTAACATTCTAATTCACACTAGACTCCTCGTGCGCACTTTCATATTAGGAGAGTGGACTTGGGCTCAGGTGTGCTGCTAATAAAGCCTGCACCGGAGCCGGGGAAACTGCCAAGTTGGAAATTGGGTGTCTAGATACTACCGCGCGGCGGTAGTAGTTACCGCTCGTCGGAGTTACTCATCAGATATACATGACGAATGCCTAGAGGAGTTGGAGGCTTTGAGTGATGTCGAATGGGCTCAACGATCGTCGAAACACTATCGCACGACGATAATTATTACCGCGTTGCGCTAGCCTCTCAAAGATCGTCAGGGAGGACTTCTCGAGAAACCAATCTATCTCCAGGCGATAGTGGTTACCGCACCGCGCTAGCCTCTCGAAGAATGTCGTGGAGAAGTTATTGAGAAAATAATCTATCGTCATGCAATAGTGGTTACCGCGCCGCGCTAGCCTCTCAACGAGTGTTGGGAAGTATTTCTCAAGAAACCGATCTATCGCCAGGCGATAGTTGTTACCACGCGGCAGTAGCCATGTGATTAAATTGGCATATGGCTCGGGAACTTAACGCATGGCGTTAGAGTTACCGTGGGCAATAACTCGCTGAACTATATTTACTAGGCGCTCGGGAAGGTACCGCGCGGCGGTAGAGGATACCGCCCGACGGTAGGGGAATAGGTGGAGGTAAATGAGTGGACGGTTTGGACAATGGCTTGCAGCGCAATTAGGTTTTTCGAAGGTACCGTGTGGCGGTAGCATGCTACTGCAGGGCAGTAGCTCGCTTTTCAGGAAACCCTAGTGCTCCCTTTATAAACGGATGTCCAAAGGACAAGCCATCATCTTCCTTCTCTGATCTTTACTGAGAGAGAGAAAGTTATAGAGCTTCCCTTGGAAGAACGAGGAACGAGCGAACATTTTCTGGAGAAGGATAACAAGAGCCGAGGCTGATGTTGTCATGACTCAAAGAAGGAAAACAAGATCTATGGCCGAAAATGAAGTGAGCTTCCTACCCTCTCCCTTGGTGGTAGATCTCTAATTATTCCTTGGAGAGATATCTACTCAAAGGAGTTTTGATTCGTGAGAAGAAGTTTCATATGAGGAGGCCATGCTAGGACTTGTGTCCTAGAGATATGATGTCTTTGACCACTCCTTCCATCTATGTGAAGTTGAGGACTTGGTTTCATGAAGAGAGTTGGCCTTTGAGGGTGAATAAGGGAGGAGTTCTGGATATGGTTTGGGATTATCGGTTGGAGGAGGAAGAAGAATCGACCTTGTTCATTTCTCTATAAGATGCACGCAGAAATCTGTTTTCTGCGCGCAGTGAACTTCATGGCCGTTTTCGGACATGATGCGGCCTGATCTTTGTTTTTGGCTAAACACGAGAGTTTTTGCCCTTGGAAATCACTTTCCAACAGATGGTTACACGTTCTCATGCAAGGTCCGATCGATCTTGCAGCCTACAAACATGTAGAAATCTATTTTCTGAACATAGTAGGCTTTGAGGAAGACTTCAAGTTGGTTACGGTCTGATCTGGGTGATGGACTGAATACAAAGGTTATAGTCCTTGGAAATGCCTTTCAAATGGATGGTTACACACCTTCATACGAGTATTGTAAACTCCGGATTGGCCGGTCGATGTGGCTATACAGTCAAGTCCTTGAATTTAATACTCTCGGGTTAGTATAGTATTGGGCTTGGATTGAGTGAAGTAATGGTAAGAACAGATGTTGGTGTTTGAGTGAATTTGGCCCTATGAGAATGTGATAAACAGGTGGTTAGGAAACATATTTGGGCATGATTGTAATGTGTGTAACATGACAGGTTTGGAAGAAGATGTGACGGTCTGTAAATGAACTATCTTTGTATGGATGTGATTACCGTGATAGAAGCATAATGGTTTGTGGATGCTTGATCCTTGAAATAAATCAGAAGAGATTGATGCATGGTCATGAGGCTTGTCAAATAAGGAAAGTGTAAAGTGGTCCACTGCTTAGAGTCGGGTCTCCCTACGGGTATTAGTAGTATGGATTGTATATTGCGTGTGGTGGTTTTCCACCCGTGTTAATGATGAACCATTAAGTTCCTTGGGGAACGAGAACGTGAAAGGGTGAAAGTGCATGTGATTTAACCGCACTGGTTTGGAAATGAAAAAAAGAGATTTTGGGCGGTTGGGCTTGGTTCTCATTGTTTACTTCCCGAGGCGCCTTCTGTGCCAAGTGGATGATGAGGCTTGATCCATTGCTGATATGCTCCCATAGGCTCCTTTCGTACCATGATGATATGAAATTGCATGTGGTGTAAGTTGACATACTGTGTCGTAATTCTGGGTTAAGGATAATGTGGCAGGTCTACGGGCTCAACAGTCGTCACACCAATAGGAGCTGACAGGTAGACTTGCGCAGTGGGGCTTTGGTCCTCGGTGTTAACTTCCCGAGGCTCATTTTGTGCTAGTGGACCGTTGGGCTTTGGTCCTATGGTGATACGTTCCCTTAGGCTCCTTCCGTGCCACAACAATAGGCCAGTGTAGGGATACGTTCTTGGTGCACATCTACAAGAGACCCCTCTAAGCCGTAGTACGCATGTAAGCTTCATTATGTGATCTTAGAGTTGAAGCATACGGGGGCCTAGGCTTGGTAGTGTGGATGCATGCCTAGTAGTGGAAAGCCCATTTCACTGTCACTGTCTGGCCACGACAGTTGATGCTTGAGAGGTTAGCTACCTGCTCGAAAGGTGGAAACTAGAAGTCTATGTCTACATAGCAATTGAATATGTGAGATCATGGGTGACTCATTGCATTCCATACATATCATTACATTACATTGCATACACAAAATCCTTATCGTATAAGTTTGTATGGGCACTCTTATACGATGAGTTACTTTACTGCTGTTTTGATCCCTAACTTATATGCATGTATGGGCATTCATATAAGTTAAGTTATTTACTGTCATAGATTCACACTATTTAATGATGTTGATGATAGAACTGTTAAAGTATACATACTCATTTATTGTAAATACTGATATACTCTGATGTTGATCGATTTTATACCACTTGTTTGTACTACTGTTTATATATCTATATCATACCCTTATTCCTTTCTCCGCCCGGTGACGAGGAGTCGCCGGGGGAGCGGATGTGATAGTCACTTAGTCTTTATGACTAACGGTTACTACGTCTTACTTCTTAGGAGGGAATCCTGTGGATAGTGTAGCAACAGGTTACTCAGGGTGCCAGCCAGGCCAGGACGACATGGCCTGATGTGACGGTGCTGTCATTGCCGTCAGTGACTGATGTTAGTCTGTGAGATATTCATATCGTTGCCTTATGACATGTTACACTCTGATATTATAGAAGCCTGAGTTGCTTCTTTTATTTGATGTATCGTTTGGACTTATATATTAGTATGCATTTGACTTCAATTTATTCTTTATGATAGGTTGTCATGAATGATATGTTTAGCTGGCATGATAGTCATCTTGTAGTACATGTTAGCCTGTATACTAGCGCTACAGCAAGATGGCTGTACTGGGCATAAGACTCCCCTCGGTAGCGTCTTGTGTTTCGTGATGGGGGGTCTTACACGATCCATGGTGAATAAGCGGAATCTCTGAATGCTAGATCAGGGATCTTGTTCAATGTGTTTGCCTTATCGAACAAAATGCCCTCTAATTCCAATTGAAAGTATCTATCGTCTACCTAAATCACCTAGAGTGGGATGAATAGCTGATGTTTGTGTCTCTTTGCGGAATAAAACTTATCTAAAAATTTAAGCAAACAAACACAAATATTTATAGTGGTTCCCCGTATTGGGTACGCCAACTATCCCGCCTCGTCTATATACCACGAAGGGTAAGATTCAACTAATTCACCTTTCTCGGATTATCAAAATCTTACAACTCGGACCAATGCTCCTACACCTCAGAGATAACACACTCCTACTCCTCAATCCACAACTGGATCTACGACTCTATGCACAAACTGGATCTATAAACTCGATCCACAAACGGATCTACAAATCTCGAACCACCAATGGGTCTACAAATCTCACAGACAAAGCTCCTATAAAAGTTAAAATAATTTTTACAACAATAATTAAAATTTTACTCTTCCAGAACTGAAATCTTCAAGGATCTTCATTCTTGAAAACTGAAAATCTCGTTCAAGAAGGTAGGGGTAGAAAACTCGAGAAAGCTTGATCTAAAATCTTAGTATCCGACACGATCAAGTGGATGTTGAAGAATCTTTGAATCTTGGATCTGTCGAATCTTTTCTCCTTTTTAATCACTGGACCGAGATATGAGCGGCAGAGAAGAATGATGATGAGGACGCTATGGCTTCTCCCGAATTTTGGAAAGTGCTAATGCGATTCTGATTACTATAATTATTCTCCTTGTTATTAGGGTTAGTGATACATCTGAAAGGACCATTTATAGAACATCTTCTAACAGTCATAAGTCATTAAGGAAAGATCCACGTGGATCAATGATGAGGAACTTATATTAATTTGAAATCGGGTCAGAACATTTGAAAAGAAAATTCTGTAACTTCATTTCTCGAGAAGAAATAAGTTTCTCGAGAAATCATTAGCTTTCTTGAGAAAAGACATGGTTTTCTCGAGAAAAGACTAAATGAAATATCTTTGAAGTGAAAACCTGATTTCTCGAGAAGGATAGGATTGCTCGAGAAAAATACTTAACGCAAATTTAGAACTAAAAACAGATTTCTCCAGAAGGATATGATTTCTCGAGAAGTGAATTTGCTTTCTTGAGAAATGGCCTGACCTTTTCGAGAAATTTACCGAATGAAAATTCTATGAACTTAAGGACTTATTTCTCAAGAAAGATCTTGATGTCTCGAGAAATATACTTGGCTTCTCGAGAAAAACTTTTGATTTCTCGAGAAATACTATCCTTTCTCTAGAAATGAACTTAGTTACTCGAGAAATCTTCATGGATTTTCTCGAGAAAAGACTTAAAATACTTTCAGACAATTTCCCGAGAAGTATTATGGTCTCTCGAGAACAGCTTTGATTTCTCGAGAAATGTACTTAGACTACTTGAGAAACAGTCTTCAATTTCCCGAGAAAAGGACTTAGAAATTTTTTAGAAAACATTTCTTCTCTTCTTTGGTGAACATCAGCAACCCTTCCTTTCTTCTATTGCTCTAGTACCTGAAAATGAAGTGCATCCCAATAGAGAGGTTACACATGAGTCAACACCATGGATCACACAATGAGTGATTACATTGCATGGTCCCGTGTTTAGTGACTCATTGTAAACTAACATTGGTCTACACTTAGTAATAATGACCTGCAAGTACTCAACTAAAGAATAACATCAAATACATACTTAATTCATCTTAGTTCAAGGGTCACTTCACATAAATCATGGTTATTGTGGATACAGTACCCAACAAGGCTCTCAGAGCAACATGCATAAATTGATTGCAGTCTCAAGGAGGTCAAACTGGGGCATAATACGGGTCGTGAAACTACCTTCTCTAGTATGAAGGGATCGAGCAAGACGTTGATGTCTGCACTCCAAGTAGTCAAAGCAGATAATAAGGGTGCAGAGTTATTCTCTGCTATAGTAGGGGCTTCGAAGCCCAAGCCCGATTTGATTAGTATTCCTGTAGTGTCAAAATTTGCTGACGTTTTCCCTGAAGATCTCCCAGGAGCACAATCTCAGAGAGATTGATTTCACCATTGTGCTATTGTTAGGAGCCAAGCATGTGTCATAATATCCATACCGTTTAGCAGCAATGGAGATGACAGAACTAAAAGTATGACTTTAAGAATTGCTATACCAGGGTTATGTGCGGCCAAGTTTGTCACCTTGCAGCGCGCTGGTCCTTTTCATGAAGAAAAAGGACAGAATCTTACAGTTGTGTATAGATTATTGGGAGTTGAATAAGCTAACAAATAAGAATAAATATCTGATTCTGAGAATCGATGATCTGTTCGATCAATTAGTTGGATTGACTTTGTACTCAAAGCTGGATCTAAATCTGGGCATTATCAGTTTAGAATCATGGAAAGAGACATTCCCAAGACAGCATTCAGTACACATTATGGGCATTTTCAATCACGGTCATGATTTTTTGCCTAACAAATGGTCCTTCGTTACTTATGGACATGATGAATAAAAAATTCAGAGAGTACTTCGACCAGTTTGTGATAGTCTTTATTGACAACATCCTGGTTTACTCTCAGTCTAAGGAAGAGTATGTGTATCGCTTACGCACTATTATGGAGACCCTGAGGAGGAGTCTTTTATACGCCAAGTTCTCAAAGTGCGTGTTTTGGTTGTATTTAGTGGCGTTCATCAGTCATGTGGTGAGCGGAGAGGGAATTGTGGTGGATCCGGTGAAGATAGTTTTGATACGGGAGTGGCCTTTGTTGTCGACTGTAGCAGAAGTCTGGAGTTTCTTGGGACTTGCCGAATACTACAAGAGCTTCATAGAAAACCTTTCATGAATAGATTTACCCCTAACTACCTTTTGACGAGGAAGGAGCAGAAGTTTGTTTGGTCAACGATGTGGTACAAGCTTTTGAAGAATTAAAAATTAGTCTAACTGTGGCGCCTATTTTGTTCTCGCCATGTGGTACAAAGGGATTTGAAATCTAGAGTAACGCCTCATGGAGCGGCTTAGGATGCGTTCTACTTCAGTATGGGAAGGTAATAGCGTATGGCTCTTGTCAGTTTAAAGTGCACGAGTGAAATTATCCAGTACACGACTTAGAGTTAGGGGCCGTGATATTCACTCTGAAGCTTTGGAGACATTACCTGTATGGGGTAAAGGTCGATATATATATGGACTATACGAGCCTGAAATATCTGATAGATCAATATGTGTCATCATAGGTGGATGGAGTTCCTTGGGCACTACACCTTCAAGATACATTATATTCCCGGCAAGGGAAATGTTGTTGCGTACATGCTGAGTAATAAGACTCCTACACATGCCAACTGGATACAGATGCATGATAAGCATCTCATTCGAGATTTGGAGGCCTTGGAGATCTCTTTTATTGATGGGAGATCTAGTGCAAATACGTGTTTAAATTAGACAGAGGTGCAGTATGAACTCTCAGACCAGATTCGGCAAGTGTTGGAGCTGGATGACAGCATGAAACACTACTTGGCAGAGCCTTTGGATGGGTCAAATTCCTTGTTTTCTGTTATTGATGGCCTCTTGTGCAAGGACATTCGATTGTCCATACCAAATGTGGGTAAATTACGGGAGGAATTGATGTACAAGTCACATTTTTCAAAGTACTCAATCCACCTGTGGAGCACAAATATGTTTAAAGACATGAAAACGTTATTCTAGTAGCTAGGAATGAAGAAGGACAAAGCTCTATATATGGAGAAGTGTCAGATCTATGCCCTAGAAAAGGCCTAATGTCAAAGGCCCGGTGGATTTCTGAAGTCATTGCATATACTAGAATGGAAGTATGACGACATATCTATAGATTTCATGCACGGCTTGCTGAGATCGCAGAAGAACCATGCTATTTGGGTGATCGTTGATCATTTAACAAGGGTGTCACACTTCATTCTAAATAGGAAGGACTATTTAGTTGAAAAGTTGTTGAAGCTTTACATTAGGAATATCGTACGATTGTACGGTGTGACTCGTAGCATGGTTAGTGACCGAGATGGGTGATTCACATCAAATGATTGGAGGCTTATTCATCAACTGCTGGGAACCAAACTGAAGTTTAGTATGACCTTTCATCCTTAAACGGATGGTCAGACTTAGAGGGTAAACAGAACGATGGAGGATAAGCTTTATATGTCCACATTAGATTTTGGAAAGAGGTGGGAGGACCACCTTTATATGATCGAGTTTGCCTACAACAATAGCTATCAAGCAATTATTCAGATGGTGCCCTTCGAGGCCCTTTATTGTAGAAAGTGTCGTACTCCCTTGTCGTGGTTGGAGATGGGTGAAACGAAGTTGTTTAAGAGAAATGAAGTTTAAGATGCTACTTCAACTATACATATAATCCGGGAGCGATTGTTGGCCGCTCAGGATAGGCAGTCCAAATACTATAATGCCAAGAACAGAAATGTTGAGTGCATTGTCGGTGACTGGGTTTATCTGAAGATCAATCTGTTCTAGGGTGTTTCAAGGAATCGATGCTTGAAAAATCTAAGTCTGGGGTACTTGGGCCATTTGAGCTAATGTAGTGCATTGGCGAAGATGCCTATCGATTGAATATGTTAGCTGAACTAGGTGGTCTGCACGATGTATTTCACATATTGGTTCTGCGAAGGGCGGTGCAAGAGCCTACACAAATGATTACTGTAGATCAAGTGTCAATCGATGGTGGGTTGACAATGAAGGTCAAACCCATTCGAATCGAAGACATAGAGGTCAATCAGCTGCGGAATAAGTCGATCAGAATGGTTAAGGTCCGTTCGGACAACTATGGTCGTGACGAACTGTCATAGAAGCACGAGCAAACCATGAGATCGGAGTATCCTGAGCTATTTTCTTGATGTAGACATTTAAATTTTGATAATACTATGTTTTTCCTGCAATGTGTAATTTCAGGACAAAATTTATTTAAGTGGGGGTGATTTGTAACACCGCAACATCCTCGTCGATTAGAATCTAGTTCTGTGAGCTACCGCCCGATGGTAGTATTAGCGTCGGCGATAGCATTGCCAATTTATTTTGCATGGATCTCAGTGAGCTACCTCATGACGGTAGCAATACCACGTGACGGTAGCATTATCGCGTGGCGGTAGTGTCTCTTCGTCATAAGCGGTTAAATTGACATGACATTTCTCCTACCGCACGGCGATGGTGAGGCACCGTGTGTTGGTAGCAGGATAGTTACGACGCAGCCACGTGTCGGCATACGATTGGAGGTTTTGGGTGGTGGGATTGCAGAACATGCCAACGTTTGAGGTACCACGCGGCGGTAGCTAGTGTAAGACCCCCCTCACGGAACATAGAACACGATACAAGGGGAGTCTTATTCCTAGAACAGCCGCATTACGGTGGCACCAAAGCACGTGTTGGTATGCACCACAAGCCACCTATTCTGCCGGCCATAAACAATATCATCTAATTCCAACCGAACCAAGAATATGAAAAAGAAGTCAATCCACACATAAGTAAAACAGTCCAAAAGTACATCAAGAAAATAAGCTACAACAAGCTTCTAAAATATCAGAGTACGGGTAAAACATGCCCAAAAGGGCTACATCAAAAGTCTCTCAAACTCACTTCGGTGACTGACGATAGTGACGACGCCGTCCCATCAGGCCCTGTCTTCCTGGCCTGGCTGTCCTGCTGTAAAATCTGTGGCTGCTCCGACTGTGGGGTTTCCTCCTAAAAGGAAAACGTAGCAACTGTTAGTCATAAAGACTAAGTGTCTATCACATCCGCTCCCCCGATGACTCCTCGGCACCGGGCGGAGAAAGGAACAAAGGTACAATATATAAAAGTAGAACAGATGTACAAACATGTGGTATAAAGTGAATAATATCAATGTAAATAAGGAACACAAGAAATGAGTAAACCATCTACTCTAACACTTCTACCATCTACAACAGTATAAAAATATAGAGGTACAACAGAAAGTAACTCAACTTATAGGAATGCCCATACAGACATATAAGTTGAGGATCGGCTCAGCAGAATAGTAACTCATCGTATAACAGTGCCCATACAAACTTATACGACAAGGATCTTGTGTATGAAATGTAATGTAATGATATGAATGCAATGCAATGACTCACCCATGATCACGCACATGCAATTGCTATGTCGACATAGACATGTAGTTCCCACTTTTCGAGCATGTAGCTCCCATGCGTAATACGGCTCAGCGGGAGTGTCAGGTAGAAGTGCACCGAGAACAAAACCCCTACCTGGCCCATGTTGTGACCCAAAAGGAGCATCGAAAAAAGGCACAAGGACCAAGCCCAACCATCCATATAGCATGGAAGGAGCCCCGGGAATGAGCACCGAGGACTAAGCCCAACCGCCTAAAGTCTACCTGTCAACTCCCATCGGTGTGATGACTGGCGATCCTGTAGACCTGCCACACTATACCTAACCCAGGATTACGACACCGCATGTCGACTCACACTACATGCAATTTCACATCATCGTGGCACCGAAGGAGCCTCGGGAATGAACACCGAGGACCAAGCCCAACCATCCACTCACATCTCTTCTCAACATTACTAAACCAGTGCGGTCAAATCCCTGCACTTACACCCTTTTGCAACCTCGTGCCCCAAGGTGCTTATGGGTTCATTATCTGTGTAAGGCTATTTCACACATTCATCATCTAAGATGACAACCATTTGTTCGTATTAGTCATTACCAATCATATATAACATGTTCAAGCCAAACTCATCATTATTCAACACATTTCCACTGTCAAGTACTTCCTCATTATTTCACATATTTAAATCATTCCCTAACCTCCACCAAATCACCTCGGTTGAGTGCACCTTACTACACCATTTGTTCATTAAGGATCTGACCAACAAATTTCCTTAACATATATCACCCCAATCATTTACATTCTAAATTCCACAAACATTACGGTTATTATACTATGATCTCTTTACCAATACACAACAAACACTGGATTTACATGTGCAGAAATGATTATTGTACAGTAACTTCAAACGGGGATTTCCGAGACTACAAGAATCCGATGAAGGATTTTAACCCCTCATTGGAAAGGTATTTCCAAGGGCTGTGACTTTCGTTTTTAGCCAAAAGCCCAGATCTGGCCGTATCATGACTGAAATCGGCCTCGAAGGCTGTTGCGCGTAGAAAACATATTTCTGCCCGCATCTTAAAGCAGATCGGACGACATATGTTCGTCTTCGTCCCTCAACTAAACTTTTAAATAACATCCAGAATTTCTCCTCCTTATTCACCCTCATAAGGCCACTTCTCTTCACGAAACCAGTCCACAAACTGCATTTGAAGTGAGGGAAAGGTTGAAGACTCTAATTCCGAGGACACAAGTCCTAGTATGGCCTTTCCTAGAAACATTACTCTCACAAATCAAGACCCTTTTGAGTCGATATCTCTCCTAGAAATAACTAAAGATCTAGCACCAAGGGAGAGGGTAGGAAGCTCACCTCGTTTCCGGCATTTCTACCATTTCCAGCCATGGATCTTGTCACACATCTTGGCGGCATCTTCTTCCCGCAGGTTGCTGTTCGTCCTTCACAGGAAGCAAATCGGCACCAGCACCTTCTTCCTCTCCAGAAATCTCTTATAGGGATGGTTTGGAAGGAAGACTACAAACGGCTAGGGTATTCTCACCTTTTCATGTGAGAAGTTGGGCAACTACATAGCCATGTGTCGGCCTGTCATTAGACCGCCAATCAACTCAGTAAATGAGCCCCTTTGAAACGACGCAGCCAGAAAATTTTCCAAAACCCGAAGTTGAACTACACGGGTAGGGACATGCCCGTGTCATAACCCGTGTAATGCTCGGGAGGAACGTGGTTGACGATTCATCGAGCACCGCTCGACGAATTTTCGAACTGCTGCTTGGACACACACGGCTAGGCACACGCCCGTATCACTACCCGTATCCTACTCCGGAGGAAGATAGTCGACGATTAATCTAGCTCTGCTCGACTAATCCTCGAGCTGCTGCCTGGACACACATGGGTAGGGACACGCCCGTGTCAATACCCGTGTCCTGCTCGGGAGGAACACGATCGACGATTCGTCGAGCTTAGCTCGACGAATCGTCGAGCTCAACACACGGGTAGGGACACGCTTGTGTCACTACCCGTGTCCTGCTCTATAAACAACAAGTATTGCGCGCAGTTGCCAGAGAACCACATGGGTATGGAGACGCCCGTATCACTACCTGTGTCCTTCTCTACAAATCTCACAAAGAAGACACAAAGACACCAGAGTACCATATTGGTATGGACACGCCCGTGTCACTGCCTGTGTCCTACTCTGGACCAACTTCTCCTCCCTTACTCGAGTGCACGCCTAACAGCCAGCACTCCCTGAGCCCAAGTCAACTCTCCTGACATAAAAGTGCGCATGAGGGGCCTAGCGCGAATTGGGACGTTACAAATCCTATAAATAAAATAAATGATTTCTTCATCGAAATCAGGCTAAGGCTATGGGGAGAGAAAAGAATAAAATAAAATAAATTATGCTTTTTAAATTACCTTGAGGAAATAACTCTGAGTAGCGCTTTTGCATCAAGTCCACCAGCTCCCATGTGTAATCCTCCTTCCCATGGTTAGACCACAGCACCTTTACCAATGGAACACTCTTGCGGCTCAAACTCCTTGTCTCGTTGTCTACTATCCGCACCAGATCTAGTAGAACAGATTTATTGGTTGCTACTGCTCCATCAATGGTGGGAATATGATGATCGGGCCACAACAGTGCCTTCCGGAGAGACGACACATGGAATACGTCATGAAGGTTCTCCAGCTCTGGTGGTAACTCCAACTGGTAGGCCAAAGGGCCAATCTTTCCCAATATAGTGTAAGGTCCAACATACCTTGGGCTGAGTTTCTTCACACCACGTACCCATGACACTCCATGCATCGGCCGGATTTTCTGGAACGCTTTCTCACCCACTTGAAATTCTACCATCCGGTTCTTTGCATTATAATATTTAGCCTGCTAACTTGAGCCTCAAGCATGCGGTCTCGTATTAGTCTAGCAACCGCATTAGTGTCATCGATGTACTCGATTCCTAAGACCTTTGGGTCTTCATCTTGCACCCATGATAAGGGGTTTCCACGCCTTCATCCGTAAAGGGCTTCATGGGGTGCCATCCCGATGCTGGCCCGGTGACTATTATTGTAGGAGAATTCCACGAGGGGTAAGAGCCTTTCCCATGGCTCTCCTCTATCCAACACACACAGTCTCAATAAGTCTTCCAATGTTCTGATGGTCCTCTTAGACTTCGCATCCGTCTGAGGATGAAATGTTGCGCTAAAGATGAGATGTGAACCCAAGTACGTCTGTACGGCCTTCCATTCTTTTGAGGTAAACCGACCATCCCGGTCATAAATAATTGTCTTTGGCACACCATGATACCGTACAAACTGCTCCACAAAGAGGCATACCAAAACAACCACATGAGCTTATTTTTTCATAGGAATAAATCGGGCTACCTTTGTCGGGCGGTCAACGATTACACACACAGAATCATTCCCTGAGCGTGAGCGAGGCAATCTGTGGATGAAGTCCATGGAGAATCCTCGAACTTCCACTTGGGGATGGGAAACAATTGTAATAACCCTACGGTGCTCTTGCATTCCACCATCATCCTTTGACTGGCCTCACAATGTGTAAGAAAATATCTGACGTCTTTCTTCATTCCTGACCAACACATGGTATTTCGCAAGTCGGCGCACATCTTGGCAATCCCAGGATGCACTGAATACTAGAGCAGTGTGCCTCTCTCAAGATATCTTCTCAAATTTTACCGCTCTTGGGAATTTAAAGCCGGCCACGGAGATGAATGAGGCCGTCTTTTAGGGAATACTCATCAGTTGTCCAATATTCAATTGACTTGATTGTCGGGGCTAGTGTTGCATCCTTTCCTTGTTTCGCCCGGATTCGGTCCCGAATATCACAGACTATGCTCATCGCGGTTATGTACTTCGAATACCCTTCCGATTGGTCTTTATATACCAGGGTAATCTCGATCTCTTCGAGCATCCGAGCTAACTCCATACTCATCAATCAGGACTCGGTGTTCAATTCTGGTACCTTTCTGCTCAAAGCATCAGCAACAAAATTTTCTTTTTCGGGGTGGTAGTTCAAGGAGAATTCATAATCGCATAAAATCTCAAACCACCGCCGCTGTTTCAAATTAAATTCCTTCTGGGTATGGACATACTTTAGATTATTGTGGTCTGAAAAGATTTCGTTGTGGATGCCATAAAGATAGTGTCTCCAAATCTTCAAGGCGAACACCACTGCTCCAAATTCTAAATCATGTACTGGGTAGTTGAGTTCATGCTTCTTTAGTTGCCTTGAGGCATAAGCAATCACATGACTGTGTTGCATCAGTACCGCTCCCATCCCTTGATACGACGCATCAGTGTAAACTTGAAATCCTTCCTTCTCGGATGGAAGGGCTAGGATGGTTGCGGATGTAAGTTTGTCTTTCAGTTCCTGGAACGCAGCTTCACACTTGGGTGTCCACTCATATGACACACATTTCTTTGTCAGGGTAGTAAGAGGAAGGGCAATCTTTGAGAAATCTTTTACAAACTTACTTTAATACCCGACAAGTCCAAGGAAGATCCGCACATCGACCGCCGACTTCAAGGTCGACCACTCCATCACGGCACTCACTTTGGCCAGATCTACATCTAGTCCAGCCCCACTTATCACATGGCCCAAGAAGGCAACCTCTTGGAGCCAGAATTCGCACTTGTTGAACTTGGCAAAGAAGTCATGCTCTTTTAGCTTCCTCAGTATCAAGGTCAGATGTTTGACATGCTCTTCCTCTGTCTTTGAGTATACCAAAATGTCATCCATGAAAACGATGACGAAGATATCTAGATAAGGCTTAAATACTTTGTTCATCAAACTCATGAAAGCTGAAGGAGCATTTGTGAGCCCAAATGACATCACAGTGAACTTGTAAAAACCGTACCTTGAGCTGAAAGATATTTTCTGAATCTCCTCCTCTTGTATCCTCAACTGATAATACCCCCAGCGCAAATCCAATTTGGAAAACCAATGCATTCCTACCAATTGATCGAACAACTCGTCGATCCGGGGTAGCGGATAAGTGTTCCGCACCGTCAGTTGATTGAGCTCCCGATAGTTTATGCATAATTGTACGGTTCCATCCTTCTTGACGAACAAAAGAGGGGCTCGCCAAGGTGATGAGCTGGGGTGAACAAACCCTGATTCCACCAGTTCTTGCAACTAAACTCTAACCTCTGTGAGTTCCTTCGGGGCCATTCGGTAAGGGGTCCTGGAGAAGGCCTTGGCACCCGATACCAGCTTAATTTGAAAATCCACCTCTCTATGCTGGGGTAATCCTGGCAATTTCTCGGGAAATACCTTGGGAAAGTCCAGCATTACTCGCACATCCTTCATATCTATTTTCATCTCCTTCAGTTTAAAACATATCATGCATACTTCTTCCCTCCTCATGTCAGCTTTCAAGGCCTGAATAGAAGATAACAACAAACGAGGTAAGAATTTTATACATTGAAAGATGACATTAGTGTCCCCATATCTCAAGTAAATTCACTTCTCCGCGTAGTCAATTCTTTCGTAGTGCCAATCCAACCACGCCATGCCCAGAATGAGATCGAATTCTGGCATTCTCAAAAATATGGCAAGGGTATCAAAGGTCTTTCCCCCAAAGAGTATCTGCAATTCGCACTTGGCAGTTGCGGTCATATCAGAGCTATCTGGGAGGCGTACTCGTCGAGCAATACCAGTGAAGTATTGCACTGTTTCTAGGTCTTTAATGAAGTCCTCAGACACAAATGAGTGTGAGGCACCGGTATCGAATAATATATAGGTCGGTTTCCCACCGAACACCATGGTGCCTAAGTACCAATAGCAATACTCAAAGCTAGATCTCTAGTTCATCTTAAGAAACTTAAGGTTAATAATGAAGATGTGATAACTAACTGTAACATACCTGCAATCAACTCCTGATGGTTCCGCTCCTGTATCATGTCCAGCTCGAACACCTGATTCCGAGAAGCTCCGAGGTTTCCTCCTTGTGGTCCTCATCCTCGACCACGCATATGTCCCCGCCCTCGGGGAGTTGCCGGAGGGAGAGCACGTGGAGCATTCCCAAACATCTGCGGGCAGAAACGTCGGATGTGGCCCGGTTTGTTGCATTGGAAGCACACTCGCTCATTCCGCCCCTCGGGTTGCTGAAACTGTTGAAGAAGTGGAGGTGGGGGCAATGCTGGCGGCTGTGGATGAAAGATATGGTATACCTTAAATACCAATGAAATAGGGGATAGATATGATTTACTCTAGAGGGTGGTTGAATAGAGTAATTAAAACTTTTGGCTGTTTTACAAATTTATCAGAGTAATAAAATAGGTGATACTTATAGTAGTATGAAAAGGAAATGCAAACTAAGCAAAACTAAACTATCACAGTCACAACAAGAACAACAAGAAAATAGGCAACCAGATGACACAAGAATTTTATAGTGGTTCCCCAACCTGGGTACATCAACTCTTCTACCACCCTGCTAGGAATCCACTATCAGGTTTTTGATTAGGTGAGTGCCACCACAAGATCTATTTCCATGGAGATCTCACAACCCTTTGAGCTTTTGATCTGGTGTACAACACCATGTTCGTCGAGCGGATCTAGCCCCGCGACCCGCACCCAAGCAGCGAGCAGACATGCGGCAGGGGGCTGGTCCTCTCCCGCTCCTTTCAGGCGAGCGAGCCGGGCAAGACGGCTCCCCTACTCTCCCGCTCGCACCAGTACTAGCGGATGGGCTCGACAACCCGTAACCTGCGAGCTGATCGGAGGGTCATGATGGCCACCAGCCCACCCCCTACACGTGACCTGGTCGCTTGTCCGCCCCGGCAGAGGACTGGCGGGTCGCGGTGGCCCGGCTCGCGTTCGGCCAGGAAGGATAGGCAGGCCGCTGGAGCCAGGCCGCACCCGCTTCCTGCGGAGGGGGATTGGAGGCGAGCTGACTCCCCATGGGTGCGAATAGCTCCTCAGAACAGCGGAGCCACACTGTTGGCAGACCAAGTTGGACTGCGCATAGCTGCTCATGACAGCGGAGTTTGGCTGTTTGCAGACTCAACCCAGGGCTTTTTGGTATTTTCAGGTCAGTTCTTCTGGTTATTGGCAGTTCAGATTCTAAAAAAACTATAAATAAGACCCAAGGGGTACCTCAGAAGGCACGCTTTGAGTGCCTCCCTACTCCCGTTTTCAAGTGCTTTCTGAGGGTACCTTAGCTCGGCTTCTGGCTAAGGAGGGGAAGCGCTCAGAGATCTTCCGGGTTTGTGGTGGGACATCCCTGCCGAGCCCTTGGGTCTATTTCTTCTTGCCTTCTTTGTTGTTTTTCTTGCAGGAGCAAAGTAGGCATGAGACCACCCCTTCCCCAAGGGTCGAACTCCACAAGAGACTGGATTCTGGTTTCAACATTTTGGTGCGGTGAGCGTGGATAGTGGTCAGCGCAGAAAAGCTTCGGCGAGCTCAATGACTGGAGGACAAGGATCTGACAGGCAGAACTCGCCCCCCCCCCCACCTCTCGCAACGGTGGGGATGTTGGAGGACTTCAGGAACGAGGTGCTGGGCCTCGTCAAGTTCGCACTCGGCGCACGGGCCGGGTGCTCGACTCCGGCAGCCCAGATCGCGGCCGCCCCCTCTTTGGGCGAGGACGCTCCTGCCCGGCGAGCTGGGAAGGAAGTGGCCGAGGAAGGCCGAGGGTGCGAGCTCCCGGGGCACGAGCACTTCCCCGGCTCGGCAGGCCGAGGCAGGTTCGGCGAGTTGGGCTCGCGAGACTCGTCGGCTCTCCCTGTGGGGGAGGAAGTCCTTTCAATGAGCTGGTCTCTTCGGCTCTAGTCCCAGATGGGTTCAGGGAACCCGAGATGTCCTATTACATCGGAAAGGGGGATCCGGTCCAGCACGTCCAATGGTTCGAGGATGTGGTCTCCATCCGTCGGATGTCAGATGGATTCAAATGCCGACTCTTCACCATCACCCTCCGGGAGAAGGCAAGGGAGTGGTTCCACCAGCTGCCGGCTAGTTCCATCTACTGCTTCGAGGACTTGCGCCGAGGGTTCGTGCTGAGGTTCACTACTTCGAAGAAGAGGAAGAAGGAGTCCGAGTCTTTGTTCCACATTAAGCAAGGAGTGAACGAGACGTTGGGGAGCTACGTGGACCGATTTCAGGAGGAAGTTACCCAGGTCCAGGAGATGTCGGGCCATAGTCTGATGATGGCCTTTACCCTAGGCCTGCAGCAGGGGTTCTTCCGAATGGAGCTGAAGAGAGTTCCCCCTCTCTCCTACGAGGAGTTGATGGAGAGGGCGGCGAGAGAGGTCGACGGGGAGGCGTCGAACCCAGAGTTTGCAAGAAAGCTGGCCAGGTGGGCCACAGAGTAAGAGAAAGAGTCGAGAGGAGGAAAGGCACAGGAGGAGAGAAGAGGAGAACCTAGGCAGAGGGAGCAAAGGCAGCTCTAGTGGCAGCAACAGCCGAGGTGGGGGCACCAGGAGCCCGACCGTCGGCTGGGCTGGAGACCTGAGTGGCAGGGGCATGGGGCCACCGAGAGGATAATACGGAAGGGGTCACCATCAGGGGAGGCAAGATCAGTTCCACCCTCCAGGCTGGAGGCAGGGCCAGAGGCCCCGGCTCCCCGATCAGGAGGAGGCCATGGCCATAACTTTGGGAGCAAGGAGGGGGATCATGAGGAGGAGGAGAAATGAGGTCAGGGTGGAGCTGCCCTATTGCGACTTCCATCAGGAAGAGGGGCACGCAACGGCCACGTGCCCAGAATTCTTGGAGATGAGAGGGAATAGGGAGCGGCAGCAGCAGCAGCAGGAGGCGCGGCAAGAAGTGAGGATCGAGGAGGTCCTGCCTCGGGCGGAGGAGGATCGTTGCGAAGACCGGGTGGATGTCGGGACCCGAGGTGGGATCAGAGTGATCCACGGGGGAGTGGGGATCGAGGCTTCCTGCAAGGCAAGTCTCCACACCATGTACCGGCGGAGCGTCGCCTCTACAACCCAAACCCCGCCTCCGGAGGAGAGGATCACCTTCTCCAGGAGTGATATGCCAGACCACGAGGATCCGTTCTGTGATGCGCTGGTCATCAAGGCCGCCATCGAGAATTTCACTGTCTCTCGGATCCTCGTGGATAACGGGAGCTCCCTCGTGTCTTTCGGGCATTTGTGCTCGAAACTCGTACGCAATTCTCTACAACTATCAAAACATTCCACTCGAATAATGCCCGTGAGTACACTAGCCACGTGTTTGCCAATCTATGCGCAGACTTTGGTGTTGTTCATCAGACATCTTGTCCCTACACCCCTCAACAAAACGCGGTCGCCGAACGAAAGAACCACCACCTTTTTGATGTTGCTCTCTCCCTCATGCTTCACATGCATGTTCCCAAAGTCTACTGGAACTTTGCGGTCTCCACTGCGTGTTTTCTCATCAACTGTCTCCCATCTCCGGTTCTCCAAAATGCTACCCCATTTAGCCTTCTCTTTCCCTCCGCACCAGCCTTTCCTCTCCAACCAAGGGTTTTTGGTTGTACTTGTTTCGTCCATAGCCTGGGTCCCACTATGGACAAAATGGATCCGCGAGTAGCGAAACACATATTCGTCGGCTACTCACGCACTCAAAAGGGCTATGTATGTTATTCTCCGGCTACCCAGAAAGTCTCTGTGTCCGCCAACGTTACCTTCAGGGAGGATCAACCCTTCTTCCCTCCTCCTCCTTTACCACCTCTTCAACCACCAACCACTCTCCCGCCTTCCATTCCACGACCAGTTATCCCCGTCAACTCACCTCCTCCAGCCTTTCCTCCCACTAGTGCTCCTCCAAAGCCGCTCGTTATTTGGGTCTATACTCGTCGCCCTCTTCCCTCCGTTGCCCCTATGCAGTCGGCTTCAACCTCGGCTTCTCCGTGTTCTGCTGCTCTGGTGCCCGCCTCTACAGCTCACCTAATGGCTAACTAGTATGGGATAGCTTATACCACGGGAGACATGCAAAACGACCCCTTAACTTATAAGTATGTATGGGTATTCTTATAAGCTAAGGTTACTTTCCTGTAATTATATTAAGTTCTCTACTTATACTTTATATGTTGCTCTTACTAAACTGCAACCTTTATATGATGTTCATAAACTTGTCATTTCTATGATAGATACTTTTAGCTTATGAAAGTTAGGGTCATTGTCACCTGCTTTTGTTACTCTCCACATTTCGTACTTCCCTTTCCTTCATTCCCGCACGGTGCCTAGGTGTCGCGGGGGAGGGGAGGGGGATCAAGACTTAGTTTAAACTAATGGCCTGATGGGCATAACACCAGGGACACCAGTTGGGAGACATGGTGCAGTTCTAGGGGACCCAGCCCAATAGGAGTACGGTATAGGAGGAGGTTAACCAGCCTAGTATAGGAGTAGCAGCAGCACCATCAGTCCGGGGATCAGTGAGTGGTTAGTAGTGTTACTTCCGTGAGCGTTTTGTAGTGAAGACTATTATACTAGGCATGAGAGCCTTATCCTTGTTCAGTATTAGTTTATTTCCTCGAATGGACTTATTTTCTACTACATCGTGATCGTGGACATGTTTTCATTTATATAAATGAATATGAATGTTTTACTTCTTTTCTTCTATGGAATATGGTTGAGAAATTGCCAGCAGGATCGGTAATTTGTGGTGACAGCCTCCTCAGGAGTTGGTGTCACCGCAAAGCGGGATTCTGGGCATAAGACCTGGTTAAAAATGGGGGCTCTTACAACTGGTATCAGAGCGACCTCAACCCAAAGAAAACAAGTCCACAAAACCTAAGACACCCCCGCTCTAGTTTCGTTTGGGGACAAACTAAGCAGCAGATGCTTTGGTGTGCCCATATAGGGAATCATATGTAGTTGTCCATTCTTAAATAGATTTAAGTCAACCATTGTATAAGTGAGCCTTCCTATTTGAGTTTATAATGAATTTTGGTATTGGAATAGGGAACACCGATAGTTCAGAATATTATTCCACTGCCGCCAGCTCCTACTCCATTCTAGCAAATGGAGATGGGACAGACACTGATGGTCATCCTAGAGGATTTTAAGACACAACAGGCTCCGACTCCTCAACCAAATCCCGAGTCAAATTAGCTGAGTGTCTTCCAAGGTCTTTCCCCTCCATCATATCTGGGGACGGAGTCAGCTGTACGGATAGAGGAATGGTTGGACATCATCCACAAGATGTTGGCTGGGATACGATGCCCGTCAGATATGGATGTATCCTTAACAGTTTCATACTTGGAGTACCATGAAAAGATATGGTGGAAGTCTCTTCTGGACACTGCATATGCAAGAATGGAGGACGCAAACATCTCATGGGAAGAGTTCAAGATGACATTATTGGACCACTTTGTGCTACAGACTACTAGGTATGTTTTAGAGGATAGGTTCCTACAGCTGAGGCAGGGCATTAAATGAGTTCTGTGAGATACCGCCCGATGGTAGGGTTAACGACGGCGGTAGTCAAGCTGTTTAAACCGGTATACCTCTCAGTGAGGTACCGCATGGAGGTAGCGATACCGCGTGGTGGTAGCGATACTACGTGGAGGTAGCGATACCGTATGGTGGTAGCATCTGGTGTCGAGAGCATCGAGAGCGCCGTATTGATACGATGCATCGTCTACCGCACAGTGGTAGGTTGTTATTACGCAGCGGTAGCAGGGATGATTTATTTGGCGAGAACCTCGGTGAGCTACCGCCTAGCGGAGGGGTTAGCACTGGTGGTGGCTGTGCTTTTCTCGTTGCTGCGCTGGTTACGAGATGAACTAGCTATCGCCCGACAATAGTAAGATATTGTGTAGCAGTAGTAGAGAAGTTATGAAGCGGACACGTGTCAGCATGTGTTTGGAGGTTTTGAACGGTAGCTTACGGGACAAGCTAATGCTTGACCAACCGCGTAACGGTAACTTTCTACCGTGCGGCGGTAAGTCTCATAAACCAAAATCTAGAGTAAAGCATGGTCGTTCGTCAGTTTTTAATAGAAATCTGATGGTGGGGTGTCATCCCAGGTAATATGTAACATCTCCATATATTATATGAAATATAATAGAGGGTTTGGATGGGGAAACACGCCATATTCCACCGACAGTCGGCGGAGTTACACGTTAATATCAAAAGACCAAATAAATCCTAACTCAGAGTATTCTAGGGGAGCTTTATGGGTTAGCTTGAACTCAATACATGTGAATGTCCACTATATGTATATATATATATATGTGTATATCTCACGAATGTTTACAAAATACACAAAAGTTACGGCCTTACGGACTTATAGTTATGCTTCAAAAGTGTGGTTTACAGACATCGGCGTGCATAATGTCCCTCTTTGCCACACGCGTAGCAAGTAAGTGGAGCTTGCCATGCCGCTGCTCCAGACTTAACCTTCTTGGTTCTTGGGACATCACCACGACATTCTCAGGCAAGATGTCCTTTCTTGCCACAAGTATAGCATGTGAGTGGACCTTTCCCAAACGTTGCTCCAGACGTAAGAGAAGAAGGAGCCGGTGAATAAGTTGTAAACTTATTATTCCACCGTCGATACCTAGACTTTAAAGAACTAGGTACCTTGTACTCTAGTGTCTGGTGGACTTTTTCCAAGTCCATCTCCAATGATCTAACTGACTCCACCAATGTTTGGAATCCCGTTAAATTAGGCCTCATCAACAAAAAACGTAGTTCATGACGCAAACCATCATAAAATCGATTGATCTTAGTTTTCTCAGTTTCAACTACCAACATTGCATGTTGTCTCAGGACAACAAATGCATGCAAGAACTACTCAAGCGTGTGCATTCCTTGCATCAAACACATATTCAACAGCTGAGCCGATGATCTTCCCCCTTGTAATCTGCTTAAACAAACCAATTGGCATTGAGGCCATCGGAGGAACTAGGGGTTGCACATGTTTATCAGGCTGGGCATTGATCATTGCGAAGACCACATCAGCTATCCTCTGAACCATCTCAGCAGAAGGAGGAGGTGTGGTCACATCAGTAGGTGCTGCAATCCCCCACAGAATGTTGGGGTCCAAACTGCTCCACCCCACTTTTAGTCACCTATAATCGTGAAACACACAATTAAGCAACTAATAATATTGCAAAAGCAATCATAGGAACACACAAGTTCCTCAAATATTTGTATTTTCATTCCTAAGTGGACAATCTTGAGTTCATTTTTGTTATAACGGTAAGTACATACACATGCATGTCACCCCGCAAAAGAATTCGACCACGAATTCGCAGAAGGAAGACCGAGACAAACTGATACCAAAATTGTAACATCTCCATCCATCACATGAAATATAACAGAGGGCCCGGTCGGGGCCCATACCATAGTCCACCGACAGTCGGCGGAGTTACATATTAATATCAAAAGACCAAATGAATCAAAACTCGGTGCATTCTAGCGGAAGTTTCATAGGCTAACTTGAACTCTCTCTCTCTCTCTCTCTCTCTCTCTCTCTCTATATATATATATATATATATATATATATATATATATATATATATATATATATATATATATATATATATATATATATATATATATATATATATATATATATATATATATGTATATATATATATATAAGGAATATTTATAAAATACACAAAAGTCACGGCCTTACGACCTTACAGTTATGTTTCAAAAGTGTGGTTTACAGACATCAGCGTGCAGGCCGGCCACATATGACAACAATAAAGTTCTTCGCTTGACCTTCAAGTGCTGGCATAGCTTTAAGGGTTTCAGCCCGCTATTTCCCGCTCGGCTCTCCAACACCTACACAGGGACAATCCATCACAAGTGCAGCAAACAAGGCAACGGTTAGCTTTCAGCTGACCAATTTATAATGACCCTACCCCATTCTCGAGGCAGTGATATTCCTTCTCTGCAGACATAGTATTAAAACATAGATATATCACAAGAAGGCGCACTCAAGCACCATTGAATATCTCACAAACGAGTGCCTCAGGGGACAAACATTTCGTGCACTCAGGGTACATTCTCAGTATACCGGATTTTCAGGGTACCACTACTGTTCAGAGGTCCGAGACATGATGGTCAACTTGGAGCATTCCTAGTCTTTCCGGCTCTAGCCTTAGACTCTCATTATGCGCTTTGTAAATGTTTGTTTTTAGAATTGAGAGTGAACTAGAGGAGGGTGAATAGGTCCAATTTAATTCTTAGCTATTTTTTGGATTCTGAAATTAACTTTTTTATGTTAATTTCCCCAGTCATATAAAACAAATAAACTATTCAGCATTTAAAACCATCACAGCACATCAATTACAGCACAGTACACATAGTTTTATAGTGGTTCCCCAATATATGAGTACATCCACTTTCCCCCTTTGCCTATCTAGCAATGAAGTAGATTCGACCAAACTCCTTCTTCTTCCTTTACTCAGATCCTTAGATCTTATAGCTCAGATCTCATCTAGCTCTTACAACTCGGAGTATACAAGTCTTACTACTTAGATCACCAATATCATACACCTCAAGTTCTTCCCAAGAACTCTACCTCAGAATGTTTTCACACTCCTACTCCTCAGGCAAATCCTGCCCTACACCTCAGAACATACAGTTCTTACAACTCAGAGAAATACCCACTTCTCCTACCTCAGGCAATTCCTGCTCTACCCCTCAGCCTTTATAACACAGGCTTACAACTCAGAGAAATTGATTCCCCTACACTCAGATCTAAAAGTAGATCTTATAAAATTAATGATGGTGAAAAAGAAATTAATTCAGAATTAGTCACCCAGTAAGATAGAAATGGGTAACTGCTTCTTGATCTGATCTTGATATGTCAGCTTCCCTTGATCGTTGTTGTAAAGGATTTGATCCAACACTTCTTAGCTTTTCAAAGCTTCTTGAAGTTAAAATTAGGTTAGATCTAAGATGGAGAATGTTGAAGTAGATTCATGATCTGACTTCTCTCCATCTTCTGAATTCTAGCAACTTTCTTCTTAGATCAGGGAAGGATATTGAATTGATCCACTCCTTGATCTTCTTTTTCTTCTATGTGCTGCAATTCGAAATTACTTCTCCAATTTTTTCCTCTCTTATTTTTGTAGAGTTGATCCCTTTATATAGGCCCTGTCAAAGGTAACCGGCCAATCTGGTTAATAACTGACATCTGACAGTTCTGATAGTTGTCAGATCCTCTGGCTTGATTTCTGTACTTAGGAAACAATTCTGTTTGAAGTGTTGGAACTTGAATGTTGGATGTGTCGACACCAGTCCTGGATGTCGACACTACTCTTGTAGTGGTATCGACATACTTCTGAATATGTCGACACAACTTTCACCTTGTCTCAACACAGCTGATGTAGAATGTGTCGACACTAGTCCTGTGTGTCAACATAGCTGACTTCCTGACCGATGGTGTCGACCCAAGTCCTGGGTGTCGATACTGCTTGATTCCGGTCTTGACATAGCTTGTGAAGTGTGTCGACACTTGTCATGAGTGTCGACATAGTTGTTTTCAGTCTTGACATTGCCTGTATAGAGTGTGTCGACACTTGTCCTTAGTGTCGACACAGTTGTTCTTTGTCTTGGCACAACTTGTGTAATGTTTGTCGACACTAGTCCTGAGTGTCGACAAAGTTACTTTCTTGTATCATAGTGTCGACCCAAGTCGTGGGTATCGACATAACTTTCTCCTTGACTCAGCACTTCTTGTTTAAGTGTGTCTACACTTGTCCTGAGTGTCAACACAACTACTTCTTATCTCAACACAACCTTGAAAAAGGTGTCGACACCAATCCTAGTGTCTCGACACTTTTGTACTTAGCTTTATTTGCCTGCACACAAGAACTTAACATTTATCAAATACAACTATGTGTATATCATTGAGCTGAAATGACTTCTTCAAATCAAGTACATTGTGACCAATGTACCCAACAATCTCCCCCTATTTTGAAAAGTCATACCCCAATTCAATGATGTACAACATGATATCAAAAATATTATGATTAAGACATTAAGATTAAAGTGCAGTATAATATGTGAAATAACACAGATAAACACATATTTCAATAGACATTAACAACAATAATGTTGAACAAAAAGTAAAGCAATTATTTGCAATCTTTAATAATAGCACAAGAAATGTTATGCACACCAAAATTTTCACTAATTGTTTGTCAAAAGGTTTACAGCTACAAACTTTGGTTATTCAAAATTTACAGAACAAATTTAACATGAGATTTAGCACTAAGAACATCTTATGACAACTTTCGTTCTCTGATGACTATGCCCTTTCCAGATTGTATCTTTGCTTTCACCTCAGGCACCCTGTCATCAGCAACCTTCTTTCCTTTATCATACTTAGCTTTTGCAATTGCTTCTTCTTTCAGCCTTTGTCTTTCAAAATAATGATAAGGCTTGGGGAAATATTTACTGGGCTCAACAGAATTAGCAGAAATCTTTCCTTTCTTCAGATCTTGTCTGAACTTCTGGATAACCTCTTGTTGCTTCAAATGTTTTGCCCATTCTTGTTCTGAATACCATTTACCTCTGTCTATCACATTTGCATTGAATGTCTTCCATACAGTGAGAATTATAGATCTGGAGGTTGGACTCCACTGCTCAAAATTAGGTCTAGTTTCAGCTTATTCTCTAAACATTTTCATTTAAAGTTGAGCTTCTTTTTCTTTGATCATAACAGATTCAGACGTCTCCACCTCTTCACATATAATATTTTGAACTGATGGTCGAGGACTATACTTATGTTGGACAATAGCTTGGATATTCTCAAATGTAACTTATGCTGCAGGATTTTACATGGTTTGCTCAGCAGCATGAGTTCCAGTAGCATGAGGTGCTTCTAGTTAAGCTGGTTGACAACTAGACTCAGCAGTTTGATCTCCAGGTAACATGTTTAGAACTGGCCCTAATCATTACCATCTCTCCCTTTATGACTTCTCTTTCAACATGATCTCTCAAATCATTCTTGTGAAATCTTACCTGTTCATCTAAGTAATTGATACCTGAAGTGACAGTGTGCTTTACTCTCAGTAAATTATTATCCAAACTCTTGTTAGAAGATTTTATATCTTTAAGTAAGGAGGCTGAATGGTTTGTCAGCTGAGTTTCCATGGCCTTTGTAGCATCAACTATTTTGTTTTCTAACTCAGTAGACTGCTCAGTCAGCTTAACCATTATTTTTGTATGCAAGCCAGTCATGTTTTCATCCAAAATTCTATAATTTTAAGGACATAGCCTTGTTTGACAACCATTTCATCTGCAGTTGTCTTCACTTCCTGTTACTATTTAGCAATATAAACTATAGCATTAGATCCTTTCTCAAAGAAGTTAGTCATGTCTGTTTTCAGGAGATTTACTTCAAATCTTATGGACTTTATCTCCTGAGCCAGTTGAAATTGCAATTATTTATTGCTTTCATCTACATACTTTTCAAGTTGTTGTCTATGTTGATCAATCATAATTTCTAATTATACAAGGAGTGAGTTTGAGTTCACTGGAGGAGCTGAAGTTGGTGTAGACTGAATAAGCTTTTTGTAACTCCTACTTCTCTTTTTCATTTTAGAGAACTTCCTTTTCTTCAGTGGAGACTCTTCTTCTTCTTCAGATTCAGATGAATTTATCTCTTCAACTGTTGGTGTCTCCTTGGTTTTGTCAGTATCTGGGGCCAACTCCCCCTCAACTCTTGTACCTTTCTCATTCATCTTGATTCTTTCTAAGTTAACATCTACATGCTGAATTTCAACATCAGGAACTTCAATCTGGGGAATTTCAGTTATCTCCCCCTGGATGTTAGTTTCTTTAAGTAGAAGAATTTCTACTTCAGTATCTTTTGGAATTTCATCCTCCATCTCTCTCTCTCTGACATTTCCTATTAAGGAACCTTTGATTGTTCCAGTTCTTGTACAACATCCATAATTATAGTGGTAGCTGTATCCATTGGCAATTCAGTGAGGTTCCCCCCCCCCCCCCTCAATTGGTTCTTTTTCTGGAATGTTCTCCCCCTGCACCTGATCACTTATTTCAGGTGAGAGTCTTGGAGATCTTCTTTATTCTTCCTCAGTATCCTTATCTGAACTAAACTCTACTTGTTCCTCAGAATCACTTGAGGACTCTGCTTCCTCTACCACTACTTTCTTGCCTTTGGCCTCCTTTATTTTCTTGGGTTGTGGAGTCTCCTTACACAAGACCCTTTCCTATCGTGACAAAATCCTGAGGTACATTCTTCTCATGTGGTTGATTTTTGTTCCAACTTTCTAGTTGATACTATCAGAATTGTCTTAACCAGATACAAACTAACAATTCTGCCCATATTGGGCTTCTGAATCCCTTCTGCAATCGTATCAAACACAATCTTATTACAATTAGTCTTGATCCTGAAAATAATCCTTGTCATCAGGCTAAACATGAAAGTTGAAATCTTGTCATGTACACCAGCCTTGCAGAGGAGCACCTTTCCTATTACTTCAGAAAAAAATTACCCTGTGAATTCAATCCCTTCCAGTTTAGTGATCTACCAAACCTAGCGGTTGGAGCCAGTCCACACCACTATAAGGCCTCTACAGTCTTGCTTGAATCCAGTTCATCTTCATGTGCAGTTCGAGGAATCTGAAAGACTTTAGCCAGCCTTTTGATTGTGACCTTTACTCTTGTTTCATTTACACTGGATTTTATCTTGGCTGTCGTAGGGTTTAGTGAAGCATTGGAATAGAACTTGGATACTTCCCTCTTCCATATATTAGTTAGTTTTGAAAGCATATATTCAAGACCTGCCACATTGACAAGGTCAATTACATTCTTTATCTCTTCTGGTGCGGAGACGAATGCATTAAGCACCAGTTCATAACCCTCATTAATGTTGTTGTCCATCTTTGGTGCCATTCTATTTGAGAGAGCTTGATCTTGAGAATGAGAAGTGTCGACTAAGGATTTCTAGGTATCGACACTTAGTGAACAGTCTCTCAAGTTTTCTGGTAAGCGTAGTTGACAACTCCTTACAACTCCTATTTATATGAACTGTATGTTGAAGGCGAAAAGTCGCTACATTTACTAATTTTCTTAATATTCCGGAAATGTCTAGTGTCGATATGAAAAGCCTACTCTGTCGAGATGTGTCGACTTAAATCGACACAAGGTTTATATCTTTTGACACAGACCTCAGGGTCTCAACACCCTTATGTCTCGACACTAAATTTTAATGTCTCGACACATTGTCGCTAATCAGTGTCAACACACTGTCAGGTGTCTCGACATATGACTACTTATTGTGTCGACACACATTCTGGTGTCTCGACACAATTCTTTGACTTAGACAAAATTTGTGTTATGTATATAATTTCTATACTTATATCAAGTCTTTCTTGGTTATTTAGATTTGTTGACCTGGTTAGTCAACTTTTACAAGTTGTACAAACTTTTGTTATTACTAATTGAAAACACTTATTCAATGTTTCACATGCCTAGTTCAAATTTAAGGTAATTGAACTTGTTATCATCTAGGGGTTTTGTAAAGATGTCGGCAACTTGTCTTTTTGTTGGAGTATATTGTAAGCTAATAATTTTCTTTTTCAACATTCTCTCTAAGAAAGTGATATCTAATTTCTATATGTTTAGTTCTACTGTGTGAAATAGGATCATTAGCAATAGAAATTGTACTAGTAGAATCACAAAACATAACAGATTTACTTAGATGTACATTGTAGTCCAGTAGTTGATGCTGAATCCACAGCAACTGTGCACAGCAGCTTCCAACAGATATGTACTTTGATTCTGCAATAGAAATTGCAACACTTGTTTTCTTCTTGCTACTCCAACTTATGAGTCTTTTTCCTAGAAACTGGCAAGTTCCAGAAGTACTTTTTCTGTCTTCTTTACACCCTGCAAAATCTGCATTTGTGTACCCTGTGAGTTCAATATCACTATTCCTAGGATACCAAAGCCTAAGATTGGGAGTGCCCTTAAGATATCTCAGTATTCTCTTTACAATAATGTAATGAGACTCTTTAGGGCATGCTTGGTACCTAGCACAGACACATGTTGAGAACATAATATCTGGCATACTAGCAGTCAAATACAAGAGTGATCCAATGATGCCACTATACAAGGTTTCATCAACTAGTTTTCCAGATTCATCCTTGTGTAGTGACACGGAAGAACCCATTTTAGTTCTCATGGTAGATGAATTATCCATACCATATTTCTTAATCAACTCCTTAGTGAATTTAGATTGAGAGATGGATATACCATCCTTAGATTGTCTAACTTGGAATCCCAAGAAGAACTTTAGCTCACCCATGCTGCTCATTTCAAACTTGCCTTGCATAAGTCTGGAAAATTTTCTACACAGCTTCTCATTAGTAGACCCAAAAAATTATGTCATCTACATAAATCTAGACTAGGATGCTTGATCCTTTGATGTCCCTAAGGAATATTGTCTTGTTTATCTTCCCTCTAGAGAACTTGTTCTCTATATGAAAGGTAGATAGGGTCTCATACCAGGCTCAACATGCCTGTTTTAGCCCATATAAAGCCTTATGCAATCTGAAGACATAGGAGTTGTGTTTAGGGTTAACAAAGCCTAGTGGCTTCTCTACATAGACTTCCTCCTTCAGTATACTATTAAGGAATGCTGACTTTACATCCATATGGTAGGTCTTGTGTCCTTTGTATGCTGCATGAGCTAAAAATAACCTTATGGCTTCTAGCCTAGCTACAGGAGCAAAGGTATGGTCAAAGTCTATCCTTTCCTCTTATCTATAACCTTTACCCACTAATCTAGCTTTATTCTTAACTATAACCCCATGCTCATCTAGTTTATTCCTATAAATCCACTTATTGCCCATGACATTGTGATCACTAGGTCTAGGAACTAGACTCCAAACTTTGCATTTCTCAAATTGATTGAGCTCTTCTTGCATAGCCATAATTCAGTTGGGGTCTGAATTAGCTTCTTCAAACTTTTTAGGTTCTACCTGAGAGAGAAAGCTGGAGTATAGAAACTCATTGTGTTGTCTACTCTTAGTAATCACTCCTAGCCTGACATAACCTATTATTTGATTAATATGATGATCTCTAAGATGTTTAACTACCACTAACAGGTGCCTACCATCACCTAGTTCTGCAGGAGGATTAGGATGTTTCTCCTCCTCCCCCTGGGTAGTTACTGTATCTTCTATAGGAATTTCTACATTGACTCTAGTGTGTAACTCTAGATCAGGTGAATCACGTATATTTAACTTTTCCAGCCTAGAGTCTACATCACCTAAACTAGAGTTGTTAGAAATCTCATTATATAAAACAGAAGTTTCATCAAAAACTACATTAATTGATTCTTAAACAATTTGATGTTTCAAGTTGTAGATCTTGTATGCTTTGCTATGTACACTATACCCAACAAAGATTCCTTTATAGGATTTCTCCGAGAACTTAGATAAGTTTTCCCATCTTAGGTAATTTCTTTCCAAATGCTTTATCAATTCCTCAGAAGGATTTACATTATCAATATTCTTTAAGATTTATCCATGGCTTACCCAAGCATTGATAATGATGGATTCAGAGGCATCTCTTAGCTGTTCATGATCTAGATCATCTTTGTTCTCAGCTCTGCCCTTTGCCATGAACTCTTCAGCCATCTGAGTTCCTTTCCTTTTTTCTTCTAGCAGTAACTTGTGCATCCTGTGCAACTCTAGCTTGTGTTGGGAAGTGTTGGGTATTGTATCCACAACGTACCTGATTTGAAGAAGCCCCTGGACAAGCTAAGGTAAATAGACAATGTATTTGACAAAATATTTCAAGTTGTGCTTGCAGTTATTCCACGCTAAGTGCACACCAATGTCAGGGTGCAGTAGGTCAATATACACGGGTCTGCACGACGTAATCCCTCGTTGAGCAGATCAGTGTGTTGGCCTACGTGTACTCTCTCTATTGGAGTGCACTTACTTTCAAGTACAGGGCTGTGTTTATGCAAGAGCAGACAAGGAGCAAGGATGAGTCAAAGAGCAGCTCAGAGGCGTAAGACGAAAAATCATCTAAGTAAGAATCGACGAGAATCACTGGTTGATTCTCGCCGGCTTATTCAGAGTGCAATCAAGTTAAATTCGACGAGAATCCCTTGGTGACTCTCGACGAATCGTCGAGAATCACTTTGTGATTCTCGCCGAATCGTCGAGAATCACCCTTGATTCTCGACGATTCGACGAGAATCACAGGTGATTCTCGCCGATTTTTACTTGGGCAATTTTCGGGAAAAAGCTGGACCGGATTCTGCCGCTGGCACTATTTTGAACCGGATTTTGGGATTCTTCTTGTGGGACCCACAACGGTCATCCTGAAGTTGTCTACAGTATAAATACAGGGTATTTTTGAACAGTAGACACATATACACAGAAAGAAGCCGGGCGACCATCTTGACCTAAAATCGCGAAACTGCTCCGCCGCCGCCGTCATCGCTCGCGCTAGTTGGTCGCCGCTGTTGATCGCGTTTCTTCCAGATCCTCCGGCGACAGAAGCTTAGCCAAGCTTAGTGTCTCACGCGTCTATCCAGAGATCCCTTGTCTCTCGATTTGTTGATCGGGAAAAACTTCCCCGTACGAATCGATCGAGATGATCGATCCTAGAGTGATCGTTGGAAGACCTAGCTAGCTTCGCTACGAAGTTTGGATCTCCAAAGCACAGCAGCCGCACATCGTTGTCGCCACCGATCCCATTAACCAAGCCGCCGCTCATCTTGCCGCCGCCGGTTCCGGGGAGATTCTCTCCAAGAGAGATCTAGGGTTGTGGACTCTTCGTGGACTTCAAAAACACGTCGTCAACGAAGAGGGACACCTTAGTCTCCAAACGTAGTTTGTATCTCTTGTACATTCTAGTTTTACTTTTGTTGTAAAGGAACGTTGGTTCCTATTTGTAAGGGTTGGGTGCAACCCGTGTGTGGGAGTGTTGACTCCTACGTGTGGAAGGGTTCCTTCCGATAGTGCAAGGATTGGATTTCAATCCTGTTGGTGAAGAGACCGAGTCGTCCCTTGTTGGGAGATAGGTCGAAGGGGGAAAGTGGATGTACCCAAATCGGGGAACCACTATAAATAGCTTGTGTATTCTATGTGTTGTGCTATTTATTTTTATTGTGCAGGTACAATTTTAAATTCCGCAAAAACGATGCACGTCACCTATTCCCCCCCCCCCCCTAGGTGAAGATAGTTGACACTAGGTGGACTTTCAAGTGGTATCAGAGGGAGGTTTCTCATCAAAAAGGTTAACACCTTGAGTTGAATCCTGCCGCTAGTGTCAAGAAGAAGGCAAACATCTACTATGGACGGGCTCACGTTCACAGGCAAGATCCCCGTGTGCACCAGGCTCAACTTTCCTATCTGGAAGGAAAGAATCAGGTTCTACATGGAAGCAGTTGATCCTCGACTCTTCATGATCGTGGAGGAGGGACCTTATGTCCCCACTAAGGCCTCCACCATTGATCCTACCTAGAAAGTGCCAAAGAAACATTCTGAAATGGACAAGGACGAGATGGTGCTAGTTGGACTTGACAAGAAGGCGCAAAACATTCTGGTCAGCGTTGTTGATGACTCAATGATGCAGAACTTCTGCAACTGCAGGACAGCAAAGGAGATCTGGCATTGCCTGATCATACTAATGGAGGGCACTGATGAAGTGAGGGATGATCGTAGATCCCTCCTGAACCAGAAATACGAGGCCTTCAGACAAGGGCCTAAGGAAGAGATCGGAGTCACCTTCGAGAACTTCCTCAAGATTGTCAATGCCCTCAAAGGATACGGAAGAGTGTTCACTAATGGTGAACTCAATGATAAATTCCTTAGGTCCCTTACTAAGGAATGGGACACAAAGATCTGCGCCATCCGAGAGTTTGGAAGACTAGCTGAAACAGACCCGCAAATTCTGTTCGGGAAGCTGATGTCCTATGAGCTTCAACTGAACACCAGGAAAGCAGAAGAAGAAGTAGAGAAGGCTGCAGCCAAAGAAAAGACTGTGGCTCTAAAAGCCAGTCACTCCAGAAAAGGCAAGGGTGCGGTTTCATACCGTACCATGAAAAAGGATGAAGAGGAGGACTCCGAGCCATGCTCCTCCAGCTCAGAGCTGTCAGAGGAGGATTTCTCCCTCATCACCCGAGAGTTCAAGAAGTTCCTCAAGATGAGGAATCAAAGAAAGAAAGACAGCTCCTCCTCCAGGCATCAGAAGAAAAATTATTCTTCTGACAGGTATACTTCTAAACCGAACAAACATCGCTCCTCTGACATTATTTGTTTTGGATGCAATAAGCCAGGACACGTCATGTCCGACTGCTACCAAGTCAAGAGAGAAAAAGGGAAAGAAGAGGAGCAAAAATCCTCGAGAGATAAGAAGAAAGAGAGGAGCTACATCGCCAAAAGGCCAAAGACATTGAGTGAGTCTGACTCCTCAGACTCCAGTGATGATGAGGAAGCCTACTTCGGGCTGGTGGGTCGCTCCGACTCAGAAGGAGAATGCCCCCCATTTACTGGGAAGGTAAAAGCTCACACCCCTCTCTCCGACTCCGACTCTGATCCTGAGTCTCAGGATGATGACCCTGAGGATAGCCTTTCGGCCCGTGAAGCGGAGCTCCTCGAGAAGTATGAGCTTCTGCTCAACACTTTTGAGGAGTGTCGTAAGAGACTGAAGACTGAGAAAAAGGAAGTGAATTTCCTTAAGGGTGAGTGTGTCTCCCTAAGGGAAGAGGTCACTAGTTTGATTTCTCTCCGACAGGAGCACCTTGACCTGACTTCAAAGCATTCAGAGTCTCTTAAGCTCCTTGATCTTAAGCAGGAGGAAGTCGACAAGTTGGAAGAACAACTTGCGGCAGAAAGGAAGATCGTCAAGAGCTTCTCTATGCCAAAAACAGTTCTTCCAGTTGTTGATACCTTCTCTGCTCAGGCCAAAGGAGCTGGCTTGGGGCATGTAGGGGTATCTGGTTCCTCATCCAGGAGAAACAGGAACCAGAGGAAGAATAAGGCCGCCAAGAAGGCCTCTGCTGCTGAAAAGGTAAAGGCTCCGCTCAGTCCTGTTGCGTTCAGAAAGCCTGGCTTTCCTTGCAACCAACATGACTTTGAATCAACCTTTGGTCATCATTTTCGGCCCTCGGTTGCAAAGCCAAAGAGCCGATATGATGGTTGGACCTTTCCCCGGAACTTCGGTGAGAGTGCCTTCAAGGCACCTTATGGGGAAATCCACATGGGAAATTATGGTCAATTCTCTAGCGGCCATAATGGAAAGCAGGCACCAAAAGTCAAGCCTGTTATACAGAACGTGAAGAAGTCTTGTGACTGCAATCACTGTGAGGCCCCCACCTCCAGATCCAAAGCCCCGGCTGTACCCACCGTTCCCAGGGTAAGGCAGGAGCCTAGGAAGAGGTACAACAGATTCGACTGTTGGTGCTATGGCAAAGTCGGTCACTTTGTCGTGGATTGTTGGTTTAATCCAAGGTATTACGAGACTCCCTATGTTAGTAATGCGAGGCCGACCACTCGTAGGGTTAACCAACCGAGGAGGAGTATGCTAACCAGGAATCTAGGACCCAAGTTCGATTGGGTTCCTAAGGGAAATTAATTTTGTTTTGCAGGAATGTCCAAAGGCCACCAAAACGCCGATCTGGTATTTGGACAGTGGATGCTCCCGGCATATGACTGGGACAAGAAGCCTGCTGCGTGATTACACTCCAGTCGAGAATGGACGCAAAGTCATCTTTGGAGGGTCAGATCGAGGAGTCACCAGAGGTTATGGTATGATTTCCAACGGTATAATCTCTATCACCGACGTGGCTTATGTTGAAGGGTTAAAGCATAATCTGATCAGTGTAAGTCAGTTATGTGACAAAGGTTATGACGTTAAGTTCTGCAAGGATAAATGTCTGATAATTTCACGTATCTCTTCTAAGACGATATTATCAGGCATTAGGAGCAGAAATATCTTCTGCTTAGATTTTCTCAGTTTAGATTCATCTACCCCCGTATGCCTTGTGGCAACATGCAGTGCATCTCTTTGTGAACAATGGCACAAGAGATTGACACATATTAATTTCAAAACAATTAGTATGTTGTTTTCTAAAAACTTAGTAAGGGATGCTCCCGTTATCAAGTGCATCAAAGATAGCCTCTGTCCTGCATGCCAGATGGGCAAACAGACTCGGGCTACCTTTAAGAGCATTGCAGACAAAGACTCTTCCCGATGTCTTTACCTTCTACATATGGACTTGTTTGGTCCAATGCAAGTTCATAGCTTGGGAGGCAAGTCGTATATGCTAGTGATAGTTGATGATCATTCTCGGTTTACTTGGGTGTTCTTCTTAAAACGAATGTCAGATACGTTTGACATCTTCACTAGTTTTGTCAAGCAGGTTCAGAACGAATTTAACTGCTCAGTGGTCAAAATCAGAAGTGACCATGGAACAGAATTCGAATCTGGTGCTATGACAGAGTTTTGTGAAGAACAAGGTATCTTTCATGAGTTTTCCTCCCCGCGCACTCCTCAGCAAAATGGAGTTGCGGAGAGGAGAAATAGAACTCTCATTGAAGCCTGCACGACAATGTTGAAAGACGCTTCTCTCCAAGAATACTTCTGGGCAGAGGCCGTCAATACAGCTTGTCATGTACAAAACCGAGCATTGATCAACAAGCATCATCGTAAGACGCCTTACGAGCTACTGAAAGGCAGGAAACCAACCATGTCCTACTTGAGGATCTTTGGTTGCAGATGCTATGTACTGAATAATGGGAAGTACCCGCGTCCTAAATTTGGTGAAAAATACTTCGAAGGCATATTCATGGGCTATAGTTCCCACAGTCGGGCATATAGGGTCTTCAATAAGAAAACCCTAGTGGTAGAAGAATCAATTAATGTTGTATTTGATGAAGGAAGTTTGCTTAACAGCAATTCTTCCAGTGGTATTCTTGAAGATGCAGGTGCACGACTTGAACAGCTGGATCTCGATGAGACCGCTAAAGATGAAACTCCTAAGTACGTCAAAGTTTCCACCTCCACGTCATCTGGGAACGTTGAAGATCAAAATGGAACAAATCTCTTAAAAGAAGGAGAAGCCCAAGAAGTAGTCGAAGCTCCGGACGCCAGACCTCTTGAACTCCGGCACGTGAGGGATCATCCTCGAGACCAGATCATCGGAGATCCTCGTGACAGTGTCAGAACTCGAAGAGGTACCATTAACGAGATTTTGCATCATAGCGTCCTGTCACAGGTTGAGCCAAAGAAGTTCGACGAGGCGAACAAAGATGCGGCATGGATTTTGTCCATGCAAGATGAACTACATCAATTCGAATGATGCAACATTTGGACGCTGGTTCCCAGACCACACAAGCAGAATGTGATTGGCACCAAGTGGATTTTTAGAAACAAACTGGATGAACATGGTGTATCATAAAGAACAAGGCAAGGCTGGTGGCTCAAGGTTACAGACAGGAGGAGGGGATTGACTTCGACCAGACCTTCGCACCAGTAGCAAGGCTCGAGGCAATCAGATTGTTCCTGGCGTATGCTTCGCACAAAGGATTCACAGTCTATCAAATGGATGTGAAATCAGCTTTATTGAACGGAGACCTGAAGGAGGAAGTATACGTCACTCAACCCCCAGGTTTTGTCAATCCTACTTATCCCAATCATGTGTATTTTCTCAATAAAGCTCTATATGGTTTAAAACAAGCTCCACGAGCTTGGTATGAGACTTTATCTAGTTTTCTTCTTGAGAACAAGTTCTCTAGAGGTAAAATAGATAAAACATTGTTTCTCAGGGAAGTCAAAGGCAAGATTTTGCTGGTGCAAATCTATGTCGATGACATTATATTCGGCTCAACAGACAACAATCTTTGCAAAAAGTTTTCTAAACTTATGCAAGGAAAGTTTGAAATGAGCAGTGTGGGAGAGCTAAAGTATTTCTTGGGACTTCAAGTGAAACAGTCTGAGGATGGAATCTTCATCTCTCAGACGAAGTTCACAAATGAACTCCTTAAGAAATTCGGTATGGAGAATGCAACCTCTATGAGGACTCCAATGGGATCCAATATGTCTCTGGATAAGGATGAGAAAGGTAAACTTTTCGATGAAACCAAATGCAGAAGCATCATTGGATCCCTGCTCTACCTTACTGCCAGTAGACCGGATATCATGTTCTCCACATGTGTCTGTGCCAGATATCAGGTGAACACTAAGGAATTTCACTATGTCGCTGCTAAGCGAATTCTAAGATACCTTAAAGGTACTCCCAATCTTGGCTTGTGGTACCCGAGAAACAATGATGTCGAGCTAATAGGTTTTTCAGATGCTGATTTTGCAGGGAGTAGGGATGACAGGAAAAGCACTTCCGGGACGTGTCAATTCCTCGGAAGAAGGCTTATTTCATGGAATAGCAAGAAACAGAATTGTTTTGCAACCTCCACAGCAGAGTCTGAGTACATCTCGGCAGGCAGCTGTTGCGCACAACTCCTATGGATCAGAAACCAGTTAGCCGACTACGACCTTCAGTTCAAGGAAGTTCCAATGTACTGCGACTCCTCCAGTGCAATTGCAATTGCCAACAATCCGGTATCGCACAGCAGAATGAAGCATATTGAAGTGCGCTACCACTTCATTCGGGAGCACGTGGAGAACAAGGACATCTCTCTCTGTTATGTCCCCACGGACAAGCAGATTGCAGATATATTCACAAAGCCCTTAGACGAGGCCAAGTTCAGTCTATTCAAAACTGAATTGGGGATGCTAAATTATGAGGAATGAAGACTACAGAAGCTCCAGGCTCGTGCATCTAGGGGGAGCCTCTGCCAGGAACTCCATTGTGAGCACAGGTGCAAGAATTGAGGGGGAGCAAGGGGTCAAATGCTATAGACCCAGATTTGCAGAAGCCGAAAAGGGGGAGATTACCCTCTCGGCTAAGGCTAAGGTGGCTCCAAGTTTGCTCCCAAGAAATTGGTATTGGTAATGAATACCTCACTCAACTCAATTTCAAGTTTATGCTTTTCTTTCCCATATGCTCTATTCACCTTAGCTTGTGGGGTTTAGGCCTCTTCAAATAGGGGGAGATTGTTGGGTATTGTATCCACAACGTACCTGATTTGAAGAAGCCCATGGACAAGCTAAGGTAAATAGACAATGTATTTGACAAAATATTTCAAGTTGTGCTTGCAGTTATTCCACGCTAAGTGCACACCAATGTCAGGGTGCAGTAGGTCAATATACACGGGTCTGCACGACGTAATCCCTCGTTGAGCAGATCAGTGTGTTGGCCTATGTGTACTCTCTCTATTGAAGTGCACTTACTTTCAAGTACGGGGCTGTGTTTATGCAAGAGCGGACAAGGAGCAAGGATGAGTCAAAGAGTAGCTCAGAGGCGTAAGACGAAAAATCATCTAAGTAAGAATCGATGAGAATCACCAAGTGATTCTCGCCGAATCGTCGAGAATCACTGGCTGATTCTCGTCGGCTTATTCAGAGTGCAATCAAGTTAAATTCGAAGAGAATCCCTTGGTGACTCTCGACGAATCGTCGAGAATCACTTTGTGATTCTCGCCGAATCGTCGAGAATCACCCTAGATTCTCGACGATTCGACGAGAATCACAGGTGATTCTCGCCGATTTTTACTTGGGCAATTTTCGGGAAAAAGCTGGACCGGATTCTGCCGCTGGCACTATTTTGAACCGGATTTAGGGATTCTTCTTGTGGGCCCCACAATGGTCATCTTTAAGTTGTCTACAGTATAAATACAGGGTATTTTTGAACAGTAGACACATATACACAGAAAGAAGCCGAGCGACCATCTTGACCTAAAATCGCGAAACTGCTCCGCCGCCGCCGTCGCCGCTCGCGCTAGTTGGTCGCCGCTGTTGATCGCGTTTCTTCCAGATCCTCCGGCGATAGAAGCTTAGCCAAGCTTAGTGTCTCACGCGTCTATCCAGAGATCCCTTGTCTCTCGATTTGTTGATTGGGAAAAACTTCCCCGTCCGAATCGATCGAGACGATCGATCCTAGAGTGACCGTTGGAAGACCTAGCTAGCTTCGCTACGAAGTTTGGATCTCCAAAGCACAGCAGCCGCACATCGTTGTCGTCGCCGATCCCGTGAACCAAGCCGCCGCTCATCTTGCCGCCGCCGGTTCCGGGGAGATTCTCTCCAAGAGAGATCTAGGGTTGTGGACTCTTCGTGGACTTCAAAAACACGTCGTCAACGAAGAGCAACACCTTAGTCTCCAAACGTAGTTTGTATCTCTTGTACATTCTAGTTTTACTTTTGTTGTAAAGGAACATTGGTTCCTATTTATAAGGGTGGGTGCAACCCGTGTGTGGGAGTGTTGACTCCTACGTGTGGAAGGGTTCCTTCCGATAGTGCAAGGATTGGATTTCAATCCTGTTGGTGAAGAGACCGAGTCGTCCCTTGTTGGGAGATAGTTCGAAGGGGGAAAGTGGATGTACCCAAATCGGGGAACCACTATAAATAGCTTGTGTATTCTGTGTGTTGTGCTGTTTATTTTTATTGTGCAGGTACAATTTTAAATTCCGCAAAAACGCTGCACGTCACCTATTCCCCCCCCCCCCTAGGTGAAGATAGTTGACACTAGGTGGACTTTCAGGAAGTCTAGGTCCTTTGGGCTCTTTTTTTCAGGAGGGGCAAGTGCAGTGCCACCCTGGTGCCTTGAATTACATTGAAGGCTTGATCTTCAATGAGTGTTGTTGTCTTAGCGTGGCTGCTTCCCCCTTTCTACCTTCTTCAAAGATGGACTTTTGCAGTAAGGTGGTGTTGGATTCATCTTTTCTTGATATAGATTGGAATATTCTCTCATTGTCAGCAAGCAGCTCATCTTTTAGAAGTATTGCCTGCTCTAGAGAGTGGATAACAATATTAATGACATGTTGATTTACATGATCTGCTGCACCCCTGATCACCTCATCAGTTGCGCTCACATAACTCTTGACATATCTTATGTTAGCTGCAGAGAATTTTTGGCTTGTTTCCAAGAATTTCATGAGGGTGGTCAGCCTTATGCCAGCAGTTCCAGCCATATTAAACCAGGTGGTGACCTGTTTGTTTAAGTGAGAGGTTTCTTCTTTACTTTCCTTGACTTCAGTTAATAAGTAATCCCTTATCTTGGCAACTGATTGATCAACATACCCCTTGAGGGTTGAGGTCTGAGCATCCAGGAGTGCTTTGATATGGTTTAGGAGTAACTCATTAGAGATTTGAGTAGTAGGTGGTTGGCTTAATGGAGGAGGGACATCATCTTGAGCAAGGATTTGTGAAGACTCTCTTCAACTACATCACCTATAGAAGGAGCCATTTCCTTAGCTAAAGCTATATAAGCACTGCTAATTAAGATGGAATAAGTATTACCTATAGTGGGTGCAGGCTCAACCAATCTGTTGACAACTTGTTCCAAGGTTGTCATATTCATCTGATTATGCTCCCCCTTAGACTGAGCATCCTTATTTAGGCTTGAACCATCAAGATAAGTATTTAATGCCTTAGGAGGCTCACGGTTATCTTCTGTAGTAGGGATAACTTCAACTGCAGCTACAACATCAGTATCAACCATATCTCTCTCATCTTCTGCAGTAACCTCTTCTTCTGTAGCATTCTTTGAAACTTGTCCTGACCTAAGGCTGGCATGGATTTTATCAACATGCACAATAAGATCCTGGAGTTGAATGTTTATTGAGGAGATACATAGGGATGTGCTTGTCTGCAGACCACATCAGCAGGGGGAATTTCCTAGCTCAGGTTCAAAGCAGGAGGAACTATCCACTTCAGTAACTTGTTGTCCCTTATCCCCTGAGGAGTCCTTTGTTGTTGAAGGTTGGCTCTTGGGTAGGATCCTAGTGAATTTATCCAATGTCTTTATATCCATCCTTTTTAGGTTGTGAATCTTCACTCCATGCTCCTACTTGAATGTATCAGGGTAGGTGTTCACTAGGTACAAAAAAAGAATTTTTCCCATGTTTGGAGTGTGTAGACAGTCTATTATTCTCTAGTAGATGAGAGAAGACCAAGAGGTCTTCCTATTGAATATTATCCTAGTCATAACATCAAACATTGACCTGGAGATTGTGTAATGTGATTCAGGTTTGTAGATAAGGGCTTTTCCTACAATATCTGCTAGCAGTTTACCTCTCTGATTGAAGAATTCCTCTTAAGAGTCTCAGTTTTGGTATCACTGTATCCACACCACCTGAGAGCACTGTCTCTGTCCGTGATGGGGGGGGGTTCTTCTTCCTCACTAGGGTTGATGGAGGGTAGATGAAGGGCTTTGCCTAGTATCTTAAGGTTTACCTTAATCTTGATGTCCTCAATCTTAGACTTAAGTGAGTTTTCTAAGAATGGTGGAGGGTTCAGAAAGGGTGTACTCCAAACCTGCGATCTCAATCATCCTTAACACTGCTTTAATCTCTGGCGAGGCATGACTGAATCCAATCCTCACAATTTCATAGCCCTCCTGGAGCTCCTTGGTGATATTTAGCGCAATTGAACGAGTGCGGCAAGACGCTGAGAGGGTTTCGGTCTCGACGGCTAGCGTTAAGGCTTTTAAGAGTGGTGTGGCCTTTCATTTCTTGTCGCCTTTATATTTATAATGAAAATTTTAATATCCTTATCATTAGATTAACCAATTAAACATTTTTAGCTTAAATTGGTACTTTTAGGTCGTACGGCTTACTTTTACGCTACCTGTTGTGATACAGGGCATTTAGAGCTTCTATTATACCTCTCAGCTTTTCTTTTATTCACTCAATGCCTGATTAATTTATAGCTTCACTCATTGTCTGGATGTACATTTTATTTGTCACACCATTATTGAAATATTTTATCAATTCTAAATATAATGGAGACTAACATACTAATAAGCCAGTTTTTTAGCAACCTAATTATGCACTGATTTACAAGTTAACAGTGCTCATAATTTTGAAGGATAATTGAATCATTATTTTCTAACTGGTGTTCTTGATTAGGTCCATCCTAAGCACATATAACTTAATTCACGAATTTGCAAACTTAGTCTCTATATAAGAGAGATAGAGACTTACCTTGAGGCTTGCTGCCTCTAGCTTTTGAGGATTACACACTTAACAACCTCAACCTTTGTTTATTGCTTTACATGGAGCATATTCCTTGAGCAATCATCCTATCCCAGACATTTTCCTGGAACATCCATTGTCCAAATACCAAGTCTTATATGGACAGGTATTTGGACTATCCTACAAAAAAAATCATTTACCCTTAAGCACCCAATAATTATTGGGTCCTATGTACTTGTTAGCATTATAAAACTTTTGCCCGACTCTCTGCCTGGGCTGAGCACCATTCTGTCCACTATCCACATTCAGGTTATGCCAACAATCAATGACAAAGTGGCTCACTTTCACACAGTACCAACATTTATGAATGTTGTACCTTCTCTTCTGGACAGCACAGAATTATTGTCCATGAGAGATGTGAGCAGCTCCAGAATTTACTGGATGAGCATTACATGATGCTACTTCCTTTTTCCTGAGTGAAGGTGCTGAAGAACTAAATACCGCTGGTCCAGGATTGGCCAATTGTATTTTTGGAGCATGTCAACTAGTGGTCTCTCTCATCTCTTTAGATAAAGGATATTTGGATCCAAATCTAAAGATCTTATCCTAAACTCTATGGCTAGAGTGGACAACATCACTACTTTTGAGATCATGTGTATTCACCATACTGGTATAGCACACATTAGATTGACCCTTTTGGGGAGGTGCAAACTTGACAGTTATAGAAGGTAAATTCACTTTTTGAAATACTGTCAACTTATCAGGGATATTTGATTTGACTTGATAATTTGTGTGATTAATACCTAGCTTCTCAGAGGTTTGACAAGTTGCAGCCTTTGGCAACATACCAAGAGATTGAGAAGGGTTAATCACAATCCCTAATCTCTCAGTTAATTTATGTTCTAGATATCAAATATGTTTACATTTTTCTTCTAGAACCTTGGTCTGACACTCAAGAATTCTCTTGAGTTTAGACACCTCATGACTTTTCTTACAAAACTCAATAGATTTATTGTTATAAAGAGTTTTATAAGGCTTTGAGGACTTCGATCTCCTTTGATTGCCTTTTGGCAAGATTTTTCCTCCTCTTTAGAGCACCTAGGAGCAGTCCATACTCGTCAATCAATTGATTTACATCAGTCCCAGATTTTGAGCAATCTTTATCATAGGATGAAGATGCACCGGGATCTGGACTGGTTTCATAGTCAGAGGAAGATGAAGAAATGGAGAGAGGATGTACCTTGAATGATTTTGCATGTACCTCACTTCTTTCTTCTTCAGTTATTGTCATCTTCCCTTGGCATCCACAGTCTTCTTCATCCTCCTCATTGTCACCGTCAGAGTGTGATAGAGGGTCCCTTATTCCTATCCTGGTGGCAGGATATTCCTCTTCTTCTTCTAGATCTGCACCAAGAGAGATCATCCCTATATAGGCTTCTTCATCATCATCTTCTGATTCTAAGGATGAAGAATTTGTCTAGCTTTTCTCCTTCTTAGCCACAAAGGACTTCTCCTTCTTCCTGTCCTTATGGTGATGGTGATGCTTGTTCTTCTTCTCATCTTCTGCCTTGTTCCTGACTGGGCAGTCAGTAATGATATATCCAGCCTTGCTACAAAAAAACAGATAACATTAGATGAAAGTTGTTTACTAGATTTTTGGCCATACCTGTCCTTCTTGGAGGACTTCCTGTGATGAGATGATGAAGAGGGTCTGCTCTCCCAGTACTTCTTCTTTATGAAGTTCTGAAATTTCCTGGAGAAGGCTGCAAACTCTTCATCAGTCATGTGGTTGTCTGAGGAACTCATCCTAGACAATTCTGAGCTGGACTCAGCTTCTCTCCTTGGTGGATAAGGAGTCTTTCTTCTGCTCCTTCTTAGGGCTTATTCCTTGAGGGCCACTGTCTTATCCTTGGTCTTGGATTGACTCCCCTTATCCTCTTCTTATTTATCAGCCAGCTACATTTCATAGGACAACAACTTTCCAAAGAGTGTTGGTGGAGGAGTGTCTGCTACCTTAGCCATTTCCCTAATGGCAAAAATCTTGGTGTCCCAATCTCTAGTGAGAGATCTAAGGAACTTGTCATTCAGCTCATAGTTGCTGAAGACCCTTGATAAGTTGTAAATATACGTATTTTTATGTAGTTTATTTAAGTCATTTTGTTTAATTTTTTTTAGATAAATTTTCTTTAATAAAATGCTCCTTTTTGTATATATTTTGCTAACTTAGATTTAATTTTTTTTCAGAATTTTTCAGAAAATTTTCAAAATTCCAAAGTACACGCCCGTGTACTTCTCGGTTACGCCCGTGACCTTGGCGCGTGACTTTGATTCCAAACGATGTTACCGCCAACTCGATGATCTGCGTTCGACGATCGTCGAACTGCCTGACACGCCCGTATTCATCCCGTGACACGCTCGTGTCACGACCTCAAAATTCGTCTATCTCAACTCAAAGATCTGCGTTCGACGATTTCTGAACACGCCCGTATCACGCCCTCGACATTCGTCGATCTCCACTCGACGATCTGCGTTCGACGATCGTTGAACCCACTACATGCTGTTGTTCAACACGTCGAGCTCAACTCAACGCAAACACACGATGCCTTCCTCAGATAAACCTCCCCGACACGCCCCCACTACACGCACGTGATAGCAGGGACAGTCCGTGACTTCCACGTGTATAGCCCCAACGTCAAACCAGCAATAAATAGTCTGGATCACTTCAGCAAAAGTAGTTACATGCCCCCTACATGCCCGTGACCTAGGGCGTGTAATCAGAATTTTTGCCTATAAATAGAACTTTGTTGTAAGGGCCATGGGTTCGAAATTTTTAGCCATTTTGTTGTTAGGGCTGCTTCTAGAAGGCTTTTTTAGTACTATGTAAGGATATTTTCCCCCTCCTCTTTGTGTTTGTTTTAGCTTTTGTAATCAAACTTTCCCTTAATAAAATTTGATAGCTTTTCATCTTTATGTTGTACTGGAATGCCTCTGAGTCCTTCTCTTTCAGCAATCTTATGTATTTTCATTTTTTGTATGGGTGTGTGCGTGTATGAGTTAGATTTGTGGAATTTATGCTTTTAAATTATAAAATCACTTAGCTTTACTTTAGATTTTCTTAAAATTACTAGTCGTTATTATAGCCTATTTTTCTTATCATACTCCTTAGAATGATTTAGATTTAGGATTTTTGTGCTTTTATATTCATTCTTATGAATTTGTAAAATGATTTGAAAGTGGTTTTCATATCTTTTAACTTAGATTTTCCTATTTTAGGATATAAAACTTTTGCTTCTTTTTAACTTTCTTCTGCTTTTTAAACCTTTCTACAAAGTTATAAGAATGGATTATGTGTTATTTCAATTATTCAACCCCTTTGATTTTCGCATTTATTTGAAAACTCTTTTGCTCAAACAATTTTTATTTCTACTTTTTTTGCATTTCCAGCAAGTTCTAGCGGTAAAAATGTAAACATTTTAATTTTTCAATCACTTTGTTTTTCTCTATTTTTGCTTGTGTGTGTGAGTGTATGAGTGTAACGCCCCGAATTTCGTTGTGTGTGTCGGTGGAAAAAGAGTTTTTGCTTGCCTGTAGGGTACACCTAGGACACGGGCTGTGTCAAGGCCGTGTCTGGCTTGGTGATTTTTTGGCCGTTTCCTACCCTTGAGAAGGACACGGTCAGAAACACGGCCGGATTGACACGGGCGTGTCATCCGAACGGGCGTGTGCCAACCCGTGTCCAGACCCGTGTCCTGAGGGGTCGTGTCCGTTGCCGTGCGGTTATGCGTGACACGCCCTCGAACATGGGCGTGTCGAGGAACCCGACACGGGCGTGTCAGGTCAGACACGGGCGTGTCTTGGCCCGTGTGCATTTCTCAGTTCGACGATCGTGCCTGGATCGAGGCACACGGCCTTGGACACGGCCGTGTGCCAAGCCGTGTGCGGCCCAGGTCTGGGGAATTTTGTGCAGATCCGAGCCGTTCATTTTCTTTAATTAGGATCCAATGGCCCAGATGAGATCCTGCTCTGTTAAGGCCGGAATAGGGGAGTTATTCCTCATTTTCTCTCCAAAGTTCTCCCCTTCCAAAGTGAGAGAGGAGAGGAAGAAGAAGGAGGTTTCCGGCCGCGGCGGAGCATCGGAGCACCGTTTCGAAATCGGAGAGCGGATCCGTGGAGGGAAGGTCATTGCGAAGAGTTCTACCGCGCGTAGTTTTCCATGGCGCCAAAACGGACTACAAGGGTAACGATTCTCAACTCGAGCGCTTGAATCTCTTTCTTTCTGCATAGGGAATCCCGCTCCCGCGAGTATGCGGTGAGTGCGTGGTGTTCCTTGGGGTTGACGGGAATAGTCCCCCTTGTGTTGCATGTAGAGCCCGGAATCGTAAGTACGGGCATAGGCATTGTGTGTGAAGCCTACCCGGACGTGTTTTGTCTGGATCGGTGATGTTGCATTTGATATGGTTTTGCCGGAGAAGACTCCGTGCTTTGGATTTTTTTGGGTTTCTACGCGGTAGATTGCAGCAGGGATCCTTGAAGGTTAGCTTCAAGGCGCACCCAGAAAACTGAGCGGAAACGTGTTCTGCTAACTTGGCGGTCTGGGAACCGGCCTTGATCATAACTGGGTTATGAGATTGTTTTGGGAAATTTGGGATCCGAGAGAAGCTTGGCCCGCGCAAAGTTCCTTAAATTGGACATGCGGCGTGAGCAACGGGCAAGTGGAATTGGACCTAGGCTATGTGGTTCGGTGCGAGAGACCCGAAGACGGGGACTGGCCGTTGGCATAGTCGGAGCCTTAGACGGTGGTCAGAAAGGCTAAATGCTCACATGTTGTTGCCATCCTAGGGATGGTGGTGAATGCACTGATTTGTCAGGGTTCACCATGAATGTGCCCTGAGTGCACGGGGTGTTTGGCCGTGCGAGCCTACACCTGTGGCGAATTATAACTGCGATATATATATTGTTGGGCTAATGTTTTGCAGGGAAAGAGCACCGCCGTCCCGAGTAAGGGGGGGGTCGTTATAATTTGGTCGGCTTTTAGCTGACCGTTGCTTTATTTGCCACCGTGCGGTGGTATGTGCTTGCAGGTGCTGCGGAGCCGAGCGCCAAATAGCGGGCTGGAGCCCATGTTGCTGTGCTGGCCCTGGAGGCCGTAGAATAGTTGTTTTTACATTTCTCATGTGTGGCCGGCCTGCGAGCCGATGTATGTAAGACATGTTATATTTATGAACATTTGTAAGGCCATAAGGCCATGTACCTGTTTCAGTGTATTTGGGGTTCGTTCTTGTAGTTGTAAATGTGGACATTCATATTTGATGGATTTAAGTTTGGGTTCTTCAACTTTAAAATCTTCCGCTAGAATGCTCTGTGTTTAGGACGTGTAGTATTAATTGGTTGGTTTGATTTATTCATTTAGTGACCCTTCCGACTGTCTGTGGTATATGGCGTCGGGTTCTAGCTGGACCTTCTGTTATATGCCATGCGACGGATGGGGGTTTTACAATTTGGTATCAGACTTCTGGTTACGGTCATGCTTAAATGAATTCGTGGGCGAATTCTTTTAAGGGGTGGTGAGCACATGTGTGCGTCATCGTTATAACATTAAAAGAACCCATGAATGTCCACTTAGGAATGAAAAATACTCGTGGTTGAGGAACCTGCGCGTTCCTATAATTGCTTTTTGCAATTTTGTTTGGTCACTTATTGGTGTTTTGTATGACTATAGGTGACCGGGAGTGGCGTTAGAGCCGACAGAACATCTGGTTTCTGAGGATTATAGTGCACCCAGTGGAGCGCTTGATACCCCTCTTTCGTTAGAAACCATAAGAAGGATCGTTGAAGTGGTGCTCGCTATGACTAGTGCACAGCAAGGAAGCAATGTGCAACCTCTTGTCCCCGAGATGACTTCAATGTCGGGTGGTGTGTTGAATCAAATGACATTTAGGAGGCCATCAGGTCAGCCGTTGAATATGTGCTTGGTGCAGGGTACGCACTCAGTTGATGAGTATTTGCAGGCATTCCTTTTGATAAGCCGCTACCCATGCTTTGAGTTGGAGAACGAGAGGTCTATAGTCGATAGATTCTATAGTGGTCTACGTGACGAACTGCGAATTCCACTTCTAGGACCAAAACTAATGGGATTCCGAGCCTTGGTAGAGTCGGCCAGATCTTTGGAAGTGGAAATGGGAAAAATTCACCAGATACCAGTGAGTAGGGTATCGAACTCTGCAATTCCTATGAGGGGTGCATCTTGCAAAATGCTGAAGAAGAAGGTTAGATCATCGACTAGCAAGGTTGCTTACAACTGTCATACTTGTGGAAAGAAAGGACACTTTGCCCGAGAATGTTGGGATGGTGCTCAGAAGATTAAGGAAGCTATGTCAGGAGCAGGTGAGGACTCTGGTACTAAGAAACCACAGTTCAAAGGGCCAAGTTCAAAGTCCGATGTCCGCAGTTGGAATAAGAAGCTGAAGACTTCGAACTCAGCCCCTTCTTCTGGTGCGTCGGGAGCAACTACAAGTCGAGTCCCAAGAGCTTGCTATATCTGCGAAAAAGTGGGACATTTTGCACGTGAGTGTTGGAGTGGATGTGCAAAGTCCGAAAGGAACTCTGAAGAGTACAAGCTTGGTCAGCAAGAGGACAGAAAGCAAGCAGACGTGGTGACAGGTAAGGTTTAAAATTCTAGCATTTAGCTTTAGACACTTGTAGTCTTTGTGCATGTTAACCTAGAACCGCTTGTGCTAAGCGTTGTTCTGAATTTCGTTTGTCCGGCGCGAGCACCGTTCGTTAAAGGGGGCTTTGTGTCTCCGTTTGCCCAAAAGAATTGTATTACGTGTCGGAATATATCTTCCGATGGCAAAAGTCTTAATGGATGTGTTGTTGACTAGTAGTGCTCGATGCGCGCAGATAGAATCTGTTGCGTTTAGGTATGGATTGTGAGTCAAAAGTTTGATTTGCAGGCGTTGTTTCTACCGCTAGGAGAGTTCAACGTGATCTTTAGCATGGTCAGGCTCTCGGAGCAGCAGACATACGTTGATCGAAGTTGCTAGTGGGTCAGTTGAGAGCTAGTCATGAGGTGACTTTCGCGGGCATGAAGGGGTCGGGTAAGATTTTGATGTCAGCCCTTCAGGTGTTCCCGGCAGTTCGGTCTGGGGCAGAACTGTATGTCACTCTAGTGTAGACTTCGACGCCTAAACCTAGTTTGGGCAACATCCCAGTTGTGTCCGAATATCCTGATGTGTTTCCAGATGATCTCCCAGGAGCCCCTCCTCAGTGGGAGATAGACTTTACTATAGAGCTGGTACCGGGTGCCAAACCGGTGTCATGCTCCCCCTATCGGATAGCCCCAAGAGAAATGGCAGAGTTGAAGGTGCAACTGCAGGAGTTGCTAGAGCAAGGGTATGTGCGTCCGAGTTCGTCGCCTTGGAGCGCACCAGTTCTCTTTGTTAAGGAGAAAGATGGGAGCTTGCAGCTTTATATCGATTATCGGGAATTGAACAAACTTACGGAGAAGAACAAATATCCAATCCCGAGGATTGACGATCTATTTGATCAGTTGGTTGGGTTCACTGTAGATTCGAAGTTAGATTTGAAGTCTGGTTACTATCAGTTGAGGATAAGGGAGAGCGACATTCCAAAGACAGCATTCAGTACGCGGTTTGGGCATTACGAGTTCACGGTTATGCCGTTTGGGTTGACGAATGCTCCATCCGTGTTTATGGATCTGATGAATAGGACGTTCAGAGAATACTTGGATCAGTTCGTGATAGTATTTATTGATGATATCCTGGTATATTCGCGGTGCGAGGAGGATCACTACAAGCATTTACACATGGTGTTGGAAACATTGAGGAAAAGTCAGTTATATGCAAAGTTCTCCAAGTGTGAATTCTGGTTATCCTCGATAGCGTTCCTTGGTCATGTTGTCAGTGGAGAAGGAATAGCTGTGGATCCGGCGAAGATAGTGGCGATACGGGAGTGGCCTACTTTGACTACGGTGGCAGAGGTCCGGAGTTTTCTGGGACTTGCTGGCTACTACAGGCGCTTCGTAGAGAACTTCTCGCGGATAGCACTACCACTCACGACGTTGACAAGAAAGGATCAGAAGTTTGTGTGGTCTCCGGAGTGCGAACAGGCTTTTGAAGAATTGAAGAGGCGGTTGACCACGGCGCCTATTTTATGTTCGCAAGTGGTACCGAAGAGTTCGAGATTGATAGTGATGCTTCAGGCAGTGGTTTGGGCTGTGTTCTGCTACAGCATGGGAGAGTGATAGCTTAAGGTTCACGAGAGGAATTATCCGGTCCACGACTTAGAGTTAGCGGCCGTGATTTTTGCTCTAAAGCTTTGGAGGCACTATCTGTACGTGTGTGAAGGTAGATATTTACACCGATCATAAGAGTTTGAAGTACCTATTGGATCAAAAAGATCTGAACATGAGGCAGAGGAGGTGGATGGAGTTCTTAGGGGACTACACCTTCAAGATACACTATGTGCCTGGGAAGGGAAATGTAGTGGCGGATGCGTTGAGTCGTAAGATTCCCGCACGAGCCAACTGGTTATCAGTGCATGATGAGAGATTGGTCCAAGAGTTGGAGGCATTGGAGATAACTTGTGCTGACAAGCAGTCTAGTGCCGAGGCGAAACTGTTTTGGACAGAGGTGCAGTGTGACCTAGCGGATAGAGTTCGGCGGGCTTTGGTTCAGGATAGCAGCATGAAGCAAATCCTAGATGGATCTTCGGATGGGTCAAATTCCCAGTTTGTGGATTTTGAAATGGGTTGCTAAGGAAGGACGGTCGTCTATGCGTTCCTAGTGCGGATAATAGTTCGGGAGGAGTTGATGTATGAGGCTCATCATACCAAATACTCAATCCACCCGAGAAAGCACGAAGATGTATAGAGAC